>CAUYUJ010020495.1:0-32613 GCA_963575745.1 Prorocentrum cordatum | reverse complement strand
TGGTTCCACCACCGCCCCTACTGTCCCCACCAGTGCCCCACCACTGTCGCACTGTCCCCGCTGTCCCCAGAACTGTTCCCACCACGGTTCCACTCTTCCCACTGTCTCCACGGCCCCAACCACTGCCCGACTATCCCCACTGTCCCCACTGTCCCACTGACTCCTCCGCTGTCCCACTGAGCTGTCCCACTGTTTCCACCACTGTCCCCACTGTCCCCACCACTGTCCCCACTGTACCTCTGCCCCATTGTCCCACCGCCGTCCTCGCCACCGCCTTTACCAGTGTCCCCACCACCATTGTACCCTCCACTGTCCCAGTGTTTCCACCTCATTCCCACTGTCCCCACACCACTGTCCCCACCACCACCGTTCCCACCACTGTCCACTGTCCCCCCTGTTCCCACCATTGTCCCCACCACTGTCCCCACCACTACCGTCCCCACCGCTGTCCCACTGTCCCCCCACTGTCCCCCCCACTGTCCCGCTGTCCCCTCACCACTGTCCGCGCCAACACTGTCCCCACCACTGTCCGCACCCCCACTCGGTTTTCGAGGGGGGGGGGGTTCGAACCGGTAGTGACCCCCCCCCCTTTTCATGATGAACTGGGAGGGGGGGGGGGAGGGGTTCGAACCGGTAGTGACCCCCCCCGGTTTTCCGGAGGGGGGGGGGGGAGGGGTTCGAACCGGTAGTGACCCCCCCTGGTTTTCCGCCAGCAGCGGTAGAACACGCTCTTTCAAACTAACATACATGCAATGCATCCATCCATCCCTCATCCATACATCCAGCCATTCCATCCTCCATCCATCCATCCATAACATACAATAGATTACATACATCGTCCGTACTACATACATACATACATACATACATACATACATGCATACATACATACATACATACATACATACATGCATGCATGCATGCATGCATGCATGCATGCATGCATGCATACATACATACATACATACATACATACATACATACATACATACATACATTACATACATACATACATACATACATACATACATACATACATACATACATACATACATACATACGTACGTACGTACGTACGTACATACATACATACATACATGCATACATACATACATACATACATACACACATGCATGCATGCATGCATGCATCCATCCATGCATGCATACATACATATATGCATGCATGCACGCACGCATGCATGTATGCATGTATACACACATACACGTATACACACATACATACTTTCATCCCTACATGCATACACATACACATTATATCACAATGCATTACATTACATTACATTACACTGCAGTACAGTATATCGCACTGCATTACATTACATTACATTACAATACAGTGCATACATGCATACATACAAATATATATACATATGAACATACATACATACATGCATACATACATACATAAAAACACGCATCCATACATACATACATACATGCATGCATACATACATTCATACACACATGCACACACATACATCCATTCATACATACATACATACATACGTGCGTACGTACGTACATACATACACACATACACACATACATACATACATACATACGTACGTACGTACATACATACATACATACATACATACACCCATACATATATATATATATATATATATATGCATATATACACATACATACAAACGTCCGAAGCGACTCCGCGAGGAATCCGAAACCGCTCGCATTTCTTCTCGTCCTCATTCTCGCTTCCTCCACCTCCTCATCGTAGTCCTCCTCGTCTCTTTGTCTTACTCCTCCTCCTCCTCCTCCTCTTCTTCCTCCTGATCGTCCTCCTCTTCCTACTCATCATCATCATCATCATCATCAGCATCATCATCACCATCATCAGCATCATCATCGTCATCATCATTACCATCACCATCACCACCATCATCATCATCATCATAATCAGCATCATCATCATTATCATCATCATCAGTATCATCATCATCATCATCATCATCATCATCATCATCATCACCATCATCATCATCATCATCATCATCATTGTCATCATCAGCATCAGCATCAACATCATCATCATCATCCCCATCCTCCCCACCAACTTCTTCGTCCGCCGTTTCGTCCTGATCCTCCTCCGCCTCCTCCTCATCATCAGCAGCATCATCATCGTCATCATTATCATCATCACCACCATCACCATCACCATCACCATCACCATCACCATCACCATCACCATCACCATCACCATCACCATCAGCATCAGCATCAGCATCAGCATCAGCATCATCATCCCCATCCTCCCCATTATCTTCCTGGTCCGCCGCCGATTCGTCCTGATCCTCCTCCGCCTCCTCCTCATCATCAGCATCAGCATCATCATCATCGCCATCCTCCTCCTCCGCCCCATCCTCCCCATCATCTTCCTCGTTCACCAGTTCGTCCTGCTCCTCCTACTCCCGCTCACCCTCATCTGCTTCTTATTGGTATGATTCTTAGTATTATGTTTCAAGTATTCTAATCATTACTGTTCCCAACCATCCGGTGGAATGGGGTCCTCGTTTTTAAGAGACAGACCCCCGCGTCTCACCTCCTCCTCCCGCTGCCCCCTCCCTCCTCCCCCTCATCCCTCCTCCCATCCGCCTCGTCATCGTCATCGTCATCATCGTCATCAGCATCACCATCGTAATGATCTACATCATCATGATCATCACCATCGCCATCGTCAGCGCCGCGCCCCTCACACGATTCGTGGCCCCATGGGGAGCTCCACCGAAGGCCCCAGCGGGAGCGTCCGCATGGCACCGCCGCCCCCTTTTGGCATACCCCTCACTCGGTTCGTGGCCCCATGTGGAGCTCCACCGAAGGCCCCAGCGGGAGCGTCCAAGTGGCACCGCCGCCTCGTTTTGGCACACCATTCACACGGTTCGTGGCTCCACCGAAGGCCCCGGCGGGAACGTCCACATGGCACCGCCGTCCAATGTCGGCACACCCCTCACATGGTTCGTGACCCCATCGGGAACTCCACTGAAGGCCCCAGCGGGAGCGTCCGCAAGGCACGGCCGCCCCATTATTACACACCTCTCGCACGGTTCGTGGCCTCATACGGAGCTCCACCGACGGCCCCAGCGGGAGCGTCCGCATGGCACCGCCGCTTCATGTCAGCACACCACTCACACGATTCGTGGCCCCATCGGGAGCTCCACCGAAGGCCTCAGCGGGAGGGTCAGAATGGCACCGCTGCTCCGTTTAGGCACGCCCCTCGCACGGCTCGTGGCCTCATAGGGAGCTCCACCGAAGGCCTCAAGGGGAGCGCCCACGTGGCACCGCCGCACAATTTTGGCACACCCCTCACACAGGTCGTGGCCTGATCGGGAGCTCCACCGAAGGCCCCAGCGGGAGCGTCCGCATGGCACCGTCGTTTCATTTTGGCACACCCTCGCACGGTCCGTGGCCCCATAGGGAGCTCCACCGAAGGCCCGAGCAAGAACGTCCGCATGGCACCGCCGCCCCATTTTGGCACACCCCTCACACGGTTCGTGGCCCCATGGGGAGCCCCATCGAAGGTTCCAGCGGGAACGTCCGCGTGGCACCACCGCCTCATTTTGGCACACCCCTTACACGATTCGTGGCCCCCACACGCAGTTCCACCGAAGGCCCCAATGGGGGCGTCCGCATGGCACCGCTGACCCATCGAACGCCTCAGCGGGAGCGTCCGCATGGCACGGGCGCACACGGAGCTCGGGCGAAACCAAGATGACTCCCCGATCGCCCACGTCATCATTTCTCCCCCTCATGCACGCCGCAATCCGTTTTGCTGGCCTCCTCCTGCGTGTCCTCTCCTTCGCAGTACTCGCAGCAGCATGATATATCTTGTGTTGGTATTAGTGGTATTTGTATTGGTGTTCGTCTTATGATTGAGTTTGATTGGTGCTTCTGAGAATAATAGGTGGGTAACAACTGTTTGTATTACACTTGGCATTGCCACTTCTATCCTTGTTGCTATAGTTATTAGCACCACCAGTGCAATTGGTATTGTTCATGCTAGTGTATGCCATTAGTCACATCAGCTTTGTTATGATTCGTATTCTTAATCGCGTTCCTCCTCCTTTCCTCCTTTTCCTGCTCCTCCTTCCCGTCCCTCCTCCTACCTCATGCCTCCTTTTCCGACGCCCCCCTCCTTCCTCGCCTCCTCCGATTACTCGTCCATGGTCCCCTCTTTGGGATACAACGGCTCCCTCAGCCTTCTATTCCCTCGCATCCCCCCGCATCCGTATCATGGCAACTCGTCTGAGCATCGTTTCTGGATGGTCTGGTAGGATTACGCACAACTTCCATAATATAGCCGTGCTCCACCGCCTGCCGAAACCCCCGGCAAATCGACGCCCAAGCGGTAATGAATCACAAATCCCTCGCCTCGCCGCCCCGGAAACCTCGCGCGGCAGCTCTAAAACCGATTGTGTGCACGACTTACGCCGGGCTCGCGTCGGACTCACGTCGGCTAGTCGCCGGTAGAACGCCGTTCCGTGTCTTGCGAAGCGAACGCCCGGAGGGAATGATACGAATATTGCGTCGCGCGGGGCCTCCAGAACTTTCCTCAAAGAGAACTGGATCTGGGGAAGCAAAGGCAGTACCAACGTCAGGCCACCGTGGCGATCCCATCGGTCACCTCCTCATCACCTACAGGACAGGATCCACTGACAAATCATTCGGCAAAAAGCATGGGACCCATCTACAGAATCCTCAACTGAAACATGCCGACCTGCGTTGAGCGATATGCGAATTCAACTCTGACACCACCGCCCGCCACGAATCACGGCTCTCGCGTTGACGCTGAAGTCGCACCGTGTGCGACGCGGACAGACCACACGCTCTTCTTGGTGACCCAATAACGATGATTTTTGATGCGCACGCGTCATCCCCCCCCGCGCGCGTGCAAGCACTCGCGCGCGCACGCCTGCTCGGCGCGCGCACCCGCGCCTCGCGCTTCGCCCGCCGCGGGGGCGCGCGTGACAGTACCGGCGCGCGCGCGCATCTCTAGCGTGCGCCAAACTTGCCGCGCGCCACGCGCGCGCGAGGGCATCAGCGCGCGCGGGCAATCTCGGCGCGGGCGCGAGCCTTCTGGGCGCACGGAGAGCGCGACGACAACTGGCCCCGCAAAACCGCACGACGAGTGTGCCCCGTGGTCCGCACCCCGTTGAGTTTGCCATGCGAACGGCGTTCCTTGCCATTGAAGGGGCCCACAAACACACAAATAAATACACACAAATAACAGGAATCCCCATATTTTCCTATACTTTCTGGGTTTCTGTCTTCGTCCACACTTCCTATATTTTTCCACATTTTCTGGGGAATCGACGATTAATTGTGTTTGTGTATTTCCCCTCCTGACAAAAGCATGTCGTTGTCGCCACTTCGGCTCCCGCTGCGGCTCTGCGCCGCAGGCGGCTTTCGTCGCCGGCTGCGCCTGTCGTTGTCGTTGGCAGGTGTTTGTTGTGTTGCTCGAGTGTATGTATGGCCGGCCGGATTCTGTTTGGTTGTTGGACCGTTCTTTGGTCGTCGCCGGCGTTTTTTTTTGGTCGTCGGTCATCGTTTTAGTCGTCGGCTCATTCTGGTGTCCTTCGCTGTCGGATTCCGAATTTCGCTCGGGCTCTTCAGCATGGTTGGGGTTCTTCACAGCCGGATCCGTCTTTTAAACCTTCCTCGTGTCGCGCGCCCCCATCATCCCGTATTGAAACGATGCCGAGGCGCGTTGCTCATGGAAAATTGATAATTGATCCTCGCCCAACCCCTTTAGAGACGGCGAACAACCGCTGGGGGGGCTCAACGCTAACAGCGTTTGAGACGCGTAACGAGCGTCGCGGCTTCATTCACAAAAACAGATGAATGTGATCCAAAAAATCTGGTCGTTCGTCATTTTTTGACCCTGTGGAAATGGCAGGGAGGCACATCGGTGTATTTATGTTGAGCAGGCACCAGGCAATCAGACAACAACGAAGGATGAAAATGCTGACGAACTTACAACGGCGGCCGGCGTGTCATCAATACTCTTATCCCTCCCGAGAACCGCGAAACTGGACCAGACAGGAAGCGGAGCGACGCTGACGGGCTTCGAACGGCAACGTGTCGTTGACGCTCCTCTCCTCTCCCGAGAACTACGAAAGTGGACTGGATCGCAAGCGGAGCGTGTCGCCAACGAACCGTCTGGAATCGAACCGCTGCCGGGTCGGCCGCGCCCCGAGTCCTAATGGATACGCGGCCGATGCTGGCGAGTCGGGCCGAGGCAGATACGAGTCGGACTCGCGGGACCAGCCGCAGGCGAATCGAGGCGCACCGAGTCGCGGCCTTCCGACACCGGCCGGCGGCAGCGGCGGGGGCGGCGGGCGACGACGGCGACGGCGGCGGGAGTAGTGGCTTGTTAAGCGACGGCGGCGGCGGCGCGCCAGGTTGGGCACCGCCGCCATCGCCGTCGCAGTCGCTAAGGTCGTCACTGCCACTGCAGTCGGCGCCAGCGCAGTCGTTGACGCCATCGCCGTCGTTGCCGGCACCACCGTCTCCGCCGCTCCTACCCCAGATTTCGTAGTAAAGGCAGGGGGGTCTCATTTCGGGGGGGGGTCTCTTCCAGGCCATGTTGGAGGGCCTGGGGTGGTCTGGGGACGATGTTTTGGAGGGTTCTCCCACGAGGGGGGGTCTGAAATGGCTTGTCTTGGAGGGTCCAGACCCCCTCCCTTTTATTACGACATCTGGAGTACCCTGCCTCCCTGCCCCCCCCCCTTCCACCCGTGTGTCCTTCTCGCCTCCCCGCCCCCCTCTCTCCGTCCTCGCGCGCTAGAGGAAAAAAAAACGCATGCACAGGCCACCGTCGGAGGCCCGCGCGATGGGCGAAGCGCGCAAAAAGCAGTGGGGTCCAGCGCTGGCCCGGAATGCCCGCACCGACCTCCGCAAGGGTATGTGCACGACGTGTGTTGTTCGGATCCCCCCCGCCTGCCATAGGTTCTGACGGCAGAGGAGGGGGAGGAGGAGAAAGAGGAGGAGGAGGAGGAGACGAAGGAGCATGACGACGAGGAGGATGAGGAGAAGGAGGACGAGCATGAGGAGGAGGAGGAGGAGGAGGAGAAGGAGGAGGAGGTGGAGGAAAGGGCACCTGCCTTCTTCCTCCAACTCTTCGTGCCTGCAATCCTTCTCGTCCTCCTCATCCTTTGGCTCCCGGTGAGAATGGCGGCGCAACCGGCGCTGCATTTGACGACAACGACACTCCCTGCCTCCCCGACCCCTCCGCATTTTCCCCTATTCCTTCGTCCACCCTCTCCCCCCCTCATCCCCATCGTGCCCACCTCGACCACCACCCTCTCTTTAATGACTCCGTACGGCTGCTACACCCATCTCGCCCCCAGACTACGTCCTGAAACTACCCCGCCCTCCCCAGGGATCTGTTGAAAGCACAGGCTTGCAACACACATGGTTGTCACATGAGCTTTCCCAGCGGAGGAGTTCCCAATGCTTCTGCACGGTGCTCCCGCTGCAGCGTCCGCTGCAGCGTTGGCCTCATTTCTGGATCGGCGCTCTGCTCCCGTCGATCAGAACGGCGCTCTCGCCCCAGCATGCGTACATACTCCCCAGCCTCCGATCTTTGGCCCCCCCCCCCCGCAAGGGGGAGCGGAGAAGTGAGGAAGGCCTCGCGAAGGGGATCGACTGCAGACTGGGTAGTCGAAGCCAATCTGGCGCCAATCTGGCAGGCCCAATCTGGCAAACGATTTACATTGAAACATTAAGAATAATCGAGACTCTGGCCGAAAACTTAGGTTTTCTTCAGCATCGCCTAGGGCGTAACACTGCTGGGTCTGCGTCCCTCCCTCGCCGCTGTCGCCCCCCGCTGCTTTTTCCCCTCGTGCGCCGCCACCTGGCCATCCTGCTGCGCCCGCTCCTCCTGTCCCTTGTCCTGCTGCTAGTGTTATTCCTCCTCCTCCTCCTCCTCCTCCTCCTCCTCCTCCTGCTCATCCAACATAAATCGTAACAAGCACAGCGTGGGCCCAGCCATCGCCAAACGCCAACGATTGCTCGTCCTCCTGATCATCCGCCACCTCCTCACCCTCCACTGTGAGTATAGGGGGTCACAGGTCCACTGTGACATCTGTCAGCGGATGGAAAAGTCAGCGCGATGGGAAGAAATGGGTGGGAGCGGCAGGATGCCAGGTAGGGCGCGATCGCACCCAGCTTGTCGTTTACCTCTCCCCCTCCCCTGAAGGCTCCCTGGATGGGGTCCGAGTAGATGGTGTCCGGAAATCGCGCAGCATCGCCGATGCGTCACCAGTGTGTTGGCGACGTCGGCGATGCATGGGCGCCGCCGGCGAGGAGAACATCGGGCTCCACGTCGAGCCGCAACGCTCATTCGTCGGAAATGCGGCGCGGTCCTCCGTCCCCATCTGCCAGGAGCCCGCCTGGGAGGCCTGGCTGCTCCCGCCGCTCCTCCTCCTCTCGTGGCCGACCCCACCCTTCCTCCCCCTCCTCCTCCGCCTCCTCCTCCTGCGCCTCCTCCTCCTCCTCTTCCTCCTCCTCCGCCTCCTCCTCCGCCTCTCCTCCTCCTCCTCCTCCTCCTCCTCCTCCTCCTCCTCCTCCTCCTGCTCCTCCTCCTCCTCCCCCTCCCCATCCCCCTCCCGCTCCTCCTCCTCCTCCTCCTCCCCCTCCTCCGCCTCCTCCTCCCAGCGGGGCGCAGACGGCCCCACGCGCACGACGGCGCCCGACGGCGCCCCACGACGCCCGACAGCGCAGGCGATCGACGGCGACGCCCGCGACGCACGGCGCACGGCGACGCACCGAGAGGGGAGGGGCCCAGGGAGACACAGATACACAGGCGCCAATTCCAGGACTCCCCATAGCGTCCTATGTTTGTGGGGTGTTTGTCATCCCGCTCCACTTCCCGTGTGTTCCCACACCTTCCAGAAAATCATCGATCAGCTGTGCCCTCGTCGATTCCACACACCCTGAGAGAGCACGCTTGTTGGCTGTGCAAGTTTGGAAAAAAAAACGACTGCTTGCATGCAATCTCCCTCCACCCGCTTCCGTCTTCGGTGGCAACTCATGGGAGCTTCACATAGCAACTTGCTGGCTCTTGCGAATCAACTCTACAAATAATCGACGCCAGTCGTTGCTCATCGACGCTAGGTCGACGCTAGTCGAGGCTAATCGACGCTCATGCACGTTGATCGACGCGAATGCACGCTGAAGACGGCATTACGATGATACACAAGGCTCCCGTGGCTTGCTACCGACCCTCTCCCCACCTTCTCAAGTGGCGCTGGCCCGAAAAGGCGTGCAGGCGGGAAGGAGTGCGCGCGGGCGCGCGCGTTCCCTCGTTTCCACTTATCCTTCCCCCTCGTTCCTTCCCCCGTCCCGCCCTGCCGTTCGTCTGTCGTCTGTCGCTCTTCTGTCGTGTCGTGACGCTGGGCTCCGTCTGCGTTGTTTAAGACAAGTGCAGGCGAGTCTCGACTTGCGTGAAGCACCCCCCCTCTATGCAAGTAAACTTGCCAGAGTCTACCAACAAGACTGCCTCCGACGCACCACGCCCGGCGTCGGGCGACGCACTGGCGTCGGCGGCGCTGGCCCGGCCCGGCCTGCATCAGCTTCTTCGGGTCGAACCGCGCCATTGCCAGCGGGCGCAGGGGGGGGGTGCGGCCAGCGTGCGTCGGGGGTGGGGGAGGTCGCTGGTGGGTCCAGCGGCTGGCAGGTCGTCGCAGTCGGCGCCGTCGCCGTCGGCGCCACCGTCGGCGTCGTCGGCGCCCTCGGGCGCTCTCGTGGCCCTCGTGAGGGCTCGTGAGGGGCCCTCCTGTGAGCGATTTTTGTTCGCGCCTTGAGTGCATCTCGGGCTGGCCATCGCTCGGACGCCATTTCGGTCTGTTGCGTGCTCCTCTGGGTCGCAAGATGATCAAAGATGCTCCTCGAGAGTCCCCGCCGAGGGAAAAACGCACATGCCCGATCGATGCCAAGCCTTGGGGGTGCTCCTTGGGGTGCTCCTGGGGGTGCACTGTGGTGGGAGGGGTCCCCCGGGGCGCAGGCCGTAACTCCGCCAAGGCGCGGCCCCCGCGAGTCGAGGCGTGGCAGTGGAGGGCCAAGTGCTGCCAGGCACGCAGGCACGGCCGCCGCCGCGGGGGCCGGCGTCTGGGCGGAGCCGCGGCCGCGGGATCCTGGCGCGACTGGAAGCCTGCAGTGCGAAACAGACGCGGAAGGAGGGGGAGGAGGCGGCGCTACGCTTGCCTCGCCTGGGTCGGCTTCGCAACGCACACTGGCTCTTCACCGCTGAACGCAACAACCTTGATGCTTATGTTGGTATAACGCAGAAGAAAAAGAGGAGGAGGAGGAGGTCTTTGCATCAGTGTAGACGCGTGCCTCCCCCCTGGTAGTGCCTCTGTAATGTTTAAAGGGCCTCCCCCCTCCCGGTCACGCCCAGTCGCATGCAGCCCCGCGTCCACCTCGCAAGGCCTCATGAGCACCCTGACGCCTGCATGGCGGTCTCCACAATACTCCGAGCCGAGGATCCCGAGACGGCCCAGGAAGCCCACAAAGGCCGCCAAGATTGCTCAGCACAAGACGCACCCAACATCTACCAATATGCCCGGAATGGATCCCACACTTGCCCCGCCCACTCACGGGCCAACCTGGTGGTTTCACCAGGCCTTCGCCGAATCCCAAAAGGCTCCGAGAGGCCAACGGACAAACTTGAGGTTGTCCTGTGGTAGTTGAATACTTGTTCGCTTTTCACGTTCCTTGGCCGAGGATCCGTGCACTTGTGGTCTTCGGGAGCCTAAGACCGCCCAAGGGTCCCCTACCAACCCTGAGAGGAGCCCTAGGCGACCCTGTACGGCCCCTAGAATGCAGCTAAGCTAGCCTAAGAGGGCCTCTAGAGGAACCCACGACAACCCGAGAGGGTCCCCGACGCAGCCACGACGGCCACAACTATCTTCAGAACGGCCGAGAGAGCCCCGAGACTGTCCAAGCGGGCCCGAAGACTGCCCAAGAGGCACTTCACATGGCCCAGGACCTCCCGGGACCAAACTGGCTCAAGGATGCCCCGAGACGGCCCAAGAAAGCCCCATCGGGGCCCCTTTCAGAGGCCCGATGACCGACCCTTCGGGGCCCCAGGAGGACCCCAGGACGACCCAGAGAGGCCTCCAATGTGGATGCCGACGGCGCCAAACTGCGAGCGTGTTCCGACGGGCAAGGCTTCCCTTTCGGGTCGCCTCGCATGGCTCCCCCCGCCGACCCCGCCGACTCCGCCGACCAAGTAACAGCTGCCTCAAGGGCTGCCCAGCGGGCCACCTGGCGCGCAGCCCGAAGGCCCTCCGTGGCACGCCCTCAGACGAGCCCTTCGACGGGCCCTCCGAGTCGGATGTGCCCTCCGACGCCCTCCGGAGGCCCACTCCACGCAGGGGAGCTCCCCGATGCCTCGAAGCAACGCTGCCTCACGCGGGTGCTGAAAAGAAGGCGCGCCTTACACGAAGCAACCTCTGGGCCTCACACAAGGGCCCAAGCGGGCTGCCGGCGCGGCACGCTGCGCTGGAGACGAAGGCGCTATTTCGCGCGACCGTACGCGGGCAACCTGCGGCCAATGTCGGCGCACTCGACCCCCCCCCCTTTTCTTCCGCAGAGGCCACCCACATGGGATCCGAGTAGATGGGGTCGGAGAATCGTGACGCATCGCCGATGCATCGCCGATGCATCAGCGATGCAGCGCAATCCTCCGACCCCGTCTACTCGAATCCCGTTGTGGAGGCTCATGCAAAAGAAAAATGGATCGAAAACGTCGACATTGGCGCGTAGGCTGCCCCATCCACTCCGACCCCATGATCCACCGATCCCACCTGCTTCGACCCCATCTGGGGAAACCGACAAGTACCGATATAGCTACTCCCCGGATCTCTCCTGGGGTACCTTCTGACCAGAAATTCGAAGCGAACCCAGCGGTGGCGACGAGGGCCTCCCAGGAGACCTCTCAAAGGCGAACATGAGGAAACGGTAGCCGTGTGGGTACCTCTTCCACCCCTGACACCAACTCCGACACAATCTGGGAGGCCACAATTCTTAGCGGGCGAAAGACGGTATAAGATCAACCTATCGGTCATCGGGGGCGCCTGTCTAGGCGTCTGGCATTGTATATGCTGACTTTCCAACGCAGTGGTATAAACTCTCCAGCAGCCCTGGGACAGGCGTCCCCGACGGCGAAACAGTTTACGTCATGCTGGTCTTCGCCCGCCAAGGGAGCCCTGAGAAGTGGCCCAAGCCTACCCAGAAGTCACAACAAAATACCTCTCAGAAGGACGGAGGGCTTCTGAGAAGCCCCGCCGCAGTCTGAGATGGCCTTACAGCAAAATGTCATCGGGACAAAACAATGTTCTTATCACAGGAACCGTGTCCTTAGAATGTAAAGCCGATGCGCCAAAACAAAACCGTATCAGCCAGAAATACTCTTTGGCGGCCCTATGGGCAAGCCGAGACGCTTCGCCACTGCTTGATCCGTCTCACTTCCCCCTCGTTTCCCCCCCTCGCCCCGCCCCCCTCGATCCCGGGGGGAACCACAAAGGTACCGATACCGCTACTCCCCGGGCCTCTCCCGGGGTGCCTTCTGACCAGAATCTCGGGGCGAACCCAGCGGTGGCGACGAGGGCCTCCCAGGAGGCCCCCAAAAAGGAAAAGCGAGGGAAGGGTAGAGGTATGGGTACCTTTTTCCGCCCGCCTCTGAGTTCCCCCCCCCTCGTTCCCCTCCGTCGCTCGTGGGAGAGGCGGGGCGAGGCGCGCGCGCGCTGCCCTCCTCCTCCTCCTCCTCCTCCTCCTCCTCCTCCTCCTCCACCTCCTCCTCGTCCTCCTCCATCTCCTCCTCCTCCTCCTCCTCCTCCTCCTCCTCCTCCTCCTCCTCCTCCTCCTCCTCCTCCTCCTCCTCCTCTTCCTCCTCCTCCTCCTCCTCCTCCTCCATCTCCTCCTCCTCCTCCTCCTCCTCCTCTGAGTGCGCCTCCGTCGCTCGTGGGAGAGGCGGGACGAGGCGCGCGCGCGCGCTCTCCCCTCCGCAGGCGGGCGGCAAGCCGGAGCCTTCTCGCGGGGGGGTCCCCACGCAGAGGGCGCGAGGGCCTCGGGCGAGCCCTCCGATGGGGCGCCCCGGCGGTCCTCGAAGGGCCCTTCGAGGGGGCCCCCAGGGGGGGCCCCCAGAGGAGGGAGGCGGAGGCAGGAGGAGGAGACAGGGGAAGGGAGGAGGGAGGAGGGAGGAGGAGGAGGCGGGAGGAGGAGGCAGGAGGAGGCAGGGCAAGGGAGGAGGGAGGAGGAGGCGGGAGGAGGAGGAGGCAAGAGGAGGAGGCAGGGGAAGCGAGGAGGGAGGAGGAGGGGGCAGGAGAAGGGGGAAGGCAGGAGGAGGAGGCAGGGGAAGGGGCCTCCGAAGGGGCCCAGGGGGCCTCCGAAGGGGGCCTCCAAAAGGGGACCCTTCAAAGGGGGGGCCTCCGAAGGGGCCCTGAGGGAAACGTGCCGGGACCCTGGGGCTTTTCCCCAGGAGCAGCTCTTCATCCCGGATCGATGTCTGACGGTCTGGGGCTCGTTGAGGGCCCTAAAGGCCAAGAAACAGCGAAACTCCTCAGTACCAATTTTTCTCGGTACACACTTCCCCATGGCGAAAGAGGGGGATCCAGAGCCCGCAACACGCGCGCGCGGGGGGGTCCTCCAGCTCGCCCCGGAGCTCCTCGACGTCGACGCCTGGCGCAGCGTCCGAGGCCGGGGGGGCGCGAGCGGGAGCGACTGCGGTGCGATGCGGAGAGCACACTCCTGGGAGGCTTCGTAAGACGAAGACAGAATCGAGACAAAATCGGACCGATGTAAATCGGAAATCTGTGAGAATCGGCGGGTGCATCGGGCGCCGCGGCCGTTTGAAACGGATTTTATCTCGATTGTCGTGCGACTTCGCAAGAGCGATTAAGGGCTGCGGCGCCTGGTTAGCGAGACTCTAAGCCAGATTAGCCAAGAGTGCGCCCAAAACTAAGCCAGATTGAGCGGGATGAAGCGAAAGTATGACGGATTAGGCCGGCTTGCGACCACGGATATACCAGCGCCGACGCTGAATACAAACTCCAAAAACCTTATGTCTGAGCAGGGTTAAATATCTGAGCAACGACCAAGAGCGGGTCTTACGGAAGAAGACATAGCGTCCTTACGCCGCGCCCTGCGCGAGCCGCCAGCGTGGCACACCGCGTGGAGTAGAGGACCCTCACGCGAAGCACTACGCGGTAAATTTACGGGCGAATGTCTGCACTGTCGACCCCGTGTTCATCCGTCGCTCACGTTGCCACAATAGCCAGACGATGAACATGCTATGATGCGAATACTGGCACAGGATGCTTTCTGGGAGCGCTGGCTTGTCTAGCGGCCAAGGGCCACCCTCACTCGTTCATTCGTCTCTCCCCGCGCGGAACAAGATAATCTGGAAATCATCGAGTGTTTCATGAGCGTATCAGTATCATGACGTGTTGCTCCTCTGGAAACAATCTCGGGTAAACCACCCCCCAAAAGGAAGGGGTCGGAAGATCTGGGGCCGCGCATTAGAAACATTCACACCGTAGGATGTCTGAGAGGTGAGATCCCCCTCATGGTGTGATCCCCCTGTTTTGCGGCGGTCCCGCTCGAGGTGTATCTCAAATCGCGGGCTGCAGACATACACGTATCCATACGACCGCGTGTCCATGGGATCGCGCCCCGGAATCCAGACCACGACGGCGTAGACATGGATGCGTTCGCCGCTCGCCATCTGGTTCCGCTCGAGATATGTATTGTGGACCCCCTCGCGAGGGGGTGGCACGACAGTGGCGAAGTCGCTTCTCACCCCTCCAAGGCCAAAGGGACTGGGCCATCCCCGGGTATCCGACGCCGCGGTCATCTCACGACGACGCCAGTGCCCGTGGTGTTGTTTCTTGTCATTGCGCCGATGGCGTTGCCTTGATCTCGGCCCCCGGAGGCACGCTCGATCTCGCCCAGGTTCGTTCGTTCGTCGACGCGGGCGACTCTGCCGTCGTCGGTTCGTCGCCGTCGTTGTCGTCGTTCGTCGTCGTGGCCATCATTCGTCGTCTTTGGCTGTCGAGGTCGAGAAACTGGGACAGACCGAGAAGGTCGACAAACCCTCGGGGCCACGGAACGAAAGGCGCGTCGTCGGGAATCTGGGGCTCTCAGCTCGAGAGAGCTACATGCTTCTGAAGCCGAGCTCGACAACACTAAACGGAGTGCTTGCTGGAACCTGCTGGATCAGACTACCGAGAGGACGGTGCGCTTCTGGACGGGGCACGACGGGGGGCACCGGTTGCGAGAGGGAAACATCAACCTGGACTCGGCGGTACGTCGCCGATGGATCGGCGAGGAGCCCCCGGTAGCGAATCAGAACGTAACTTGGCGGGTTGGGATATCGCGCAACTATCGGCGATGACCGGGCGATTGGGGGCCGATGCGTCCCCCCGCGGAGCCTGTAGGGATGCTCCCCATCACTCTCGTCGTCTGGCTTTCAGCCACCCCGAACGCTTCTCGGCGAGGCGCAACTGCTAAACGCGAGCCGAAAAAACATGGACGCACGTGAGGCCACGAAATCTGTGTCACTACAGCTGGCCGCTCTAAGGTGGTTCGGGAGTTTCTGTATAGAGAAACTGAAGGCATCCATGGGGAGACTCGGGGGCAAGTTTTCTGAAATTTCGCCGCTGGCTTTCCCGGATCTCGCGGATCTCCCGGAAACGGGTCAGGGGTAGAGAAACGCTCGTGGACATGTCGGGGGCGCTCCCGGCCACCGCCGTGTCAATGTTGAGCTATACTGTCAATGCCTCGCTCTCCTGGGGCTTTGCTGTTCCTGCTCGTTGACATTTGCCACGTGAGCGGAGCTACACTGTCAATGCCGCGCTTTCCTGTGGCTTTGCTGTGTTCCTGCTCGCAACGCACACCGCTAGAGGCGGTGGAGAGCTTGAGAGATCCACCTACCCCCCCAAAAAACCAAGGTTGCATGATGCTTGATGAGAACAGGACAACAAAACGCCATGGACATACATTTTTGGCGCTCCGCGCGGATTTCTTGGATCTGCGCTGGAGCCCCCCTCCCTGGCGCGCGGAGCGCGCCAGGGGCGGCGCCGGAGGCGCCGCCTGGGGGAGCGCCAAACATGTATGTGTATGGCGTTTGTTCTCCTTCGATAAACGACGCTTAGGGAAACCAAACCCGCGAAAATGGGAAAACAGAAGGTACCGATACCGCTACCCCCTGGACCTCTCCCGGGGTGCGTTCTGACCAGAATCTCGAGGCGAATCCAGCGGTGGTGACGAGGGCCTCCCAGGATACCCAGAAAGGGGAAAACGAGGGAAGGGTATGGGTATGGGTACCTTTTCTGAAAGGGGGACACACAAATAAATAGACACAAAATAACAGGATCCCGCACATGTTCAAAATAATTTTTAGATTTCTGTCTCCCCCCCCCCACTTACGGAATCGACGACTGATTGTGTCTGTGTGTGTGTGTGTTTTTCCCCTCCTGCTTTTCCTCCCCCGCGAAGGGCAGGCAGGCGCAGCTCCCTTTGGACCAGGGCCTCCTCGCGGGCCCTCCCGTGCGGGCCTGCCAGGGCACGCGCGGGCCCGCCCGCGCGTGCCCCTATGGGCAGGCCGAGGGGGCAACCGGCCCCCGCGGCCTGCTCGCGGCGTCGGAGCTCCGGGCCCCGGCACGGAGGCCTCACAGGGGAGCGACGAGACTCGGAGGTGAGCGAGGGGGGGGGCCAGCTCTTCGCTCCGTCGTGGGGCCCCCATTGGGCCATCTGGGCCTCGTGAGGGGTGCTGTGGAGGCCCTCCCGGCGGCGATTGAGGGGGGGTAGTGAGAAGGGGAAGGCCTTCTCAGAAGGCTCGGAGGTCCCCCGGCCTCCTGAGAAGTTTTCTCGGCCGTCCCCGAAGTCACCGAACACTTCTCAGAAGGTGCGAAGGCTTCTGAGAAGTCCCGCCGCCTTCTGAGAAGGCCGTCTCCTTCTCACTTCCCCCCCTCGCTCGCCGCCGAGAGGAGAAGCGGGTCTTACAGTCAACCCGTATAGGAAGGACGCGCGATCAGGATACAAGGGCCCTGGAAGGCCATGTCGACACTCTGCGGGCGGGGCGCAGCCAGCGAACGCGTGCAAGGATGGGCCGAAGGGGAGGGATGCAGAGGTAACCTTCAACAGCTGCTCACCCTCACTATGCGGGCTGACGGCACAACGGCCTCCCGACATGAGCGGCGAGAAAAAAACTGGTCTTCCGCAAGAAGACATAGCGACCTTACGCCGCGGCTTACGCGGGCTGCCAGCACAGCACTCCACATTGGAGACTGGGGCGCTTACGCGCGAGCTCGCGCGGGACACTCACGCGCCAGTGTCGGCGAAGACGACTTTGTGCTTCTGCGTCTATCACGTGGGGTCCGTGTAGATGTGGTCGAAAGGTTGCGCCGCATCGCCAATGCATCGAAGATGCATCGGTGATGTATGGGTGATGCATCGGCGATGCATCGGTGATGCATCGGCGACGCCGGCGATGAATCGGCGACGTCGGCATGGAGACCATCGGGCTCCACATCGAGCCGCATCGCCGACGCATCGGCGATGCGGCGCGATCATCCGAACCCATCTACTCCGACCCTGTTTGAAGGCCTGGATTGTAATACTCGTCGTCGTCACCCTCACCCTCCTCCTCCTTGTTAACCAGCCTCGAGCTGATCCTTATCTTTAAGATTGGCGAGCCCAAAGGCGACGACAACCTTAGGGATGCCCCCTCAGAAACTCAGGCAATCCTTAAGATCGACATCGAGATAAGGTGATACCAATCATCGGGAGACCGAGGGACATTATTCAGGCGGGTAATGTTGTCTTCGTCGTCGGCGTCTACGTCGTCCCGCCGTCCCCGTCGCCGTCGCTGTGGTCCCCAATGCCGTCCTCCTCGCCGTCGCCCTCGCCCTCGTCTCCGCCGCCCTCTCCGCCCTCACCGGAAGTCTCGACCCGTCTCTAGGACCAGCTGCACACCACGAGCCGTTCTTGACAGCTACAGGGCCGCGCGAAAGAAGCCCCCAGGGGCAAAAGACTGCCAAAAACCGCCCGCCGTGATTTTTCCCGCAACGAGACGAAATGGGGGTCGTCGCCCTCGTCCTCGCCGTCGCTGGTGCCACCCTCCTTCCGATTCTGGCAAGTTTGCTTGCTGCGTGGAGGGGCGGCGCGGCGAGACCCGGAAGGACATCTGGACACACAGGCCAGGACCCACTTGCGCGCAGTTCCGGCCCAAAGCAGCTGGAAACGACAGCGGGGAGGGGGGGGGCCAAGTGCCATGCAAGCAAACTGGCCAGAATCGAAACCCAAGCATATCCAAATGAGGCCGCCAGAGCGGCAGACAGGCACAGACGGCGGGCGGCGATGAGGCGGCGACGGGTCTGCGGCGGCGGCAATACAGCCGCCAGAGCGGCGGACCGGCCCAGCTCGCTAGCGAAGAAGCAAGACCGCAGTGCGAGCGGTGCTTGGGGAAGTCTGCCCACGTGAGGGGGTCGTCGCCCTCGCCGTCGCCGGCGCCGCCCATTCTCGCCGCCCGAGGGCGGCCGGCCGCCTGCGGCGGCCGCCCTCGCCGTCGCCGTCGCCGTCGCCGACGCAACCGTCGTCGCCGTCGTCGTCGGCGCCGCGCCGTCGTCGCCAGCGCCGAGATCTCGCCATCGTCGCCGGCGCCGCCCATTCCCGTCGCAGCGGTGCGGCCGCCCTCGCCGCCACCGCTGGCGCTCCGAAGCCTCGCCGCCCCGGGCGCCCGCGCTCGTGCAGCGCAGCCGCCCGCGGGCGCGGGCACGCCGCTCGGCCTGTGGGCGACCCGAGGTACCGCTTGATGTAGTCGATCGCGTTGTTGGGGCGCTCTGGCTCCTCGCGCTTGAGGCAAGGGCTCGAGAAATGGAGGCTCCCACGCGAGATGGCATTGCGAGCTTGCGCGGTGGCCTACGAAGGACACTGGCGCAGCACGCCGGATCGGGAATGCGGGCGCTCACGCGCGGTCTTACGCGAAAAGCTCACGCACGAATGTCGGCGCAGACGACCACCCTGTTCTGCGTCGCCCATCTTGTTTTCGGGGTGAGGCAAAAAAGAAAGAGAGAGGGAGAGAGGAACATATATACATATATATAATATATATATATATATATATATATATATATATATAATATATATCACTCGTACACAATATTATATATATATATATATATTATATATATATATATATTATCGAGAGGCAATGGGAACACGCAACCGTGCGACCATCGGCCCGGCGTCAGAGTGAGGCGCTGAAAAGTCATCGACCCCTTTTTCTATTGCGTCGCTCATCTTTGTGTTCTCGAGGCGAGAGGAAGAGAGAGAGAGAGAGAGATAGAGATATATCGGGGATGGACAGACCCCCCTTTAGTAAAACGTGGTTTAGCGAAAACGACCTCGAGGCCCAAACCTGGCGGGCGCAAGCCTGGAAAATAACGGCCGCGGCGCCCTCTCGAGAATCGAAAACGGACAATTCACTAATCGACGTGTCACTGTTAGGAGGTCTGTCCTCCCCCGAATATATATATATATATATATATATATAATATATATATATATATATATATATAATATATACAATACAACCGAGGAGAATGAGAAGGCGCCAATCATCCGACCATCGGCCCCGCGTCCGAGCGAGACGCGGACAAGTCATAATTACAATGCGTGCCTCGATCGCTCCACGAGCGCAGGCCCCCTCGCTCGCAGCAACCTCGGTGCACAGAGGCATGCAGCATGCATCTACAGTCGGGGCCCTGAAGAAGGAACCCTTTTCGTTGGGGAGGGGCTCGGTGTTCCTTGATTGTTTCGAAGTTTGCCTCGGGTTTTCCTTAGGCTTTCCATCGGAAATCGAGGTTGAACTTATCGGAAAAAAGGGGGGGGCCCGTTCCTTATTTAGGGTTCCTTAGGTCAACGCCCCTACTGTATCACGACAGCTCGCCCCTCATGGGGAATCTTTTCATGCACAGGGGGGCCCTGTATTCCCGTTGCCAGAGTTCCCTCCCGAGGAGGTCTTGACAACGAATATTCCGAGGCACTTCATCATCTCCAGCCCAGATGGCAAAGTGCCTTCGCAATCGCCTTGCCCATGCCTTGCTTCTAAACATCCCCACGCCCGAATGGTCCAAAAACTCTTCCGGGGCGGCCCCAGGAGCCCCCAGAGCTTCTTGGACAGCCTTTGCAGCCCCTGCGAGAGCCCCCAGAGCCTATCAGAAAAGCTTCACACACCCCTGTGGCAAACATGAGGACACCTGGGAGAAACTTCCACACTGAACTGGAGGATTCCGAAGCATCTTGAAGGAGGCTTCGAGGCACTTTTGGAGAAGCCTTGAATAGGAGGAGCTTCGGGGAAGGAAGAAGAGGGAGCAGGAGAAGGAAGAGAAGGAACGAGGGAAGACGAAGGGGGAGGAAGAGGAGGAGGAGGAGGAGGAGGCGGAGGCGGAGGAGGAGGAGGGGGACCAGTATAAACCCAAGAGCCATCAACGATGTTGGAATGAACCTTTCCTCCAAACTCACTTTTCGTAGACCCCTACAACGGTTCATTTCCATTGAGGGACTCGTTGGAAGACAACCGTTTGAAGATCCTGAAGCGTGCCAAAACAGTGCTCTTTGGATTTCAACGCTCCGTATCAACTTCACTGCTAGGTCTCGACGATCCGGATTTTTGCAAAAACGCCATTTCTGAGACTTCACCACCGCGAATCAACATAAATGCTGCGACCGCATAGTCCTGAATCGTTCTAAAACACTATCTTGGTACGCTAATCATTGGAATCCGTAAGACTCTTGCAAATTGTTAACAAAGACAACTCGCGGCGCTAAGGCGAGAGCCACATTGTGAAAAGGTACCGCCCTCAACCCGTGAAACTTTTACACATGTTTAAAACGAATGTGCGCGGCGCAAAAGTGAGAATCGCATTTTAAAAACGGCCCGCCCTCAATCCGTGAAGCGCTAAAGCGAGAATCCGCCGACCCCTTGGGGATCATCGGCGTGTGAGATGCTTCCCCCTCCCCAAACCCCTCCCCCGGGAGCCCGGTCCGGTCGATTTGGAGGGGGGGGGGGGTCCGGGACGAGCGCTCCACGGGGCTTTTCCTGGCCCAAGAGGGCTTCAAGACGGGCCACGAAGCCCCCAAGAGGCCTCCAAGACGGCCCACGAAGGCTCCGAGAAGCCAAACGACCGCTCCAAGACGCCCACGATGGCCCCAAGACGGGCCAAGAGGTCTCCAAGACGGCCCCTGAGGTCCCAAATGAGCCTCCCAAGAGGGCCCAAAGAGTCAAAAATTGCTGATTTTCCAGAGTGTTTTTCGATGTTTTTTGCTTTTCCGCCTTTCCGGCTTCCCGACGCTCCAAGACGGGCAAAGAGGCCCCAAAGATAGCCCCAAGATGGCCCAAGAGGCCCCCAAGACGGCCTCCAGACGGCCCAAGACGGCCCCAAGACGGCCCAAGAGGTCCCCAAGACGGCCCAAGAGGGCCGATTTGGAGGGGGGGAGGGGGCCGGGACGAGCGCAGCACGGCCGGGACGAGCGGTTCCAGGGCTTTTCCGGGCCCAAGAGGGCCTCAAGACGGGCCAAGAAGGCTCCAAGAGGCCTCCAAGACGGCCCACGAAGGCTCCGAGACGCCAAACGACCGTTCCAAGACGCCCAAGATGGCCCCAAGACGGGCCAAGAGGTCTCCAAGGCGGCCCCCGACGTCCCATACAAGTCTCCCAAGAAGGCCCCAAGAGTCTAAAATTGATGATGTTCCATAGTGTTCTTCGACGTTTTTTGCTTTTCCGCCTTTCCGGCTTCCCAACGCTCCAAGACGCGCGACGAGGCCCCAAAGATAGCCCCAAGATGGCCCAAGAGGCCCCCAAGACGGCCTCCAGACGGCCCAGGACGGCCCCAAGACGGCCCAAGAGGTCCTCAAGACGGCCCAAGAGAGCCGCTTTGGAGGCGGGGAGGGGGCCAGGACGAGCGCAGCACGGCCGGGACGAGCGGTTCCAGGGCTTTTCCGAGCCCAAGAGGGCCTCAAGACGGGCCAAGAAGGCTCCAAGAGGCCTCCAAGACGGCCCACGAAGGCTCCGAGACGCCAAACGACCGTTCCAAGACGCCCACGATGGCCCCAAGACGGGCCAAGAGGTCTCCAAGACGGCCCCCGAGGTCCCAAACAAGCCTCCCAAGAGGGCCCCAAGAGTCTAAAATTGTTGATTTTCCATAGTGTTTTTCGATGTGTTTTGCTTTTCCGCCTTTTCGGCTTCCCGACGCTCCAAGACGGCCAAAGAGGCCCCAAAGACAGCCCCAAGATGGCCCAAGAGGCCCCCAAGACGGCCTCCAGACGGCCCAAGACGGCCCCAACACGGCCCAAGAGGTCCCCAAGACGGCCCAAGAGGGCTCCAAGACGGCACCACGAGGGGCCCAAGAGGGCGACCAAACATGTTGAAACTCTAGCTTTCTGCCCCCAGGAGCCCCAGGGGGCCCCAAGAGTGCCCCAAGAGGCCCCCAGAGGCCCTCACGAGGCCGCCCAGACGCCCCAAGGAACCCCCAAGAAGCACCCCAGAGGCTCCGAAACGGCCCCCGAGTGGCTCCAAAACTCGCAGTGTCGCTGTCCGCTCGGACCTCCCCGCGGAACTGCCCGAGACCCTCTGGCGGTGGCGGCGAACAGACACCAAATTATCCCGGCAAAGCAACCTAACAGCGATGTGTAGGAGCATATCTGGAAGCATTCCCCTTAAGATTCAGATGAGAATCCAGTTGTAGAATTCTGCTGTTCTCGCAGTCGTAGTCGCATTCGCGATGACAGTCGCAGTGGCAACGGCAGTCGCAGTCACAGCCTCAGCCTCAGCCTGCCTCAGCCTCAGCCTCAGCCTGCCTCAGCCTCAGCCTGCCTCAGCCTCAGCCTCAGCCTGCTTCAGCCTCAGCATCAGTCTGCCTTCAGCCTCGGCCTCAGCCTCAGCCTGCCTCAGCCTCAGCCTGCATCAGCCTCAGCCTCAGCCTCAGCCTGCCTCAGCATCAGCCTGCCTCAGCCTCAGCCTCAGCCTCAGCCTGCCTCTGCCTCAGCCTCAGCCTGCTTCAGCCTCAGCCTCAGTCTGCCGTCGGCCTCGGCCTCAGCCTCAGCCTGCCTCAGCCTCAGCCTGCATCAGCCTCAGCCTCAGCACGAAGCGACCCAGCTAGAAGGACAAAGCGCTGAATGTACACCGATGTGTTCGACGACTGCGTATGTAATGATGTGACGATATACAGACTGAGCCCTTCGTGAATGTCTACATGTTTTTCTGACGCCTACAAACGGCGCTGACGTGTGTGAGAAAATTGTCCGCGCAGCAAAAGCCGGCGAAGCGTGCGGGAGCTCGCATGCTGAGACAGACTACGTCTGCAGACCGCCAGCTGCAAAAGGTTGCGAGCGGCTCTTGGAAGATGTTTACGGAACGGAGCTACGGTGTCTGAAAACATTGGCATCGAAGCGAAGAGCCTCGGAGCCCTGCAACCTGAGAAACACCGCAGGAACTCGCATACTGAAAAGGAATGCATTGCAAACCGCACGCTGCGAACCCTGCAGGCTGAGAAGCACCGCAGGATGTCGCATGCTGAAAAGCACTTGTACTGCAGAGCGCTAGCACTCCATCTCGGGCTCGGACCCCCCCGTCCTGATCCAGAACGTGTCCGGCCACGGCCTGAAAATGCCGTTCCAACTCCCGAGGATCAGCTGGCACTCCGGCTCTGGGACACTCCAGTACGTCTTGAGCACCTTGAGCCAGGCCCCATCTCGGGATCCCCACAGCACGCTGTACTTGACCGAGACCGTGCCGAACTCATAACAATTGACCTCCGAAGGACCTGCGAGTGCAGGCTGAGAAACACCACGCGATTGCAGGGCACGGCATTGCGTGTCACATGAGTGCAGGCTGAGAAGCACCACATCTCGTTTGCCAGAGATCACTCCCAGGTTATTTGATCCCGCAACACCAGCCACGGCGTAGCTGCCACAGGGGCCGCAGATAGCAACGGTTCGGTCACCCAATTGGCGTTCCGGTGAGTCACAATTCGCGCGTGGCTCCACGAGCCTGTGTAGCGCGATTTGCGGGGCACCAGTGTGCTGTAGGTGTTGTTGCCGTAGCAGAAGACGGCCTCTGGAGCCCAGTGCGGATTCCAGCGGACAGCGTAGACCCTGTGGACGCCATTGCGGATGACGTCGCGCGCACCTTCGATATGTGCCACCCATCGAAGCCAGTCAAATGCTGAGCCATCGGTGATGTCAACAGCACCTGGGGCAGTCTCGCCATGGTGGTAGTGCAACAGCGATTGGAGAGCGGCGCTGGCTTCGTCGCGGCCCACAATCTGGCGCGAGCAGGCTGCCTCTTGCAGGTGCTCCTGTGTGAAGAGCAGTGGGGCATCACCGCCAGTCTCGGCAGGCTGAGCAGCGCCACCGTCAGGCACGGCAGTCTGAGCAGCGCCGCCACGAGGAACATGAGGCTGAGCAGCGCCAGGCTCAGGCACGGCAGGCTGAGCAACGGCGCGTGGTGGACCGACATAGGTGGGCTCATCGGGTCGGCCGTTCTTATGGTAATGCAGGCGCATGGCTGAACCGTCTGCACGACGGAACTCGAAGAAGTGCCTGCCGTGGCCATCCGTGTTGGAGTAGTTAGGGTCGCGCTCTGTCTCGATGATGCGAAAGAGAACCTGGGCGATGCCCTGCCCGATTATGCGCTCAGCGAAACCCGGAGCGGCAGACCGAAGCAGTTGCTTCCAGTCGTAGGACGGGTCGTTTGTTACGTCTTTGAACGACAAGTTGTTGACAATGCACTCGGCGCGCAGCGCGCGCTGCCACTGGCAGGCGGTCTTGCCGCCCATCCCTGGTGTACGGCGGATGTCTTCGAGGTGAGCCTGCTCAAAGACCACGTCGACACCTGGCTGAGGAGTCGGTGCGGGCGGATCCGGCAGAATCTCCCACGGGCCATCGCACGGGGCCGGGGGTGGCGGGGGCGATGCCTTGCCGCGTGCTGGCATTGTGACAAGGCAGGCTGAGGAGCACCGCCGCGGCTGGACGGCCAGGTGAAACTCGAGCAAACATGTGGCTACAGCTCTAAGCAAAATGGCTACGAGGAGGTTAAGGATGATGATGATGGTGTTGATAGGAAACCCGGTATCAGCGAGTTGATGTACAATGAGGTGTCCGCAAACGAGACACTGCTGTCAACGCTGTTATAACTAACCACAAACGAGACACTGCTATCAACGCTTGCACAATTAAAAAGAAACGCTGGCATTGACACTACTAGCAATACCAAAGTGGAGTTTAAACGAGGCACTGCCATCAACCGATTCAACTTCCAATAAAAGAAGATCACAAATGAGTTCACTCTGAAGTGACCCATGGCTATCAATGCGAGAAGTCTCTGCAAACTATTCACTCATGGCGACCGCCGCGCACACGCGTGTAGGAAATCGTTGATGATGATAGTGTTAATGGAGTGGGGGCCAGTAATGCAGATACACTGCTGTGCATTCACTTGCTGCGAAAAGAAACTCTGCATGAATGAGTTGATATATAATGAGTTGTCCACAAACGAGACACTGCTATCAACGCTTGTATAAGTAAAAAGAAACGCTGCTATCGACACTTCCCCCAATACTAAAGTTGTCTTTAAACGAGTCACTGCCATGAACGGCTTCAACTACAGTGTAACGAAAGGAACTGCAGGCTGAGAAGCACCGCAGGCCAACGTGAACCAGTCGTGGTGATGAGGATGAGTGAAATCTGCGATGATGATAGCGATCATGAAGTCGGTTGTAGGAACCCACTTTTGTAGTAACCAACATACACTGGTATGCATTCACTTATGGTGAAAGGAAACTCGGTATCAGTGAGTTGATATAGAATGAGTTGTCCGCAAACGAGACACTGCTATCAACGCTTTTAGAACGAAGCGAACCCATCAGAACACTGTTATCAACGGAAAGAATGCTGTAGAAGGACAAAGCGCTGAATGTACACCGATGTGTTCGACGACTGCGTATGTAATGATGTGACGATATACAGACTAAGCCCTTCGTGAATGTCTACATGTTTTTCTGACGCCTACAAACGGCGCTGACGTGTGTGAGAAAATTGTCCGCGCAGCAAAAGCCGGCGAAGCGTGCGGGAGCTCGCATGCTGAGACAGACTACGTCTGCAGACCGCCAGCTGCAAAAGGTTGCGAGCGGCTCTTGGAAGATGTTTACGGAACGGAGCTACGGTGTCTGAAAACATTGGCATCGAAGCGAAGAGCCTCGGAGCCCTGCAGCCTGAGAAACACCGCAGGAACTCGCATACTGAAAAGGAATGCATTGCAAACCGCACGTTGGGAACCCTGCAGGCTGAGAAGCACCGCAGGATGTCGCATGCTGAAAAGCACTTGTACTGCAGAGCGCAAGCTGCGAAACCTGCAGGCTGAGAAGCACCGCAGGAACTCGCATGCTTTCGAACACTACTGCTCGAGACCGCAGCTGGAGAGCGGCAGACCGCAGGCTGAGAAGCACCGCGGGCAGGGAGACTTGCAAAACTCAGATGTCCTGATCGTCTTGGAGGAAGTCACGCCAGTCCGGCGGCTGCCAAGAATCGATGATGCGCCTGGAGCCACCGCCCGTGCTGCCGCCGATGTCCAGGTAGTCGCCATCGGCCCTGAACAGACGGCCGTGCCCCAACGCCAGAATCGCTTGGTTGCGGATTTGAAGCAGCGCTCCGCTCTCAAACATCTGCAACACGTCCAGCTGCCTGCGCGTGAAGTTCGGCTTTGGCTGGCCAGCCTGGGCAGACAGATGGCGGGAAAGCCGCTCCCCCTCGTTGTAGCGCGCGATGGCCTCGGCCTTCTGGTGGTGCAGCCGGCGCCGCTGTTGCCGCAGAGCTTCCTCGGGAACTGCTGCATCACGGCCCTCACTGTGATCAGCTTGCAACGCTTGCGTTAGCCAATCAACGTCGAAGCGCCCTGAGAAGGCCAGCACCTCCCAGATCTGTTTGGTACCGGCCACACGTTGCAAATGGCGATGCCACCGCTTACGCTTCTGGTCTTTCACAAACTTGGCGACGCTACCCAGACCTGCACCCTTGGCCTGGCCACCTTTTCCCGCAGGCTGAGAAGCACCGTGAGAACCTTTCTTACCGCCTGGCCCTTTGTTAGGACCCTGCGGAACCGCATGGCCCCCTTGTGGCGCAGACTTGCCTCTCGCTTTTCCCTTTTCGACATCCCGTTCCTGAAGCGCACGCTGCTGCCGCGACTGCTCGTACTGGTCGCGAGCTACTCTGACCAATTCCTGGCGCTCAGGCTCCGTGAGAACGTAGCGCATGTCGTCGATGTTCTTGCTCCGCAGAAAGTCATGTCGAAGCTTAAGGACAGAGAGAATGGCTCGGCCAGTCTCCTCCTGAGACGCAAAGGCCGCGTCATATTCCGAGCCAGGCTGAGGAGCGCCAGCTGGATCAGTGTCCGCTGGCTCCGTGGACTTCCTCTTTTTGAAAAGCAAGAGACTGAGATGATGGAGGACTTTCGGATCGTACTCCTCGTCGTACCTGTCGTCCCAAAGCTGCCTCAGCTCCCTGTGCAAGTCGTTCGCGCGATTCTGAACGACATCCTCGACGTAGTCGGGATCACCCGGTGAAGTCGGTGAAAGCGGAGGAGTAGAACTCGGCGACCGATCCCAATGCACAGAAGACTCGGCGTCCGCCTGTACGCTGACGTCGGCGTCGGAGACGTTTTCGACGACAATCTTCCGCCTCTTGCTCTCCCCAGGCTGAATAGCACCAGGGAGAGTGAGCACAACCGCCACCGCATCGTGTGCGTCGTTGCGCATGCCACGATCCGTAAAAGACGCGCCAACGGCAATGGAGCAGAAACGGGCGACTGCTCCGCAGACCGCGACGTGGTCGCCTTTGAGGTCGGCCGGAGTGGCATGGACCTCCCAGAGCTTCTCGTCGTTCTGCTGGCGCTGGTAAGCCTCCCGCGCCTCCTGGAAAGTGAGGTTGTCGTCGCCGACTACAAGCAGAACGACTGCCTGGCTCAGATTCTCAAGAATCTTTCCCAGGCAGTCCAGGTGCAAGCGGAGATTGCGAACTGTCCGCTTTCGAGTCTGGATGGTCGGCGGTTTCTTGCCGCACACGATGTGCATGTTGGCGATCACCACGTGGAACTTGTCATGGCCTGGTTTGTTCACCTCAAAATGTGAAATAACAGCATCAATCTCTCGGCCGCTAGGAGGCCTGTAAACTTTGCTGTCTTCGCACAGAGTCAGTTCCGCAGGCTGAGAAGCACCGCGGAACCCCCAGAGAGTCAAGTAGTTGTCGACCTCCGAGAAGCGAATGCCATCACCGAAAGGCTTACTGAGGATCTCTGTCACGTTGATCCCTGCTCGGCGAAAGCCTTCACGGAACGCACCGACCTCGCAGCCACAGACAATATCAGCATCAGCGGTCTCCACTATCGTGGCGCACACCCTTCCGAAGTTAGCGCAGTGAGTGGCCGCCTGCTTACCAGTCATCATGCCCTGCTCGAACCCGAAATTGAACGAGGCGACCGTGAAAGACGCAGGCTGCACAGCGCCAGAGCCAGGCGTCTGTCCACCTTCCTCCGCAGGCTGAGAAGCACCGCGAGGCGGCGCAGGCTGAGAAGCACCGCGAGGCGGCGACACTTCGGACGAGCCTCGCGGAGCAGAGGCTGCGGATGAACGTTGGGTATGGGGGTACGGCCAGGGGAACGCCATTGCAATCGAAACTGAGTGGACTGCAGTGAGTGAATGCAGTGGCACGATTGAATGCAGTGGACTGCAGTGTCACTAGCAATTCCTGAACCAAACACGGCTGTGGCGGAAGGACTACGAAGCGTCTGGCTATTCAAAATGTGGCCCGGGAATGTAGTTCTGGGAACTCGAAGACCAGGAAGTGGCCTACAGTTGGCTCCGGGCATCCAAAATGTGGCCCGGGAATGGAATTCTGGGAACTCGAAGAGCACGAAGTGTGTGACTGTTGCATCCGGCCCTCCAGAATGTGGCCCGGGAATGGCGTTCTGGGATGTCGAAGAGCACGAAGTGTGTGACTGTTGCATCTGGTTATTCTAAATGTGGCCCGGGAATGGCGTTCTGGGATCTCGAAGAACACGAAGTGTGTGACTGTTGCATCCGGGTATTCAGAATGTGGCCTGGGAATGGAGTTCTGGGAAGTCGAAGAGCACGAAGTGTGTGACTGTTGGTGAAAAACGAGCCCGGCACCCTGCCGCCCGGCAACTCCCCAACACCTGCCCGGACCCCCCTGTGGAGTGATCTGTGAGCTCTTTTGAGACCACTAGAAACCTATCAGTCTTCGCTGTTAGGTAACAAATATCACTCGCCTTTTCACCCCTTCGCAGCTTCTACTACCCCCAGATTGGCATAAACAAGGGGTCGGCGGTGTGGCGTAAGCCTAAGAATCACAGTTTGAAAAAGTACCGCCCTGAATCCGTGCAACTCTTGCAATCCCACCAGCCCTTTGGGCGTGAGTGGTTTAGCGAGCTCTCTCTGTTCTCACCCCCCCTTCTTCCCCTTCGGGGAGGGGTTTACCCCTCCCCCTACCCCCTCCCCCTGGGCCTGGAGAGGGCGGGCCGAGCGTCGTCAGGGGGGTCTTTTTTGACTCCTTGGAGGGCTAAAAAACGACGACCCTCACGAGGATTCTGGCCCCGACGGGGGGGCCCAGTTTGGCCTCTCTGCTCTTCAAACCAAAAACATTGATGTTACGACGGTTTCGGCCCCATTTTGGCGTTATGATGGGGGCCGCGCTCATCTTCCTTCATAGCAAAATCATTGCTTTTACGAAGGTTTTGGGCTCATTTTGTTCTTCTCAAGGGGGCAGCTCTCATTGGCGCTTCTGAGGAGGTCGCAAGAGGCCCCAAGATGGCCCCAAGAGGCCCCCAGGAGGCTCCCAAGAGGCCTCCAAGAGGCCCCCAAGAGGCCCCCAAGAGGCCCCAAGAGGCCCCCAAGAGGCCCCCAAGAGGCCCCCAAGAGGCCCCAGGAGGCCCCAAGAGGCCCCCAAGAGGCTCCCAAGAAGCCCCCAAGAGGCCCCCAAGAGGCCCCAAGAGGCTCCAAGAGGCCCCCAAGAGGCCCCACGAGGAGCCCGAACGACTCACACCAGGACGAGGGGCCCGAACGACTCACACCACGAAGAGCCCGAACGACTCACACCACAAGGAGGGGCCCGAACGACTCACACCAGGACGAGGCGCCCGAACGACTCACACCACGAGGAGCCCGAACGACTCACACCACGACGCGGGCCCCGAACGACTCACACCACGAGGAGCCCGAACGAGTCACACCAGGAGGAGGGGCCCGAACGACTCACACCAGGATGAGGGGCCCGAACAACTCACACCACGAGAAGCCCGAACGACTCACACCAGGACGACGAGCCCGAACGACTCACACCACGAAGAGCCCGAACGACTCACACCAGGAAGAAGGGCCCGAACGACTCACACCAGGACGAGAAACCCCAAACGACTCAAATCACGAGGAGCGCTTTCTCTGCCTCCTCCTCCGCCTCGTCCTTCTCCCGCTCCCCCCACAAGGAGGATGTGCAAGGAGGCGGGAGGAAGGAGGAACAGGGGAGATATGCGGGGCCAAGCGGACACACGCCTGAATTATCCCGGCAAAGCAACCTAACAGCGATGTGTAGGAGCATATCTGGAAGCATTCCCCTTAAGATTCAGATAATAATCCTGTTGTAGAATTCTGATGTTCTCGCAGTCGTGGTCGCATTCGCGATGGCAGTCGCAGTGGCAACAGCAGTCGCAGTCACAGCCTCAGCCTCAGCCTGCCTCAGCCTCAGCCTCAGCCTGCCTCAGCCTCAGCCTGCCTCAGCCTCGCCCTCAGCCTGCTTCAGCCTCAACATCAGTCTGCCTTCAGCCTCGGCCTCAGCCTGCCTCAGCCTCACCCTCAGCCTGCATCAGCCTCAGCCTCAGCCTCAGCCTCGCCCTCAGCCTGCTTCAGCCTCAACATCAGTCTGCCTTCAGCCTCGGCCTCAGCCTCCTCAGCCTCACCCTGCATCAGCCTCAGCCTCAGCCTCAGCCTGCCTCAGCATCAGCCTGCCTCAGCCTCAGCCTCAGCCTGCCTCTGCCTCAGCCTCAGCCTGCTTCAGCCTCAGCCTCAGTCTGCCGTCGGCCTCGGCCTCAGCCTCAGCCTGCCTCACCCTCAGCCTGCATCAGCCTCAGCCTCAGCCACAGCCTGCCTCAGCATCAGCCTGCCTCAGCCTCAGCCTCAGCCTCAGCCTGCCTCAGCCTCTGCCTCAGCCTGCTTCAGCCTCAGCCTGAGTTTGCCTGCAGCCTCGGCCTCAGCCTCAGCCTGCCTCAGCCTCAGCCTGCCTCAGCCTCAGCCTCAGCCTCAGCCTGCCTCAGCATCAGCCTGCCTCAGCCTCAGCCTCAGCCTGCCTCAGCCGCAGCCTCAGCCTGCTTCAGCCTCAGCCTCAGTCTGCCTTCAGCCTCGGCCTCAGCCTCAGGCTGCCTCAGCCTCAGCCTGCATCAGCCTCAGCCTCAGCCTCAGCCTGCCTCAGCATCAGCCTGCCTCAGCCTCAGCCTCAGCCTGCCTTAGCCTCAGCCTCAGCCTGCTTCAGCCTCAGCCTCAGTCTGCCTTCAGCCTCGGCCTCAGCCTCAGCCTGCCTCAGCCTCAGCTTGCATCAGCCTCAGCCTCAGCCTCAGCCTGCCTCAGCATCAGCCTGCCTCAGCCTCAGCCTCAGCCTGCCTCAGCCTCAGCCTCAGCCTGCTTCAGCCTCAGCCTCAGTCTGCCTTCAGCCTCGGCCTCAGCCTCAGCCTGCTTCAGCCTCAGCCTGCAATCAGCCTCAGCCTCAGCCTCAGCCTGCCTCAGCATCAGCCTGCCTCAGCCTCAGCCTCAGCCTGCCTCAGCCTCAGCCTCAGCCTGCTTCAGCCTCAGCCTCAGTCTGCCTGCAGCCTCGGCCTCAGCCTCAACCTGCCTCAGCCTCAGCCTGCATCAGCCTCAGCCTCAGCCTCAGCCTGCCTCAGCATCAGCCTGCATCAGCCTCAGCCTCAGCCTGCCTCAGCCTCATCCTCAGCCTGCTTCAGCCTCAGCCTCAGTCTGCCTTCAGCCTTGGCCTCAGCCTCAGCCTGCCTCAGCCTCAGCCTGCATCAGCCTCAGCCTCAGCCTCAGCCTGCCTCAGCATCAGCCTGCTTCAGCCTCAGCCTCAGCCTGCCTCAGCCTCAGCCTCAGTCTGCTTCAGCCTCAGCCTCAGTCTGACTTCAGCCTCGGCCTCAGCCTCAGCCTGCCTCAGCCTCAGCCTGCCTCGGCCGCAGCATCAGCCTGCCTCAGCATTCAAAATGTGGCCCAGGAATGGAGTTCTGGGAACTAGAAGAACACGAAGTGGCCTACAGTTGGCTCCGGGCATTCAAAATCATGCCCAGGAATGGAGTTCTGGGAACTCGAACACCACGAAGTGGCCTACAGTTGGCTCCGGGCATTCAAAATGTGGCCCGGGAATGGAGTTCTGGGAACTCGAAGAGCACGAAGTGGCCTACAGTTGGCTCCGGGCATTCAAAATGTGGCCCGGGAATGGAGTTCTGGAACTCGAAGAGCACGAAGT
>CAUYUJ010020494.1:126017-155846 GCA_963575745.1 Prorocentrum cordatum | reverse complement strand
GCGTCATCATCATTCATCATCATCAAACAACAGCATAGCATCAGCATCAGCATCAGCATCATCATCTATCACCATCATCTCATCAGCTTTCATCATCATCAGATCATCATCATCTTGCATCATCATCATAACATCATCATCATCATCATCAGCATCATCATCGTCATCATCATCAGCATCATCATCTGCATCATCATCATCATCAGCATCATCATCATCATCAGCATCATCATCATCATCATCAGTATCATCATCATCATCATCGTCATCATCATCATTATCATCATAATCATCATCATCACCATCATCATCATCATCGTCGTCATCATCATAATAAGCATCATCATCATCATCGTCATCATCATCATTTTAATCATCGTCGTCGTCGTCATAGCATCAGCATCAGCATCAGTATCATCATCATCAACAGCATCATCATCATCATCATCACCATCATCATCATGATCATAATCATCATCATCATCATTATCATCATCATCATCATCAGCAGCATCACCATCATCATGATCAGCATCATCATCACTGACGTGATCATCAGCATCATCATCAGCAGCATCGTCATCATCATAATCAGTACCATCATTATCATCGTCATCATCATCATCAGCAGCATCAGCATCACCATCATCATCATCATCAGCAGCATCATCAGCAGCATCAGCATAAGCATACTCATCATCACCATCCGCAGCATCAGCATCATCATCAGTATCAGCATCAGCATCATCATCAGCATCATCATCATCATCGTCAGCATCATCATCATCACCATTATCATCATCAGCCTCATCATCATTATCATCGGCATCCTCATCATCAGGATACTAATCATAATCATCATCATCATCAGCAGCATCATCATCATCATCGTCATCATCATCGTCATCATCATCGTTGTCGTCATCAACAACATCATCAGCATCAGCATCAGCATCGGCAACATCGTCATCATCAGCATCATCATCAACATCAGCATCAGCATCAGCATCATCATCAGCATCATCATCCGCATCATCATCATCATCAACATCATCATTGTCATCACCACCACCACCATCACCATTACCATCATCATCATCAGCAGCAACAACAACAAGCATCATCATCGTCCTCATCATAAGTCTCAACATCATCAGCAGCATAATCACTACCATCAGCATCATCATCATCGAAATCATCATGCTCCTCATCATCGTCATCATCATCCTCATCATCATCAGCGGCAGCAGCAGCATCATCACCACCATCATCATCAGCATCACCAGAATTAACAGCATCACCTACAGCATCAGCGTCACCTGAATCATCATCATCACCATCGTATCAGCCAGCGTTGACTCGAAATAGATAGGAGGACCGGAGGAGGACGAGAGGAGGATGGGAGGAGGACGATAGGAGGACAGGAGCAGGACGGGAGGAGGACGGGAGGAGCCAAATCAAGCAAGCGGAAGCAAGCAAGCGCAAGCGAGCAATAACAAGAAAGCAAGAGCCAGCAATCGAGTGCAAACAAGCAAGGGCAAGCAAGAGCAAGCAAGCGATAGCAAGCATGCAAGAGCAAGCAAGCAAGATCACGCAAGAGCAAGCAAGGGCAAGCGGCTCATGGGAATCCATAGGAATCCTTAGGACTCGCCATTGGAAATAGCTGGGGGGGCCATTGGAGCGCTCAGAGGTGGTGCATAGGCATGGGCATAGGCGTAGGCATAGGACTTAGGGGGGAGGCATAGGCATAGGCATAGGCATAGGCATAGGCATAACCATAGGAATGAGAGGGGGGCACAGCAATTAGGGGGGGCAACGGACAAATTAGTAGAGAATGAGTTAGTTAGAACTCCTATAGGGCAAGCCTACTTGGAGAATCATCATCATCACCATCACCATCACCATCACCATCATCATCATCATCATCATCATCATCATCATCATCATCATCATCATCATCAACAGCATCATCATCATAATCGTCATCATCATCATCAACATCATCGTCGTCATCAGCGTCATCAGCAGTAGCATCATCATCGACGCATCATCACCCTCATGCTCAATATCATCATCGCCATCATCCTCTTAATCATCATCAGCATCAGCATCATCATCATCATCATCATCATCATCATCATCATCAGCATCAGCATCATCATCATCGTCGTCATCATCAGCATCACGATCATCAGCAGCAGCAGCATCATCACCACCACCATCACGATCACCACCACCAACATCATCATCATTACCATCAAGGACTAATATAACCATTCATCAATCATCATCACCGTCATCATCATCATCATCATCAGCAGCAGCATCAGCATCAGCATCATCATCAGCATCAGCATCATCATAATCATAATCATCATCATCATCATCATCATCATCATCATCATCATCATCATCATCCAAACCTGTGGCCCAGACACGACCAGAAGTACCCAATCTTCTGCCACTTGCCCCGATGTTCCTGCCGCGGGGGCGGGTCCATCGGTTGCCCCGAAGCCCCCCCCCCCTGATGGCCCTCGGGGTGGCCAGCCAGCTTCGTGCAAAATGGATGCGGGGACGCGAGGAAGCACGTGGGGGGTAAGAGGGAAGGGGACGCAATAGCAAGACGACAACGAACGCGAAGAAGGAGATGCAGGGGTAGGAGGGGAGGAGGGGGAGCGAAGGGCAAGGAGGGGGTCGCGAGGGGGCAGGGAGCGGGGAGCAGAGGGACACCAGGGAGGCCGGGGAGGAAGACCATCAAGGAGGACGGGGAGGAGGAAAAACGGAGGGAGGTCCTCCTCGTCCCGCGTTCCTCCTCCTCCTCCTCATCATCATCCTCCTCCTTCTCCTCTTCCTCCTCATTCTCCTCCTCCGCGTCCTCCTCCTCCTCCTCCTCCTCCTCCTCCTCCTCCTCCTCCTCCTCCTCCTGGGACCAGAAAGAAGGGAAGGAATGAATGAAGGAATCACGATTTGATCGGAGTTACTCGGGCCTGCTTCAAGCAAAACACATGGGCTGATCATAGACACCGTGCGCCGCTCAAAAACAACAGGGCCTCATCCCGATATCTGCGATTATCGAGACATCCATCTCTTGCGCTATGAACGTATCACACAGCAAAGTATTTCGGGTTTCAAAACTGACAACGGAAATTGGATACGAGCGAGCAGAAATGGCGAATGGTCAAACAAACTGGCCAAACACAGGACCCATAACCTTACGCCTGGGCACCACTGCGCCAATTGGTCAGACCACGCGCTGGTGTGGCCCGATACCCCGACTGGGTTCCTGGAGGACCTCGCAGCCCTTGGGCGTTGGAGCACTGCGCGGGGAGCGGAACTTCGCTTACCGACGCTGCTGTACCCACGCAGTGCACCGCAAGCAAACCAAAATAAAAAACGCGTAAGACATATCAGTACGAAACTAACAGCCCGCCCGACAAGACAACAGCAACGAAGCGGCGGCCATAGGGGGCTTCCGAAGGGGAAAAACGAGCACGCCCTCGCAGCCCGTCATGGGCCGCTGTTGGCCTGGGCGGGACACGCGACAGCTGGTTCGGCACCTGGTTCCAGACCAAACGTGCTTCCTCACAACCCATGCCAACTAGTACGCCCATTGTTCTAGTGCGAACAAACACCGGCAACCTCTCCCGCTTCTTCCCTTGCCCAAAGAACGGGAACACTGAAGCACATCACTTAGCAAAGCTCTCATCACAGAGCTCACAGCTGTTGGCTTACAAGACGGGAGAAAGGCTGGCACGTTTTCAAGTAATGTGATCCAACACCGCGATGGCCTACATCAGCGCTCCGAGGCTGCATTCCGCGCGGACACAACGCCGCCGCGGGACTGCAGGCTCCGCAATCAAGACCTCGTGCACGGCAGCGCAGTCGGGCGCGAACGCTGACAGATCTGGAGCGCGCTCGGGACGACCAGGGAAAGGAAAAAAACAGCACCCCAGGAAATGTCGTTGTTAGAAGGCTTCAGCGTTGTACACATGTTTCGCGTTGTCGGTCAAGGCCCGCACACTCCTGCACGGCACAAAGCCCCGCGCAATTTCCCACTTCCAGGCCGACTGGCGAAATCTTCGGATCGCCTCGAGGAGCAAGCCTGAGAAACATTTCGGGGGCAGTCCTAAGAGGCTGGCTTATTTCTGCGGTCCGCACAACGCTTGGGGGGCCACCTCTTGAAGCGGGCCCGCGCCATCAGCGCGCCCCTCTGCAAGGGGAAGCACAAGCCCCCCACGTCGGCCAGATCCATCGCGAGCAGACGCTTTCTGAGCCAAAGCCATCAGAAAACGCGACGCGCGCGGGACCTGCGCTCGGACTCCCGCCGGCGCCCCCGAACTTCACCACGCCCAGCGAAGCAACGGCGCCGCGCGGACACAGCGCATCCGCAAAACTGCAAGCGACAGCAGCAGGCACGTCCAAAAGCCAACTCAGGCGCGAACGCCGGCCGATCTGGCGCGCTTTCGGGGCAAGACAGGCCGAAAGGGGATTCCCACCCGAGAATGCGCTTCTGCCAGAAGTCCCCAGCGATCTGCACATCTGTCGAGCCCGCCAGACAGAACCCGAAAACATCCTTGACACAAGCCCCGCTCTAAGTGCCCCACTTCCGGGCTGGCCGCCTGAATTTCCAAGCCTTTTTGACCGTCGAACCCGACGGGCTGCACTGTAGGGCGACCGAATCTATACATATCCACTGCTCCCTGGCAAGGCACACCGTGAACCCAGCAGCAGTGTATACGCCACACCCTCCTGGCTGGGCCAGGAGGGCGTATACACAGATCCTGGGTTCAGAGTGGGCCTGGCCAGGGAGCAGTGGATATGCATAGACTTCGTCGCCCAACACTGGGGAAGCCTCGAGCGGTCGGTCCATCATTCAAGCCCGCACACGCTGCGGATGTGTCAACACGGGGAACAGAGAGACGTGCTTCCGGAGAAGAAGGAGACGAAGGAGGGGGAGAAGGAGGAGGAGGAGGAGGAGGAGGAGGAGGAGGAGGAGGAGGAGGAGGGGGAGGAGGAGGAGGAGGAGGAGGAGGAGGAGGAGGAGGCCTCGGCAGCCACACGGGCCGGGGCGCCGACCCCCAGGGGCGCACGGGCCCTCGGAGCACCCGCCCTCGGCTGGTCGTGCCCAAGAACTCATTCACACCGGAGTGCAAGCTCCCTGGAAGGATGGCATCTTGTCCATTGCGCCTACGGAGAATTGGAGAGAGGCTGATCTGTCCAGGAGAAACATGGACTGGGGCCAGTACCGAGGAATTGCTGGCGCCGGTGTCTCTGTGCACACAGACATGCGGGTCGAGGTCCTGTCCTCGCGAAATATCAACCGCCGTCGAATGTTCTCGGGGATAATGAACCGCAGTCTGTCGCCCCGCGGAAATTTCAAACTGGGACTTATTCGTCTGGCGGGCCACGTTCACCCGGAACCAACGCCGAGAAAAGCTGCGAGGAAAAGCGAGGGGGCGATGAATGTAATCACTCATGGACAATCAACCGCAAATCACTATTTCCATGGAGCGGTGGACAGGGGATCATTATACTTTATACTCATAGAGCAAAGGACAAGGTGTCTGATGTTTCTGACGACCTACGTAACGGAGTTAAGTATCATCGAGACTTGTCGGTCACGTCTTGTTTCCTCAGTGCATGATGGTTTGGGGTCTACTACTCTCTAGGACCTTGGAAAAATAAACTATGGCCCATTCTTCAGACGACAGTACAAGCCAGGCTGCAGTGTTGCAAGGGGAGCACCGACTGGGTCTCGCGTTCCTACGGAGTAAATGACCCCTGTCCGTTACTTGGTAAGAATAACGGACAGGTGTCCAATAATCCCGAAGAAATACATGCCGGGGCCCAAGTAAATACCGACCGGAGTCGACAAGGCGTATGCGATGAATCACAAGGAATAAGGACAACGGTTAATTTTTTCTGGGGGGATACCCATTGGGGTCCATCATTCCGGAAGTCTGAACCGTCGTCGAACATTCCGAAGTAATCAACCGAAGGTTGGTAATAATCTGATACTCATCCATTGAAGTGCGGGGCCCTCCGTTGGGCGCACGGCTGGGTCTCCGTCGAAAGTACTCTTCGATGTTGACGACGTGCCGCCGTGGCACGGCATGACCTGGCGACAAAAAACTGCGGCCAGGTTCAGGCGGTCCAAAATTAGACGCAACCGAAAGCTCAACGCCACGTCAGCGCAGGTCGCGCACCCGTCTTGGACACAGTGCCGCTGCGCCTGTCGCTGTCGGAGGGCAGGGCTCTCATGAGGTGCGCTGGCTGCCGAAGGCGGAAGTGATGCCGCTTGCGACGTGGACTCTGTTTGGCGCGAGCTCCAAGAGCGCGTCGCGACGTCGCGCTCGACCAGAAGCTCGAGCTATGCCGAGATGAATGGCGAACCTGTTGACCACGCCTGATTCGAAGCCGAAGCGACTGGCAACTTGCCCACAGATGCGTTTTTTACTATGCCAAATATAGAAAGCTTCTCGGACTCTGTGCCCCCTAGCGCAGCGGCAGTAGCAAAGAAACCGCGTCCACATGCAATCGGCATCTCCTCAAAGCGAGCCTTACCATCACGCTCAACAACCATTATCGATGATTCGATGTAACTTGGAAGGTCCCCAAACATATTGAACGTCAAAGCGACGCATGTCCGCCCCCCCCCCCTCAAACCATGCGCAGCATGACACAGAGAACCACCACGGCGTGGAAGGAGACGCATCACGCGTGAAGCGCGCCAGGTGTTATGCACTAGCCCAAAGCAAGGCTGACGGAGCACGAAACACGCAAGTTTATACCATATATATGTACTTGGAATATAAATAAGGCGTTCTTGAGCAATGTCGTAGCATTTGCTCGCACTATCGTCTCCAGGCACTTGCTGTTGTCAGCGATCACAAAGGACTAATGACGACCATCACGTGCACTCGGCACTGAACGTGCTGTAAGTTGCCATGCGCTGACTATCACGCGCTCCATCTCCTCAACAAATTCATTGTGCTCAGAAGTAGTACCAGATGCCCCCCAACCCAAACCATCATCTGCGGAAACAACAACAACAAAAAACGTTCTGAACATACTCGCATTCGTTCCAACCCCGCCTGGGAAAGACGTGCGGACCTCCGAAACCAACCCATTGTTGTTGAAATGAGAAGATGATTCTTGCTGCCATCGAGTCGTTCCATCAAATCGAATAGTCAAACGATTTTGACTGTGGTCGGCGCCTGGATATGCGAGTAAGCCTACATGGCCACGGAAGAAAAGGAAGAGGAGGAGAAGTAGGAGGAGGAGGAGGAGGAGGAGCGAGGGAGGAAATGAGGCCTGGTGGGAGAGGAAGGGTGGGAAGGGAGCAGGCAGCAGCAGGAGCGAGACGGAGCAGCCGCAGAGCAGCAGCGGCGGCAGGAGCACGAGGAGGCCACCTAGCGGACGCTCCGCATTCTGCCGACGGCCTCGAACTGCTTCATCTCCTCGCCTCCAAAAGTCACGCGACGCTCACTCTTGCGCGACGACCTCGCCGCCGGGCAGGAGGGCAAAATCAGGCGAGGGGCGGAGAGGGAAGGGAGCGGAAGCCGAGGAGAGGGGGGGAGCGAGGGAGAGGACGGGGGAGGACGGGGATGACTGGGAAGGACGACGGGGGGAGGAGGAGGAGGAGGAGGAGGAGGAGGAGGAGGAGGAGGAGGAGGAGGAGGAGGAGGAGGAGGAGGAGGAGGAGGAGAGGGAGAAAAGCATTGCGAAAAAAGAAGTATCCAAAGGGAAAAAAAAGAAAAAAAAAAAAAAAAAGAAAGAGAAAAAAAAAAACGAAAAGGAATAAAACACAATAAAAAAGAAGGGGGGGGGGGGAGGAGGAGGAGGAGGAGGAGGAGGAGGAGAGGGATGGCGGAGAAGGGGTCGGGGAGGAGTGGAGAGGGGGGAGGAGGAAGGGGAACGGGAAGCGGAAGGGCGTAGGGGGGAGGGGGCAGACATGGGCCACCACGAGCAAAAGATATCTCGCCGAAGGCGACAGCGGCGGCGCGATGACGACGACGACGACGACGACGACGACGACGACACGACGACGCGACGAACGACGCGACGACGACGACGACGACGACGACGACGACGACGACGACGACGGCGGCGGTGGCGGCGGCGGCGGCAGCGGCGGCGGCGGCGCACGAGAGCGCGACCTGCCGGGCGACTGGGCGGGAGAGGCGGAGCCTCCCGCGCCGGCGCCGGGCGAGGCGGCCTTGGGCAGGTTGTCGCCTCTGGGCGGGTCGTGGTGGTTCGAGCTCGAGCTCGAGCTTCGGACGCGCACCTCCTCCTCCTCCTCCTCCTCCTCCTCCTCCTCCTCCTCCTCCTCCTCCTCCTCCTCCTCCTCCTCCTCCTCCCCCTCGTTCCTCTCTCCTTGCTCCTCCTCCTCGCTCCTCCTCCTTCTCCTCCTCCTCCCCGCTCCTTCTCGCCCCTCCTCCTCCCCTCCTCCTCCTCCTCCTCCTCCTCCTCCGCCTCCTCCTCCTCCTCCTCCTCCTCCTCTCCTCCTCCTCCTCCTCCCCTCCTCCTCTCCTCCTCCTCCCCTCCCCTCCTCCTCCCCTCCTCCCCCCCTCTCCTCCCCGCCTCCTCCTCCTCCTCCTCCTCCTCCTCCTCCTCCCTCCGCCTCCTCCTCCTCCTCCTCCTCTCCTCCTCCTCCTCTCCTCCCTCCTCCTCCTCCTCCTCCTCCTCCTCCTCCTCCTCCTCCTCCTCCTCCTCCTCCTCCTCCTCCTCCTCCCTATCCCCCACAGGCGGACCTTAGACGAAAAATGCTTCAAAAAATCAAAAAATGCTCAAGAAGAGTCAAAACCAGTCGATAGGTCGTCCCCCGACTATTTTTGAACCGTTTTTGAATATTCCTCCTGTGGAGGGACATGCCCGACTTAGCTCTAGGCGGGTAGTGGTCGTTCGAGTTCGAGCTCGAGCTTCGAGCGCGCACCTCTTCGGAGAGAACTCCGCCGACCCCGTCGGCGTGTGGGAGGCGCTCGTCCGTTCGTCGTCGCCGTCGTCGTCGTCGCCGTCGTCGTCGCCGTCGTCGTCGTCGCCGTCGCCCTTCCCCCCATGTCCCGCGGCCCTCCTCCTCGAGCACGCCCATCGTCGTCGTGGCCGTCGCCCTTCCCCCCCTTCTTCCCAGAGCCCTCGCCCCTCAAAGCGCGCCAGCCAGGGCCACACGGAGCGCCAACCACAGCGAACACCCCCTTTGGAAGAACAGTTGAAGCTCAGGCTAAAACTCGATCTTCGGTTAAGTGAGATACGCGCGCACTCAACGGAGGGGGAGGAGGAGAGGAGGGGACGAGAGAGGGACCAGGACAGGGCGAGGGTATTTTACTCATGGCAGCGTGGCGACGCGCATCTCCACCCGGGCGTGGGCCCTGACGGCTCACGCCCGGCGCGTGCGCGTGGGCCCTGACGGACCACGCGCTCGCGCTCTGGCACGCCTGCGGCCGCATGGCCAGCGCAGGCGTCTGGGAGCAAAGCGGGGTGGGTGGGCACCCGCGCGTCGGCCTGAGCCGAACGCTACGGACCCAAAATGGCTACCTGAGCCCACACCCCCTCCCACTTAACCTGCAGTCTACAACCAATCAGACTATACAAATTAAGTGAGATACGCGCGCACTCAACGGAGGGGGAGGAGGAGAGGAGGGGACGAGAGAGGGACCAGGACAGGGCGAGGGTATTTTACTCATGGCAGCGTGGCGACGCGCATCTCCACCCGGGCGTGGGCCCTGACGGCTCACGCCCGGCGCGTGCGCGTGGGCCCTGACGGACCGCGCGCTCGCGCTCTGGCACGCCTGCGGCCGCATGGCCACGAGAAGAGAGAGCGCAGCCGCGCGCGCGGGGACGCCCAGCCCGAAGTGCGAGGGCGGACCCTGAGGCCGCGAGGACCTCGCGCGCGCGGCCACTAGCCTGCAACCTTGAGGCCTTCCGCGCCCCGCGCACCCAGAGCGCGGGCGCGGCGCGTGCGCGAGAGCGCAAAAGAACGAGAAAAAGAAGCGGCGCATGATGCGCCGGGCACAGAGCGCAAGCGCGGCCCCGCCCGCGCAGCGCGCAGGAAGAAGGGGGCCAGAAAGCGCGCGACGCGCGCGCCAAGTTCAAACAACCTCTCACTCACGGGCCTGGCCCGAGTAGCGGTCCGCCTCGATGGGCCGCCGTCTTCAGCCCGCAGCCCGCGATGCCGCGGGCGCTGGCGTCGGGATGTGGGGTGCTCCACGCCTAGATGGATGGCGTGTTCCCCTGACGGTCGTGGCTCTCGTCGCCGCTGCGGTCTCCGCCGCGCTCACTGCGATCCCGGGGGCTGCCACCATCGCCGCCCCTCGACGCGCGACCGCCCGCGCTGGGCCTGCCACGCTCGCTCCGACCGCGGCTGCCCTGGTCGACCTTGGAGCGGCCGCCCTTGCCGCCCTTGTCGCCCTTGCCGCCGTTCTTGGTGCCCTTGGCGGCCTTGCCGGAGTGCTTGCCCTTGATCTTGCCGCCCTTGCCGCCCTTGTCGCCTGCGCCCTTGCCACGCCAGGCTGGGATCCCACCCCCGCCAGCGGCGGCCTCCGCAGCGGCCGCCGCAGCACGCCTCCGCTTTTTCTCCTGCTCGTACCAGCCGCCGCGGGGAGCGCGAAGCTGCCCAGCGTGCTTCCCGGTCTTACGCCGCGCGCGGCCAGGGGGGGGGTCGCCGCGCCGCCCCCACGCTGGGCCCCGCGCCAGGCTGCGGCTGGGCGACCTCTCGCGCTTGGGCCGGCTACGGCTGGGCGACCTCTCGCGCTTGGGCCAGCTGAGGTCGCCCGGCGGGCGGTCCCCCTCAGCCCCCGCGCCCGCGGCACCCGTGCTGGGGCGCTCTCCGTGGCCGGCACTGGGGCCCGGCGCCTCCCGCACGGTGTGGCCGCTCTGCCGGGCCTTCTCCACCACCGTCTTGGGCTTGCCGAAGGCGACGCGGCAAGCCTCGCAGTAGCTCACGTCGCACCCCTTGCAGTGCCACCGCAGGGCTCCGCTGTTAGCTCCGCCCGCGGGGCACATCTCGCAACCCCAACCGTCCCCCGGGTCAACGGAGCTCCAGCGCATCTTGCGAGCGCACGTCGGGCAGGCAGGCGGCTGGATGGTCGGGCCATCCCCCCCGTCGCTGCCTGGGTCAGGGCCGCGAGGCCGGCTCGCCCACTCCGTAACCACCGCGCACGGGTCCGTCTTGTAGAACCGATAGTTCGACCGCATGCACTCCCGCGCGCGCTTTGCATCAGCGCGGCGCTGGAACTCCACGAGCACACACGGCTCCCGCTTGTGGCGGTGGTCGCACAGGAAGGCGATGTGCTTGACGACCCCAAAGGGCACGACCACCTGCCTGACCACCTTGGCGTCGACGTGGCGCGGCACCCGCTCGATGCGGATGATGGTCTCGCCCTCGTCGTGCTGGTCACTGGGCTGCTGCTGGGCGCTCTGGCGCTGATCCTCCTTGCGCCTACGGCGGCTCCTCGAGCGCGGCTGGCGCTGGGGTGGACCGTCCCCCGCGCCCGGCGTCGCCGTCTCCTCCACCTCAGTCTTCACCTCGAAGGACCGCGGCGGGGCTCCCCCGCTCTTGGGCTTCAGGACGGCATCACGCTTCACGACGTCGGCCCTCAGAGTGCGCCCCCCGTCTTGGGCTTCAGGACGGCCTCCTCCCCGCGCCCCCTGCGCCCGCGATCGCGAGGCTCATCGCGCTCGCGATCGCGGCGCCTCGCGCGCGAGGGCGAGCGCGAGGGCGCAGGGCGCCTCTCGCGCTTGCGGACCTCCTCGGCGAGGCGCTCCTGCCCCGGGGAGCGTGGGGGCCGAGGGCGCTCCGCTGGGGCGCCCTTGCTCTGGCGCCGCGCTGCAGCCTGGATGGCCGCTCGCGCCAGCGCCGCGGTCACGGCGTCCTCGCCCGGGTCGAGCACTGGGGCTGGGGCCGAGCCCGCCTCGCCCCTGCTCGAGGCGTCCTCCACGTCGGTGAGCTCCACGACCGCCTCCGCGCCCACCGTGCGCATCATGTCGAGCAGCCCCTTGTTGTTCTTGCAGAGCTCGCGGAGCCCCGGCATGGGCTGCCCCTGGAACTGGGCCAAGGCGAGCGCCAGCTTGGCCGGCTGGCGCTGGACCTTGATATTCGGCCCCGCGCCCACTCCCCACGCGCCCCGCTTGCCGTCGACGAGCACCAGCTGGCCGTGGCCCTCGCTCGCCCCCGCGGCCAGGCAAGCTGCCGCGATGCACGGGGCTGCCTCGTGGTCGTGGTTGACCACCTCGACGAGGTCCTCGCTGTCCAGCTCGTCCACCACCGTATACAGGATGTTGCGGGCGGCACTCCGGAGCTCGACCGACAGCGCGGCCCCCGAGACGACGACGCCGAGGGGGTTCACCGCCATGATGCTGTAGTCATGGCAGCGCGCCTTGCTCTGGTCCGGGGCCACCAGGCCCACCAGGAATCCCATGATGCACGCTGCCGAAGCGCGGGACGGAGGCGCGGCTGGCGCGCGGGGCTGGGGCGCGCGCGCTGCTCGCGCGCCTCGCTCTGGAGTGGGAGACGGCTGCGGATGAGAGGACCACGAGGAGGTGGGCGTGCCTGGGGCGATCGGGGGCAGCGGCGAATAGGGACTCGAGGGCGAGAGGTCCACCGGGATACCCCCGCAACGCGAAGCCCCCGCCCCGAACCGAACACCTGTAGGACCCGCCTGCTGCTTCCCAACACGCCCGCTAGCTCCTCGCCCTGGCTCGTATCTCACCGGCCCCCCCTCCCCTTCCCCCTCCATTTTTGACCCTGCTCGCGCCGAGGGGCGCGCCCAGGGGGGACGCCCGGGCGCCCCAGCCGGGCGCTCCGAGGGCCTCAGGTCGCTCCCAAACGGGGACGGGTCGCTCCCGGCCAACCGGTCGGGGCGGGCGCTGGCCGTGACGCCGTCATCACCGCGGGCGCCCGGGGCCAGTAGGGCGTGACCTTCCGCCATGCCTCGGGCGAATGGAGCCTGACGCCGATGGTCCTCCCAGAGGTATCCATGGAAGGCGTCCGTGGACCACCTCCCGAACCTCTTGACCGCTTCCAGGTCGCGACAGGCGTGGTACAACGCCGTCGCGCCCCCGATGCGCAGGGAGCGGGATCCCATCTGGCCTGCGTCCACGCCACAGGCGGCAGCCGCGAGTTGGAGGAGCCCCTGCACCTCCTCCCGCATAATCGGGTGGCCATCGGGCCGGCGGAACAGGGGGAGCCCCGCCTCGGTTCCTCGTCCAAACCGGTCCGGCAGCTCCCTCTGGAGGTTGGCCTGTGCGTCCACGACACACAAATCCACCCCCGAACGGTAATGGTTGCGCACGCAACCTGCGTTAAACTGGTCCGTCTTGGACGACGTGATCGTCAACACTACCTCGTCGCAGTCGCTGAGCCACGCGCTGGGTGCACCCCCGCGCAGCCCCTGCACGTCCTGCCCACGCACCACCCGTCCCATGCTCCAGGAGCGGTCCTCCTGGACCAAATACTCCGACGCGCGGAGCATGAAGAAGTACCCCGTCATGAGCGCCGCCCATAAATGGTCGCCTCTCGGCGCGTGGCCGTCCCGTGGGCGAACAAGTACTCGCGGAGCCAGCGCAACATCCGGGGCGTGGCCGGCAGCTTCCGCTTCGCCTTTCCGTCCCAGCGGCGGAGTCCCTCGATCGTGGTCCAGAGCCGGCGCCGATCGGAGGTCACATCCCCAAACCCTGCCAGGGTATGGGCATACCGAATGGCGAACAGGCGCTGGCGGATGGTCGTGGCCCGCCTCTTCATCACCTTGTACAGGTACACGACATACCGGATGAGGTCACCCTCATCCGTAAGGCGGGCGCCCCGAGTCCCCCCCTGGAGGTACGGGCTCCGGCCTCGGAGCCTCCGCCAGAGTACCAAGTTACGCCACCCGGCGCTGTAGTTGGCCCGCGTCCCTTCGGCGAGCTTGGCCAGCATCGCCTCGGTGGCGGTCGCGTCCAGCTCGCGAGGGTCGGTGAGTTCACCCCGAACCCCTTTCGGGGCGCCTCCGCCGGCGTACCGCCAGGCCGCGGGCTTCACCAACGCGGGGGCAGGGGCACTGCGGGTACGCCGGCGCGTCTTGCGCGGGGGGCGCGCCTCGCCTCCCGCGCCGTCCGTGGCGCTCGGCCTGGGCGTCCCCGCGCCTTCCTGGGCAGCGAAGGTCACCGCCCCGACCCGCTCCCCGCCTGCCCCGTCCTCCCCTGCCGCGGTGGACCGAATGGTAGCAGGGGGGTCGAGCTGGTCCGCCAGCCGAGCAGTGTCGTCCGTCGTCTTCCCCGCCTCCAGCGCAACCTCGAATGGCCCGCTTGGGCGGTCGGGGGCCTGAAGCCAGGCCTTTAGCCACAGCTTAACCATCTCGTCGTTAGCGAGTCGGTCGTAGTCGGGTCCGACGCCAGCGCGCGCCCCGGGTGCCTCGCTTGCGCTTGCCGCCTCCACGGCCTGCCTCAGCAGACGCTCCGCCCACTGGAGCACCCAGCGGGCCGTGCGGCGCGGGAGCGCGCGGGCGGCCTGCCGCATGCGCTCGGCGATCGGCATACCTCCAAGGCCCAGGATATCCCACAGCTCCGCCGTGCCCCCCTGTGCGCACCAGATTTCTTTCGGGTGCAGGGCTCGCACGGTCCAGCCGCCCTCGGACCCCTCCAGGATCAGGGTGTTCGCATAGCCCTTCAACGGGTCGGGCTTCGCCCGTGCCGTATGGCAGGGCCCGCGCGGATCATGAATCACCACGCGCTGGGCCCGCCCGCCTCCCGCGGGTTGCCACGTGCCGCGCGGCCAGGGCATCATGCGATCCCCAGTCGTCGAGATCCGGGGGTCCACGAGCAATGTGCCGTTGTTGAGGTCCAGGCGAAGCTCATCCAGCGGTGGCCGCCCCGCCTCTCTCCAGAGCTGGCAGAGGCCGCGTGGCTCCACGCAGGGCTGCCCCAGGGGGGGCATGAGGCTCGGCGCCCGAACCCGTTCTCCGCAACCCCAAACCTGGACCGCCCGCGCGCGCGCCGTGACGTCGCCGAAGTGCGTGCACAGAAGGCGCGTCTCCGGGGAGAGCGCTACATAGCCGAGGCGCCGCAAGCGCGCACCCAGCCGCGCTGCGGCGTAGATGACGGGGGCGTCGAGCAGCACGGCCAGCGGCCGGATGGTGATCAGTAGACGCTCCAGGCCCGCCGCCTCGCGTCCACCGGGGTCCTCCGATAGTGACGCGCACAGCCAACGGATCCGCGGTGCCCCAGTGGGGTCCTTGGGGTGGTCGCCGCCGTCCGGGTCCCATCGGTCACCGACATCCCACGGCGCCAGCAGCGCCGACCCGCCGAGGCTCTCCCATGCCTCCCCGAAGGGGGGCCACGCGGTTCCCACCTCCAGCAGCCGCGCCCCCTCGACTTGCAGGGGCGCGCAGCGTGGTAGAGCCTCCCGGGCCCCCTTGACTTGGAGCGCGGCCGCACGCCAGGGCCCATCGTCTCCTGGCATCCGCAGCTCGCGCTGGGCGGCCTCCTCCACCAGCTCGCCCCACGGTGCTGCCGGCGACAACTCGGTCCATCCGGCCTCCGCCATCCGCTGGCGTACCTCCTCCACCGTGGCTCGAGTCACGAAGTCGGCCAGCTCGTTGTGGTAAGTTTGTAAGTAAAGTCCGTCCAGAACCCGAAACTTGCACCGTAGCTCCAGCATGGCCAGGACTCGAAGCAGGTGGCGCGCCACCGCGTTCCGTGCCCGGCGGCGTCGCAGCCAACGGCTGACATTGCTGTTGTCAGTGACGTACGGCAATAGAAGCTGGAACCAGTCCGGGCCTTTCTCGGCCGCCAGGGCTATCAGGCACAGGAGTTCGACCACCGCGATGATCTCCCCCTCCCCCTGCCAGGTGACCCCGGGGGCGGAGCGGAGCGTCTCCAGGTAGGGAGCCGCCTCCGCCACGATGTACTCGCGCGAGGACCAGTCCAGCGCGCCGATCCGATCTAGGGTGGCATCGCCTCCCAGCCATCGTAACTTGCCGAGCGCCCCCGGAAGCGCGAGGGCCTCGCGAAGGCCTAGCAGGCCTTCGAAGGAGGTCTCGAAGTTACCCTCGACAGGCATCTCAAAGCAGACGCGCAGCCAGTCCAGGGTCTGGTGCCAGTCGTCCCACGCAGCCTCTACCTGCTCGGGGTCGCCCGGCGGGTGGACGTAGGCCTGGCCTGGGTCGCCCGACAGCATCCGGTGGACCGCTGGGAGCTCCAGGCTCAGGGCTGGAGCTGCGCAGGCGCAGAACTGGCCGAGTCCACTTAGCTCCCTCGCGGTTCGCAGCCGTACCACGCGGCAGCCGAAGCTCAGCTCCGGCTCCGCCAGGAGGAAACGCATCTTCATGGCCTTGGGCTCCGGGAGTCCCACTCGCTCGCGCTCGAAGTCCATGCTGAGCCCCCAGATAATCTGAGTGGTGGAGGGCTCCCCCTCGGCGTCCCTCTTGCTGACGTTCACCGCTTCGGACCCGAATACCTCCCGTATGGAGGCATCCAGTGCGTCGCATGCCATCCATGGCAGGACCCCGATGTCGGGCTCCACCACCACAGGATCATCCATAAGCCACTCCGAGTGGAAGTGGGTGGTGTCGTGCCAGTGCGGCCCCCCAGGCCGATAGCTCTCGTGGAGCTCCCTCGCCGCCAGGGCGAGCATCATGTAATTGCCTGGGGCTCCTGTCCACCCAAACACCATGGCTAGGTAAACGATTCTGACGTCCCCCTCGATGCCAGCGTGGGCCCCCGGTAGCGAAGTGCCGAAGTCCCCGACGTCCGCCGGGGCGATGTCCAGCCACTTGAAGGCCCGCGAGACGTCCCGCTTGGCGCAGAGAAGGCGCGCTCCGGGATGACGTGCGCGGTGCCATACCGCCGTCCTCGCCACTTGCCGATGGCGTGGCTGGACGGCCGGCGGGAGGTCGCGCTTGTGCGTGGCGGCGTTGGCCGAGAGCATCGCGTGGATCATACGCCCTTCGGACGATAGGGTTCTGTCCGGTAGCTGCTTCGGGACCCTCCCCAGGGGGGCTTCCACCAGCTCCGTCAAAAATCCCTCTGCCGCCTGGGAAGCTACCAAGACGATCCCCCAGGTCACATCAGCCCATACCTTCTGGTAGGCCTCGTCGATGTGGGCTCGCACGCTGGGGCACGGCTGGGCTCGCTCGCGCCTCCGTGGCGCGCCCCGCCGCGCGGATGCCCCCCCTTCCGCCAGCTCCCGGACGTACTCGAAGTGCTCTCGGCTTAAACACCGCCGCACCTTGTCCCCCAGGACACCACGAAGAGGGTTGCCCAGGCGCTCGTGGCGCGCGCGCCTAAGCAGCGCGGCCGCCTCCTTCAGGGACCCCGTCCGTTGGAGGAGCCGATCCCCCAGACCCACCAGGGTCCGCATGGCTTCGGGGTCATACTCAGGGTGCTCCGTGCAGAAGGTCAGATAGACAGTGGCCAGCTCCGCCGGGCTGCACCCGTCGAGGTACTCCGCGATATCTCTGGCCGGGTCCTCGCAAGGGGGTCGAGGCTTGCCCGCACTCACCTCCCCCTGTGTCTCGCCCAACGGGGGCTTAGGGAGCCCCGCCAATGCTCGGTGCATGGCTGGGCTGAGCCCACCGCATTTTGAGCCGTCCCCTGAAGCCTGTAGGCGCTCGATTCCAGTGAAGTCGACGCCCTGCAGGCGCCCGGGCGCCTCCGCCCGGGCGAAATTGGGGGACGCCCCCGGGCAATCCTCCCATATAGGCGCCAACTGCCGACGCAGTTGGCTCACCGACCAGCGGTGATAGGCCCCCTTCAGCACCTTTGCCCACGCAGTGCAAAGCCTGGGGGCCCAAACCTGCGCCTCCTCGTTGGTGCGCTTAATGCCCGTGCCAGGCACGTGGTCTTTCAGCTCGACGTGGCGGTGGTCACGGGGGCATCGTCGCGCCAACGCTAGAGCGCGCAGGTACAGCCGGGGGCTGACGAGCCACCAGCTGCCCTTGCGATAGCGGCTCTCTGGCGCATCGGACGGGGCCTTGCCCCAGGCGCACATGTGGATCGGGACGATCATGGCCCCGGTCGCTCGACGCAGTTCGTGCATTGGGGCCTGGCCCCAGATCTTGGGGTAGCGGCCCGAAGGGCAGGAGGACTCACTGAGAAACTCCTTGCCGGCGTCGTGGAGGATGCGGCAGGTGTCCCACGTGAACTGGGTGTGGCTGTTACCAACGAGCTCAAACTCCTTGGAGCCGTCCCCCTCGGGGTGCTCCCACGCGCGGGCCCCCTGCGGGGTCCCGCCAGGCTGGGTCATGAGCCCGAGGTCGGTGCACGAGCCACACGGGGTACCCCAGCACCAGACGTTGGCCACATCGGGGCCCATGGGGGTCCGTGCGGCCTTCTGTAGGCGCGCGCGAACAGCCGGGTCGAGGGTGTCGTGATCCGGCCGTGGGCCGGACTCTCGGAGAGGGGCGTCGTAGTATTCGATCGGCTCCAGCACCCGGATGCCCTCGGCTCGAAGCGCGGCCGACCAGTTTCCCGACCCGGCGTACACCTCCTGGGCGATCAGACCGTACGCGAACGCGGGGTCGCGTCGAATTGGCATCGCGTTCGCTTCCAGGAGGCGAGCCTGGACGTCAGCTGGATGTTCTCCGAACGAAGCTGGCGCGCGCCCAACTGCGCGGCCCGCCCGACCTTCCGCTGCCTTGCAGTGGGTGCAGGGCGCGCTCTTGCCTGGGACGGTGGGTTCGACGTCCGGACCTTCGTCGAGCATTTCGCGCCAGCCGACACTCACGATCTCGCGGGACAGGCGTCCTGCGCGCCCCCAGCGCTGGCCCAGGGCCGCCGCCTCCGCGTGGGAGCGCGGGCGCAAGACGCGCATGTGGCCACGCCAGATCAGGAGCGGAATAACTTGATCCTCCGCGCCGACACCCGTCCCCATTAGGTGGTCTACGCATAGGCGCCCACTGCCGTTGACACGGTGCACCTGGAGCGTGACGGCGTCGAGGTCGGTGACGGGGCATGCTGCTAGGCAGCGATAGTCTTTGTCGTGGTGTGGATGCACCGCGTCATGGACGCAGGAACGGACATCGGCCTCCATGGCCGTGATCCACGGGGGTGAGTCGCCCAGGGCACGTAGTGCCTCGTGGGCCTCCTCCCATAGTGCATGGCGATACGTCGCGGCCAACTGCTGCACCGCATCCGAGCTGGGCTCGCCCGCGCCCTCGCCCGCGCGCAGCAGGAGCACCCCAGCAGCTACGTGCAGTAACAGGCACTGCCGCTCCTCGGTGTCGCCCACCTCCAGGCCCATCGCCTGGCCCATCTCCTCTGCAGGGCTGAGGCGGTCCCGGTAGTCGAGGAAGTCCCACTGGATGCGGGTGTCCCCGTCCCAGAAGGTATAAGACCCGCGGCCTATCAGCCCGTCGGCGTCCCAGGCAACCGGGCCGACCTCGGCCCCGCCCTCGGTGACGGATCCTGCGGCGCAGCTAAGCGCCTCATGCAGGTCGGCTGCCTCACTGCTGAGTCCCCGATGGCCTCGATCCACGGCTTCCTCGAGGGCCCGCTCCACGGTGAGACGCTCCCCGCGCAGGCGCGCCCCCAAGACGCGCCCGCGCACGTGGCTCTGCAGGCACTCGCTGGCCCCTTTCAGCGGCGCGAAGATGCCCTCGGATTCAAGCTCCTGCATGAGCTTGAGGCGAAGCTCCGGCCCATCACCCGCGGGCTGGGCGTCCCAAGTGGTCGCCGCACGCGGGCAGTCGTGGTCCTCGAGCCATCCGAAGTCGGGACCCTTAACCGCTTCCCGGAGGTCGGATTCCATCGCGGTAAGCTGGAGCGTAGCGTAGTCGTCCGGGGCCTGCCCAGGGCCCGGGTCGCCCGCCGCTCGCGAGCCGCTGCCACGGCCACGGCCCTTTTCCTTCTGGGAGTCAGGGGCAGCAGGGGGCGACGTGTCCTCGCCGACCTTCTCGGCCTCGGCTGCCTTGGCTTGCGAGCGCAGTTGCGCAATCATCCCATCCACCTGTTTGGGGTCGATCCGGGGCGTCCCATGGAACCCCCCGCGCCTCGTGAGCTGCATGACTACCGTGTAGTCCAACCCGCGCGTTGACTTGATGGGGTCATGGGAGTTAGGGCAGTCGCAAGCCTTCCGCGAGCAGCCCATGTGCGTGGTGGCCCCCCAGCAGATAGGGACGTTGTCCTTATTGCGGGGCGCATGCGCCACGGAGCGCGTACGCTCCTGGCGCGTTAACTCCTTGCCCGCTGGGCACGCCCTCTTGGGGGCCGTCCCCGCTGGGGCCCCGGTGCCCGTCTTGGGCCCCGCCTTCGGCTGGGGCCCAGCCCCCGCCTTGGGCCTGTCATCACCCTGCGCCGAGGGCCGGGGCTCGCCCATTTCCACGCCCCCTCCCGCCTTTGGCGGTCGCTTCGTGAGGTGGGCGTTCAGCTGCCCATTGAGGAGGCGCGTGAGCGCGGCCTTACGCCGGGGCACAACTACCTGCTGGTAGTAGGCATTCGGATCCCCGAGGTCGAACGTTCGGGGCAGGTCGTAGCCGTTCTCCGGCATGAGCAGGATGTACTTGATGTCCCCCCTCCTTGGGTTCTCGGTGTCGAGCCCCCGGCAGAGCCGACGCCTGAGCTCCCGTAGCTCCTCGACCCAGGTGCCCCGGAGCTCTTCCCACAGATCCTTGACCCAATGGTCTGGGAACTCCGAGGGATCCCTCTCGAAGGCCGCCTCCAAGAAACCTAGCGACCGCCGACGCTCTGCCCCGTGTGCGACTCCCACGATGGACTCGAACATCTGGATCTCGCACCGGGCCCTCTTGAACCAGGTCGCCATGTGGGTGGCGGGCCGCTGGTGGGGCTCCAGTTTGTCGTCCACAGGGAGCCTGTAGCCGTCGAAGTCCTCGTCACGCGCGGGGATGCAGTCGTCCACTGCCAGGTCGTGTGGACCCGTCCCGAAGGCGAGCGCCGCGTAGCCGTGCGCCACGCGGTTGGTAACCAGGCAGGGAAACCCGATCGTCTTGAGCGTGCTCTTGGAGTGCGCACACATGCGCTTGAGGGAGTCGAACAGATCCTTCCCCGTGATCCCCTCGCAGGCCTCAACCACGAAGGTGTTGCATCCCCTGGCTATGTAGAGGTCCAGTTCCTCGTCTCGACCGATCCCCGCCCGGGTGCCCCGGGCCTTCTTGTCGCCCTCGGTGGCCCGCGCCTGCCGCTCGGCGGCGAGGACGTGGCGTTCGGCGAGGCGGTTCTGGCGATCCAGACGCTCGATGATCTGGGCTTCGGCCTCGGCTGTAATGCCGCCCAGGGCCCCCGCCGCCCCGGCGTCGTCCGGACCACCGGCTCGTTCCCCACCCAGACCACCCCCGTGGGGCGTCTGGCCAGTGAGGTACCCAAGGACCGAAGGTCCGTCGAGGAGCGGATTGGTCCCGCGAGCGGGGCCCCCGCGTCCATCGCGCGCCAGTAGGTCCCGATCGCCCAGCAAGCCGCGACGCGGGCCCGTGGGTTGGACGGGGGGCATGGCCCCGAAGAGCTCGCGCCGGGGTGCCTGCCTCGGGCTGGGATCCCGCCCCCGCGCCGAGCGGCTCCGCGAGCCCTCGCGTGAGAGGCTGCCCTGCAGGGGAACCTTGTCGCTGGCCGCAGCACGCTCTCGCGCGCGCGCTTCCAGCTGCGCATCCTCCAAATCCGCGAGGGCGCGCTCAAGATCGGGCCCCAGGGGGCCCGCCGCTGCCACCTGTGCGACTCTCCGCCGCAGCTGCCGGTCCGCCTGATCAAGCGGAATCCCGAGCAGGTCCGCGGTCATACCCAGTGCGCTGAGGGCCGCCGCTTGGCCCCTCGTCCCTTGAGATCCTCAGCTCGTAAGGTATCCATAAATATCTCGAGGGGATCGGGCTCCTCAGCATCCTCGCTCACGCCGGCGGCGGCCGCCGCCAGGCGCGGCGGGGCCGCCACGGGGGCTGGGCGGGGCAAGCCCTCCATCCCGGGCGCAGGTTGCGCCCCCTGCACGCCGCCCCGCCGGTGGTGGCCGAACGCACGTACCGGGTCGCGCTGCAGCTGCTGGCGTTCCGTGCTCGTCAGGTAGCGCCGCCTCCAGCCGCTCGCGCTTTCCACGCCCACACCGCCCCACTGCTCCTGGCGTAGCATCGCCAGCAGATCCTGCGGGACGTGGTGGGCGATGACACGCAACCCCACTTCCCGCGCGCCTTGGGGGACCTCGCACGGCAGCCGACTGATCCAATCTATCGGGTAGCGCCCGTCCTCCAGCGGGGGGGGGGTGCCGCACAACTTCGCTGGCCGGGACCTCCACCCTGACGCCCTCGAGGCTGGTCCCGATGATAAGTCGGGCGTCCCCGCCAGTGCCCCGTGCGTCGAGCCCCTCGCATTCTCCCAGTAGAATGTACCAAGGCCTCGCCGGGGGCGCGCCATACGCATCCTCGGCCCCCCGGGGGTCGCCCGGGAGTATCGGGCAGACCTTCACGAGAATGGGCTCCTGAAGCCACCCGTGATGGGCGATCCGATCGCCCGGGGCTCCGCGGTCGGCGGACCGTGAGCGCTCGCTGGCCCTTGCTTCCGCGGAGCGCGAACGACGCGGCTGCGGTCCAGAGGCTAGAGCCTGTACCCTCGAGGGCTCAACATCGACGGATGGGGCCACTGCGGGGGGTGGTGGTGCAGCGGGCGGGGGGTAGACCGGCCCGGGCGCTACGCCAACCCCATCGGCGGCGCGCGCGGTCCAATCGCGCGCCTTGGCGGGGCTCGGAGCCCGCACTCGCATGCGACGGCGCAGACCCCCGAGGACCCCTGGTTGGACCGTCGCCTCGACGCGCACGGTGCGGCCCTCATCCCGTCGGAGATGTTCCCCGCACATCGGGGCCCCCCCACAGCTACCCTTCGCCATGCGGAGGCAAGTGGGAAGGCTGCATTTGCGGCCGATCAGGGTAGACCGATACTTCTGCGCATGGTGGGCGCAGATGTGCACCTGTGCATTGAGACAATGCCCCGGCCGTGGGACATCCGACACCTCTGCATCCTCCTGAAGCAGAACAGTCGCCTCCTGCATCCCTCGGTCGCCGCACCCCTCCGGCTGGAGGGGGCGTGCGCCGCCTGCGAGCTGCACCCCAACTTGTGCGGCTTGGCAGGGGCGCTCCTCCGCCTCCACCTCGCTCTCCGAATCGATGTCCAGGCGGCGGTAACCCGTGGCGTCGGCGATGTAGCGGGGCTCCGGCCGGGCCCGGCACAGCCATCCAAGCACCGACCAGGGCAAGCAGAGCAGCCACTTGATGACCCCGAATACCTTCCGGAGCCCCACGCCGACTGCCCGGCATGCTGTGGCCTTACCGTGCTCAGCCAAGTCCACGATCTGTGTGTGGTCAATGGCCGCGTACTGGTCGACATGCATGGGGTGCGCCACTGGGCATGAGGCGCACTCGACGGCACGGCATAGATGCACGTTACCTGTCTCCTCGAGGTTCAGCCGCCACTTACGACTGGTGCACCCCAAAACCTGCCCGACCTTGATGTTGAGTCCGTGGCGGTCCAGTCGATACCGGTCCGCGAAGTTACAGCTGATACGGGCCACCTGCCCGTGCTTGCGCAGGAGCACGTGGTTGCACGCCCGATTGGTTCCCCGGCCGCGGACCCCCTTTGTATAGAACTCCGTTTCCACCACGCCGCCCAAGCCCGGCCTGCGCCAGCGCACCAGCAGGGGAGTCGGAGGGGTGGGGGGAGATGGGCGCCGGGCCCATCGCCTCCGCGCCGCTGGCAGCACCGGGTAATCTGGTACCACGCCCAGCGGAGTCCCCCAGCTGCCCACAGCATAGGCTGGGCTGCGGTGTTGACGATGAAGGCCAGGGCACCCAACACGAACGTGAAGATGCCCAGGGCGAAGCAAAGGACCGCGGTCTCCCACCAGTACCCGAGCATTTTAACGCCCAGCCGATCGATGGCGGATCCAACCCAGCCACCGCTCGCGCGGATCGTGCCAGCGTGGTCGGGGGAGCTCACCCACGCACCGTAGCCCACGAACTCGAAGACCCAAGCTGCGAATCCCCAACCTGGACCTGGCCCCGCCTCCGGGGGCGGGGTAGGTGGCGGTGGTGGCGGAGGGGGTGCGCTCCGGCCGGCCCACCAATGGGGCAGGTGCGGGACCCATCCGCTCCACCCCCAATATCCGTCCAGCCCGCGCGGCTGGTCAGGCTCGCCATCGCCCGTCCGGTTTCCCGGGGCGGATGGCTGCCCAGGCGCGCCCAGGGGCTCGTCGCTCTTTCCGAATGCCGGCGTAGCCGGGCTGCCCGTGGGCTCGCCCCTGTCTACGCGCCCAATGCCCGCAGGTGTGGTCGTTGTAGTCGACCCTGCCCGCGGCGGCGCGGGGGCGCCCGGCGCCCCCGGGGGCTTGGCCTGCGGCCCTCGCCCCTTTCCCCCTGCAGGCGCAGGCTTGGCGGGCGGTCCTCGCCCCTTGCCTTGCCCTCCACCGCCTGTCGGCAGGGCTGACGGCCCGGGCAGGGCTGGCGGCGTCGGCGCTGGGACCTCATTTCCCGCGCGCCCGAATGGCAGCCAGCTCAGTGCCCCTTGGACCGTGAAAGCACCGCCCATAACCAGGATCATCAGGTGTGCTCCAAGGAAGCCCACAGCCATGGCACCACAGCAGCGCTCCCTAGTCCGCGGACTAGCACGGCTGTGGTTATGGCCGCCCCGCGGCCACCCGGAACACCCGCGCGTCGGCCTGAGCCGAACGCTACGGACCCAAAATGGCGACCTGAGCCCACACCCCCTCCCACTGAACCTGCAGTCTACAACCAATCAGACTACACAAAATCCTTGCCGTCGTCGTCGCTGTCGCCTTCGCCGCTGCCGTCGCCGCCGCCGCCGCCGCCGCCGTCGCCGTCGTCGTCGTCGCCGTCGGGGGACGGTCGGCGTGGTCGTCGATGCCGCGGTCATCGCCATGGCGGTGGTGGTGGCCGTCGTCGTCGGAGAATCCGGGCTCGAGGGTCGAGAACTCCTCCTCCTGCTCCTCCTCCTCCTCCTCCTCCTCCTCCTCCTCCTCCTCCTCCTCGTCCTCCTCCTCCTCCTCCTCCTCCTCCTCCTCCTCCTCCTCCTCCTCCTCCTCCTCCTCCTCCTATCCCTATCCCTATCCCCCTCTGGGCGTTTTGGGCATTCTGAGGCTTCGTAGGGGAGGAGTCCGAACACCGGGGCCCCGCGCGGCCTGGGGGGTCCTCTTCTAGGGGACCTCCGGGAGTCCTCTCCCACGACGTGGCACTCTGTTTCTGGGCGGCGGGCGTGGGGGGGAGGTGAGGAGGGGAAGAGCTTCTCAGAGGGCGGCGGGACTTCTCGGAAGCCCTCGCGCCTGCTGAGTAGTTTTCGGTCGCCTTCGGGGAAGGCTTTCGAGAGCTTCTCACAAGGCTGGTGGCCGTCCGAGCCTTCAGAGAAGGCCTTCTCCTTTTCACTTCCCGCCCTCGCTCGCCGCCGGATTTTGTTTCGTGACGCCGGCCCGAGTCGCTGTGTGACGGCCCAGGGCACTAAGGCAAGGGCTCCCAACTTCGCGCTTCGCGCTGCGCGAAGCGCGAAGTGCGAACAACTTCGCGCTCTCGCGCCGCCTCCCAGGGGAGGAGGGGAGGATGAGGAGGAATCGGAGCCGAACCACGAAGCGCGAAGCGCGAATAACTTCGCGCCCTCGAGGGCGCCCTTGGCAAAGGGGAGACCACAGGAGAAACAATGCAAGAACCCATACATGGGGGCATGTCACATGCCAGGGGCCATGTGCGAGACCATGGAAGATGCTGCGGAAGACCGCGCGCGAGACCGTCGAGGAAACCACACGGAAGAGGATACGAGAGACCACCCTGGGACGCACAGAGACATGCTAATACTATATGCGCTCCTTGGAGGCGCGCGTCCGACCCGAGCATATAGCATACCCATCTTGTAGTATATCGTTTCCCGAGCCGTGAGGCCAGAAAGCGCCCGCCACGACGCATGTACTATGGGATTTCTCGGTGCGCGCGTCGCCCCTTGGGGGGGGGCGACGCACATGTAGTATGAATATGTTGGGGTGACGCCGACTCCAGGCCTCCTGGGGGGGGCTTCTCTGGAGGCCGCGGGGGCCGGGTGCTCCTTGGTCCAGGGGCACTTCCTATGAGATCCTGGCGTCTCAACATGCTGGAACCGATGCCGCGGAAGACCGCGCGGGAGACCGCAGCGGAAACCACACAGAGGAGGATACGAGAGACCACCGCCGGACACCGTGTGGGAAGCCATGCGAGGGCACTGCGCGGAAGGCCGTGCGGGAGACCACACGGGGGAGAGCATGCGGGAGACGGTGCGGGGATGGGCTGCACGTGGGAGACCGTGCAGGAGGCGGCACGAGACACCACAAGCTGAAGGGTCCCTGGGGCACACAGCTAAGTGGGCACGAATCCCAGGAGCCCCCCATGTGTTCCCAAACATGTTCTGGGTGTGCGTTCCCCCCCAAAAAAACTTCCCATAGTTTCCCGTACGCTCCTGGGAATCGAGGATGAACTTTGTCTGTGTGTGTGTTTTCCCCAACCTTCCTTGGTTGGGTGCTCGTTTTGAATACAGCAATGCGGTCGCGTCTCCTCCTCCTCCTCCCGCCTCCCGCTTCCTGCCTGCCTCCTGCCTCCCGCCCCCCCCCCTGTTTGTCTCCTCTTCCCTTGCCTGGGGGGCTGCGATCTGCGAAATTGTCTCCACTTTCGAGGGCTGCTAGTGGGCCCAGCAGAGTGAGGCACCGCGCGGATCTGAGCGAGACCTCCCCGTCCCTGGGGGCTGCGATATGCGAAACTGTCGCCACTTTCGAGGGCTGCTAGTGCGCCCAGCAGAGTGAGGCACCGCGCGGATCTGAGCGAGACCTCCCCGTCCCTGGGGGCTGCGATATGCGAAACTGTCGCCACTTTCGAGGGCTGTTGGTGGGTCCAGCGGAGTGAGGCACCGCGCGGATCTGAGCGAGACCTCCCCGTCAGTGGGGCGCTGCGATATGAGAAACTGTTGCCACTTTCGAGATCTGCTGGTGGTTCCAGCGGAGCGATACACCGCGCGGATCTGAGCGAGACCTCCCCGTCCCTGGGGGGCTGCGATCTGCGACACTGTCGCCACTTTCGAGGGCTGCTGGTGGTCCAGCGGAGTGAGGCACCGCGCGGATCTGAGCGAGACCTCCCCGTCCCTGGGGGGCTGCGATTTGCGACACTGTCGCCACTTTCGGGGGCTGCTGGTGGGCCCAGCGGAGTGAGGCACCGCGCAGACCTGAGCGAGACCTCGCCGTCCCTGGGGGGCTGCGATCTGTGAAACCGTCGCCACGTTCGAGGGCTGCTGGTGGGCCCAGCGGAGTAAGGCACCACGCGGATCTGAGCGAGACCTCCCCGTCCCTGGGGGGCTGCGATCTGCGAAATTGTCGTCATTTTCGAGGGCTGCTGGTGGGCCCAGCAGAGTGAGGCACCGCGCGGATCTGAGCCAAACGTCCCCGTCCCTGGGGGCTGCGATCTGCTACACTGTCGCCACTTTCGAGGGCTGCTGGTGGGTCCAACGTAATTAAGCACCGCGCGGATCTGAACGAGACCTCGCCGTCCCTGGGGGCTGCGATCTGCGAAACGGTCGCCATGTTCGAAGGCTGCTGATGGGTCCAACGGAGTGAGGCACCGCGCGGATCTGAGCGAGACCTCCCCGTCGTTTGGGGGGGCCGATCTGCGACACCGTCGCCACTTTCGAAGGTTGCTGGTGGGTCCAGCGGAGTGAGGCACGGTGCAGATCTGAGCGAGACCTCGCCGTCCCTGGGGGGCTGCGATATGCGAAACTGTCGCCAAGTTCGAGGGCTGCTTGTGGATCCAGCGGAGCGAGACACCGCGCGGATCTGAGCGAGACCTCCCCGTCCCTGGGGGGCTGCGATCTGCGAAACCGTCGCCACTTTCGAGGGCTGCTGGTGGGCCCAGCAGAGTGAGGCACCGCGCGGATCTGAGCCAAACGTCCCCGTCCCTGGGGGCTGCGATCTGCTACACTGTCGCCACTTTCGAGGGCTGCTGGTGGGCTCGCCACTTTCGAAGGCTGCTGGTGGGTCCAGCGGAGTGAGGCACCGCGAGGATCTGAGCGGGACCTCGCCGTCCTTGGGGGGGCCATGTCATGTTGTTGGTGCCCCGCCGACGTTTCAAGCCCCTTGCCCACCGTCTCCGTTTGGACATCGCGTCTTCCTCAGTGACTCAGGAGTTCCCTTAGTTACTCATCGTGTTTCCCTTGATTGGGGACCTGCGAACCTCCCGAATGCCGCTCGCAGAAGTATATGCGTCCATGTCACGTCGCCGCCTCGTCAAATGTCCCAGGCTGGTCCTGCCCAGCACTGCGCAGGGGTTGGGTACGTCGCCAGGGTAATTCCCCCCCGAGCCAGACCTGGGGGAAGCAGACCCCACCTTCGAGAAAAGCAAAGCCGAGCCTTGGCGCTGTAGGCTACGGAAGGAGGCACCTGCAAGGAGTGCCGCTGGAGAGCACCCGGCAGGAGTAATTTCGTTGGACCACGCGTCCTGCACACAAGGTGCCCTGGCGGCCGACGTCCAGACGGGGGATGCCGTGCGGGCGACCCTGCGGGAGACCCTGTACGGGATCACCGCACGGGAGAGACCACACGGGAGACCCTCTGGGAGACCCAGCTCAAGCACGGGAGGCCGCACTGGAGACCCTACGCGAGACCATCCAGGGGACGATGCGGGGGGCCGCGCGGGAGACCGTGCGTCGGACCGCGCGGGAGACCACACGGGAGACCTCGCTGGAGAGCATGCGGGAGACCATGCGGGAGACCATGGGAGAAACTGTGCTGGAAAAAACGGGAGGCCAAACGGGTAACCACATGTGAAGACCACACGGGAAAGCATGCAGGAGACCGTACGGAAGACCACACGGGAGACCATGCGGGGGATCACGTGCTACCGAATTCGGACGTGGGGTAACCCTCGCCTAAAACAAACAGCCATTAAATTCACAAGTCTATCCGGGAATCCTCGATCCTAGCACATCTATCAACCGACATGGCCGTCGTGCTTTCCGGCCAACCAGCGTTCTCGACCCTGAGCTCGCGACACGCCTCCCTCCCTGGAAGCAAGCTTTCGTCCTGTATCCCTGATGGTCCCAACGGTCGCAAAGAAACCAAAGTCCAAGAGAAAGCGCCAGGATTGAAGAAATGGCCCGCAAAAAAAATATCCCAGTGCGACCCTACCTAGGAGTTGGAACCCCTAGGAAAGCAGCATTAGTAGTAACAGTAACGCTAAGCTAAAGCTAAGCTAAAGCTAAGCTAAAGCTAAGCCACAGCTAAGCTGAAGCTAAGCTAAAGCTAAGCTAAAGCTGAGCTAAAGCTAAGCTACAGCTGAGCAACAGCTGAGCTAAAGCTAAGCTACAGCTAAGCTAAAGCTAAGCTAAAGCTAAGCTAAAGCTAAGCTCAAGCTAAGCTAAAGCTAAGCTAAAGCTAAGCTCAAGCTAAGCGAAAAGCTAAGCGAAAAGCTAAGCTAAAGCTAAGCTAAAGCTAAGCGAAAAGCTAAGCGAAACGCTAAGCTAAAGCTACGCTACAGCTAAGCTAAAGCTAAGCTAAAGCTAAGCTAAAGCTAAAGCTAAAGCTCCCAGGGGACTGGGGGGAACCGCTCCCAGGGGACTGGGGGAACCGCCCGGGGCGTGTTCCACTGCCCGGCCCCTTTAAGCTAAGAGAGTAAGAACCCTTCTAGGCAGAGCCTAGGTAGGGAACTAGAAAGAGGGCGATGAGTCCTCGTCGTGCTTCCTGCGTTCTGGCCTGAATTCCGAAGCGAAGCCAGCCATGGTGACGAGGAGGCCCAAACAAACATAACGAGAAAACGATCCTCGATCCTCTACCATGGTGTCATTCTGGGCGTGCTGTCGTGGTCGCGCTTTCCTGCCCAGGCCTCTCTCGGGGTGCGGTCTGGCCAGCGTCTCGAAGCG
>CAUYUJ010020494.1:121017-123517 GCA_963575745.1 Prorocentrum cordatum | reverse complement strand
ACTGAGGGCGGGTGGTTTTCAAGATGTGGCTCTCGCCTTGGCGCCTTGGGCCTCTTGTAGGGGAACAAAAAGTGGCATAAACATAAAAACTCGGAGGTCCGCGCGGACCTCTGAGTTTTTTATGTTTATGCCACTTTTTGTTCCCCTACAAGAGGCCCAGAAGGCGTCAGACCGTCTGAGCAACTTCCCAAGCCTCCTCCGAAGCCACAGGCTTCTCAAGAAGGCCGGCGGGCTCCCGAGAGGCCCCGCCGCCCCCGGAGGAATGACGGCCCCCTGTCTCACTCCGCACCCGCCCTAGACAGAGGACGTCGTGAACTTGTCAACGGGTGGTCCTCCCTCCCTCCCTCCCTCCTCCCCCCTCCCTCCTCCTCTCCACCCACTCCTCCTCCTCCTCCTCCTCCTCCTCCTCCTCCTCCTCCCCCTCCTCCTCCTCCTCCTCCTCCTCCTCCTCCTCCTCCTCCTCCTCCTCCTCCTCCTCGAAATCCCGACCCTTTCCCTGGGACCAGCTCTTCATCCTGAGCCGTTGAGAGACACCGCTGGGGGCCCCCAGAGGCCGAGAACGACGTGGAAGCCTCCCGTCCGCACCCCGTCACAGCGCAAGCACGCCGGGGCTCGACGCGCCGCCGCCTGTGACCCTGGGGCGCGGGCGAGCCATCGCGACAGCGGCTCGCCCACGGGCTCCTGACGACGAGTGTGCTGTCGTCGGGATAGGGGGCCACAATGCGAACCCTACCCCTACCCCGCACGAAGTGAACCCCAGCCTCCCCCTCGGAAGTCGTGGGGGGTAGGAGTAGGTCTCGCATGTGGCCCTCTACGGGATCCACCCGGCAGGCCTGCGTCCACCTTCACCTCCAGGCGTGAGCGCCGCCTGCTGATCGGCAGGAGCACCGGTCCGGCGCCCGCCGGGGCAGGGGCCGCCGGAGCCGGGGCGACCTCGTGGAGGCGGGAGACTCCGACGACGACGACGACGACGACGACGACGACGAAGGACGGACGGACGGACGGACGGACGGACGGACGGACGGACGGACGGACGGACGGACGGACGGACGGACGACGACGATGCCGGGCGACGACGGCGGCGACGGCGGCGACGACGAGGCGCTCGCCGATTGAGACCTGGGCGCACGGGACGTGGGGGCCGGGTCGAGACCTCGGGGGGCACCGCACTGGGAAGCAGGAGGAGAGATGTCCGGGGGCGAGAGAGGGGCCCTGGGACACGTAGATCAGTAGGCACAATTCCCAGGCTTCCCGCTACTCTCCCATAGCTTCTGGCTCTTCGCCCTCCCCCCACACTTCCCGCACTTTCCCACACAAGAGTCGGGGTCAGCGAAGAAGGGGGGCGTCCAAGAGGGGGGGGGGGGGCAAATCATGGCCAGCGGCACGTGCGCGGCCCAGCGGTGGGCCAGGGAACGCACTGAAACAAGAAGAGGCGCCGTTGAAATCTGGGGAGATCATCATGGCCCCCGCCATGATGTCCACCCCCCCCCTAGTCATGATGGGCTTGTTGTCCACCACCACCACCATCAGTTGGATGGGGGGAAGAAGGAGGAGGAGGAGGAGGAGGAGGAGGAGGAGGAGGACCCCCTCCCCCTCCAACTTATGGTGGTGGTGGAATACAGGCCAGCCATAGTGATCGCCCCCCCCGTTGTCTCCCCCGAGAGGATGAGCTTCGCCGGCGAGAGCCCGGCGCGGGGGGGGGCCGCTGCGGTGTGCGGCCCGCCCGCGGCCGCGGCCCCCGAGGAGCGGAGAGCCGGGCGGGCTCGGTAGCGCGGCTCGGGAGCGCGGCTCGGCAGCTCGGGCGAGCGGTGCTCTCCCGGCTGGCCCGAGGAAAAAGAGGGGCGCTCTGGGGAGGAGCTCCTCCTCCGCCGCCTCCTCCTCCTCCTTCTCCTCCTCCTCCTCCTCCTCCGCCTCCTCCGCCTCCTCCTCCTCCTGCTCCTCCTCCGCCTCCTCCGCCTCCTCCTCCGCCTCCTCCGCCTCCTCCGCCTCCTCCTCCGGGGGGGGGGGGGGGGCACCACAGGCGGGGCAGGGGCACACGAGGTGGGAGCAGCGGGGCGTCCCCGCGCGCCGAGGAGAGTCGGCGGCGAGAGCCCTGCGCCCGCCGGCGCCTCCGCGCCTCGGCTCGCGGCGCGCGCGTCCCGCCGCTGGCTCGACCGCCCGTTGGGCCCGACTCGCCGCAGGCCAAGGATCGGCGGCGAGCCCCGCGGGGGGAAGCGGAGAAGGGGCGGGCCTGCTCAGAGGGCTCCAAAGTCCCCCCGGCCGTCTTGGAAGGCGGCTTCGAAGCCGAAGGCGCGAGGGCTCCTGAGGAGGTCGCCCGCCCTGCTGAGAGGGCCTGTTCCTTCTCACGTCCCCCCCTCGCTCGCCGCCGAGAGATAGGAGGGCGCCAGCGATGAATCTGCACCGATCCTGGCTGGCCAGGTCCACCCTGGGCCCAGGATCGGTGTACGCGCCCTCTTGCTCCACGCGTGGTGCTCTATGGCAACAGCCCCCATAGGTCGTT
>CAUYUJ010020494.1:91017-116017 GCA_963575745.1 Prorocentrum cordatum | reverse complement strand
GTCTGTGAGTGAATTGCGAGGAAGTCTCAGGCGGGAGCCCTCTCCCGATAGGGCCCGCACTTCACGTTTCTAATCCGAGCGGGACATCCTCGAACCTGTAACTGTCGTCATTTGGGGTCTCCTGAGGCCTGAATATGGAGGGGGTATCAGGCGGGAGGCTCGTCTGTGAGTGAATTGCGAGGAAGTCTCAGGCGGGTGCCCTTTCCCTATGGGGCCCGCATTCCATGTTTCTAACCCGAGCAGGACATCCTCGAACCTGTACCTGTCGTCACTTTGGGGCTCCTGAGGCCGAGCATGGGAGAAGTATCAGGCGGGAGCCTCGTCTGTGAATGAATTGCGAGGAAGTCTCAGGCGGGAGCCCTCTCCATATGGGGCCCGCACTGCATTTCTCTAATGCGAACGGGTCATCCTCGACCATGTAACTTTCGTCACTTCTGGGCTCCTGAAGCCTAAATATGGAGGAAGGAAGGAAGTATCAGACGGGAGGCTGGTTTGTGAGTGAATTGCAAGGGAATGTCAGGCGGGAGCCCTCTCCCGATGGGGCCCGCACTGCATGTCTTTAAACCGAGCGGGTCATCCTCGAACCTGCAACTGCCGTCATTATTGGGTTCCTGAGGCCTGAATATGGGGGAACTATCAGGCGGGAGGCTCGTCTGTGAGCGAATTGCGAGAATCTCAAGCGGGAGCCCTCTCCTTATGGGGCCCGCACCTCATGTTTCTAATCCGAGCCGGTCATCCACTTTTGGGCTCCTGAAGCCCCAATATGGGGGAAGTATCAGGCGGGAGGCTCGTCTGTGAGTGAATTGCGAGGGAATGTCAGGCGGGAGCCCTCTCCCTATGGGGCCCGCATTTCATGTTTCTAATCCGAGCGGGTCATCCTCGAACCTGTAACTGTCGTCACTTTTGGGCTCCTGAAGCCTGAATATGGGGGAAGTATCAGGCGGGAGGCTGGTTTGTGAGTGAATTGCGAGGAAGTCTCAGGCGGGAGCCCTCTCCCTATGGGGCCCGCACTGCACGTCCTTAAACCGAGCGGGTCATCCTCGAACCTGTAACTGTCGTCACTTTTGGGCTCCTGAAGCCTGAAGATGGGGAAGTATCAGGCGGGAGGCTCGTCTGTGAGTGAACTGTGAAGAAGGCTCAGGCGGGAGCCCCCTCCCTATGGGGCCCGCACTTCATGTTTCGAATCCGAGCCGGTCATCCTCGAACCTGTAACCGTCGTCACTTCTGGGCTCCTGAGGCTTGAATATGGGGGAAGTATCAGGCGGGAGCCTCGTGTGTGAGTGAACTGTGAGGAAGTCTCAGGCGGGAGCCCCTTCCCTATGGGGCCCGCACGACAGTGAAGGTCATTTCCAGATTAGCCGAAAGAATTTTCATGCGGGGTCTTTCCGTCGGAGTGATTATGTTTATGTCATTCTTCGTTCCCCTGTGAATTGGGGGGTGAATGAAAGGACCCTAAAGGGGCCCTTTAGGGTCCTTTTCTTAACCCTTCTTTTGGGTCACCCCCCGTTACCACCCGTCCGAGGGTGGAAGGGTGGCTTCATCTCACCATGGCATTCCTGCAGAACGGCCAGCGCGCCCACCTTGCTGGCCAGCGGGGCATCGCGCTCGCTGCCACCCTGCCCACGTGGAAGCTCAAGGCTGTCCTGGCGCGCGACTGCCCTGACCATCCACGCTTGGCCGCGCGCGCAAGGGGGGGGAGGGAGGGGGGAGAGATTCTTAGAAGGAGCCTGCTTCTCAGGAAGGCGCCGGCCTCACATCTGCGGAGAAGGCCCGCGCCTTGTGGAAGCAGGGGTGCTTCTGGGAAGCCTTTCCCCCTCCCACCACACCCCCTCTGCGCGTGGCTCACAGACCGGCGCACCCTCTCCCCCTTCGGTTTTGAGGCGCGCCTGCCGGTGGTGTCTGTGAGGCGGGCGCGCCGCGCGGCGAGACACGGGCGCGAGCCGCGGGCTCAGCCGCAGCTCGGCAGAGACAGGTTGACGGGCGGCTCCGGCATCCACTGCCCGCCTTCGGCGGGAGGGCGAAGAGGGGAGGAGCGGAGCAGGGTGGAGCAAGGCGGAGCAGGGCGAGCAGGCGAGAAGGGGCGGGGAGGGGAGGGGAGGGGCGGGAGGGGCGGAAGGGGGGAGAGCAGGCGACAAGGCATGGGGCGAGGAGGGGAAGAGGAGGATCGGGAGCAGCGGAAGCAGACGAGGAGGCAGCGGAGGACGAGGAGCACCTTCGCCAACCGCGGCCCCGGTCAGCGACCCCCACCTGTCGCTCCAGACCATCGACGACATGCGGCCGACGTACCACTTCAGCCCTCGTGCCAGACCCTCGCCGCACGGGCCGATCCGACCCCCCCTTTCGCCTGGAACGCCCTCCTCGTCCTCATCCCCTTCCGCATCGTCCCTGCTCATCGTACTCCTCCTCCTCCTCCTCCCCCTCCTCCCCCTCCTCCTCCTCCTCCTCCTCCTCCTCCTCCTCCTCCTCCTCCTCCTCCTCCTCCACATCGTGCTTGCCTTCTTTTACGATGCCAGGCTTCAGCTTTCAGCTAGGCCCGTAGCGTCACCTCCCCCTACGCTCCTGCGACAACTCCCCCTCCCCGAGGGTACTCCAGCTCCTCCTCCTCCTCCTCCTCCTCCTCCTCCTCCTCCTCCTCCTCCTCCTGCTCCTCCTGCTCCTCCTCCTCTCCTCCTCCTCCTCCTCCCTCCTCCCTCCTCCCTCCTCCTCCTCCTCCTCCTCCTCCTCCTCCTCCTCCTTCTTATCCGTCTCCTTCTCCTTCTCCTTTTCCTTCTCTTTCTCCTCCTCCTCCTGTTCTTCATCCTCCTCCTCATCCACCTCCTCCTCCTCCTCCTTGTGGCTCTCGCGTTAGCGCCGCGCCTAAAACATTTGCAGGAGTTCCACGTATTGAGAGCGGTTCCTTTTCGAAATGTGGCTCTCGCCTCAGCGCCGCGCACGTTTGAATGAAGAATTTGGAAGAGTTTCATGGGTTCCCATGGTCAACGTACCAAAAAAAAATGTGTTTTGCAAGGATTCTGGACAATACGGGTGTAACAGCTATGTTGGTTCCGGGTATTGAGATCCAAAAATGGCGTTATGGCACGATTCCGGATCGCCAAGATGATACGTGGCGTTGACATCCCGTGGCGTTGACATCCCAAGAACAATGTTTTGGCATGATTCAGGATCTTCCAACAGTTGCTTTCCAACGAGGCAAATCCCTCTATGGAAATGAACCGTTGTAGGGCCCTATGGAGCCTCCTCCTCCTCCTCCTCCTCCTCCTCCTCCTCGTCCTCCTCCTCCTCCTCCTCCTCCTCCTCCTCCTCCTCCTCCTCCTCCTCCTCCTCCTCCTCCTCCTGCCTCCTGCTCCTGCTCCTGCTCCTCAACCTCCGCCTCCTCCTCTCCTCTGCTCCTCCTCCGCCTCCTCCTCCTCCTCCTCCTCCTCCTCCTCTCCTCCTCCTCCCCCTCCTCCTCCTCCTCTCCTCCTCCCTCCTCCTCCTCGTCCTCCTCCTCCTCCTCCTCCTCCTCCTCCTCCTCCTCCTCCTCCTCCTCCTCCTCCTCCTCCCTCCTCCTCCCTCCCTCCCTCCTCCCTCCCTCCCTCCCTCCCTCCCTCCCTCCCTCCCTCCCTCCCGCACTCCTCCTCGTCAGGGGGGCCCTAGACCCGAGCCCCCTCCTGGAGCCCGCGAGGGAGAAGGAAGAAGAGGCCCGCACTTTCCAGGAGGTTGCCGGAGGCTGTCGAAAGTCCTCGGAGGCCCCTCTGGAGGGCCCTCGTGGCCCCAAAATAAGTCAAGGAGCAGAAATCCTTCGATCCTCAGACCGAGCCCTGAGATCCGACGTCACGACAATGGCAAAGGAAGTACAAAAACAAAGGAGACAACTTTTACCCCCCCCCCCCAAAAAAAAAAGGCTGGAGCCTCGAGCCCACTTCTCCTGCGCCACGTGTCGAGCCGCACCACTCGGCGAGGGCCCCCGGGGCCCGCAGCGGGTCGAGCACGCCCGGCGTGAAAAGATGGCAACGCCCGGATCTCAGGGAGCCGCAGGAGGAAGAGGAGGAGCACGAGGAGAAAGAAGAGGAGGAGCAGGAGGAGGAGCGGAAGGAGGAGGAGGGAGGAGGAGGATGGAGAGGAGGGATGAGGAGGAGCGGAGCAGCAGAGGAAGGAGAGGAGGAGGAGGAGGAGGAGGGAGAGACCAGAGAGGGGAGGGAGGAGGAGGTAGGGAGGAGGAGAGGGAGGAAGAGGAGCGGGGTAGGAGGAGGAAGAGGAGGAGCAGGAGGAGGAGCGGGAGGAGGAGGAGGAGCAGGAGGAGGAGGAGCAGCAGCAGGAAGAGGAGCAGGAGGAGCAGAGGAGGAGGAGGAGGAGGAGGAGGAGGCGGGGCGCGTGAGCAGTGGATCGGCCAGGCGTGCCCCGGAGGTCTCCTGCCACGGCAATCTCCCAGGCGCCCGGGCGGAGCGGGCGGAAGAGTCCCAGGGGTCACGGAGGGGGCAGAACACCGGCGAGGACGAGACGCAAGGCAGGCCTGGGCGAGGACGAGACGCAGGCCTCCACTATGGACGGTGAGGGTACTGAATCCACCCCCATAATAACCACCCCGACGAGCGAGGCCGTTTAGTAAACGCACCCAAAGCAGGAATCGAACAGCGCAGGGCTTTTCGGAAACGCCCCGGGCCGTGGTAAACGCCAATTATTGGGTCGGGGTGGTTTTCCTCCCTTGAAGGAACGGGCCCCAGGGGTCATGGAGGGGCAGGGGTCAACAAGGGCTCCCAACTTCGCGCTTCGCGCTGCGCGAAGCGCGAAGCGCGAACAACTTCGCGCTCTCGCGCCGACTCCCAGTGGAGAAGAGGAGGATAAGAAGGAATCGAAGCCGCACCGCGAAGCGCGAAGCACGAATACCTTCGGGTCCTCGAGGGAGCCCTTGACAATGGAGGGGCAGGGGTCCTGGAGGGGCAGGGGTCCAGGGACCGGAAGAGGCGCCAGGGGTCGTGGAGGGGCAAGCCTCCAGGGGCCGCCCCAGCTGGGGCGAGCGACGCTGTGGCCACTTCCCCAGACCCCCTGGCGTGGTGAGAAAATCACGACGGGAGGCTTTTCGCTATTTTCCGCCTCTGGGGGGCCTTTACCGGGCCTCGGGACCTGCAAAAAACGACTCAGGATGAGAAACTGGTCCTTGGGAATGGGTCCAGACCTCTGGGAGTCACCATTGTGAAAAATCACGACGTCGGGGGTCTGGGTGGGACGCTTTGCAGTCAACCCGTATGATAAGCGTGCTCGGTAAGGATGCAAGGGCCTTGGACGGCCATCTCGAGGCTTTCCAAGCAGGGCGCGGCCAACGAGAGTGGCCAAGGATGGACCAAGGAGGGAAGAATGTTAGGGTACCCTTACGAAGGTTGCCCATCCTTGTCATGCGGGTTGACTGTAGCCACTTTGGACGCCCGGAACGGTACGGAGAATGAGGGTACCCTGTCCAAGAACAGATGCTGTCCAAGACCAACAGCGCCCGCTGTCGGACAGGCGGCCGCCGGGTCTGAAGTGGACAACGTCCGCGGCGACACCGACAGCAAGTCCTGCTCAAAATCAACAGGGAACGCTGTCGGTCTGTGAACCCATTCTTTCCGAACCCACTTCGATCACCCCGATCCACGTCGCCAGGATTCCCCATGTTCGTCCAGAATTCCCTGAATATATTGTTCCGTGGTTTTTGGATGTGCGTCTTCCCTTACACCTCCCATCTTTTCCCGCAGTTTCCTGGATCTCGGCGTTCACTTATGCCCGTGTCCATCTTTCCAAGGGCTCCCAACTTCGCGCTTCGCGCTGCGCGAAGCGCGAAGCGCGAATAATTTCGCGCTCTCGTGCCGCCTCCCAGGGGAGAAGAGGATAAGGAGGAATCGGAGCCGAACCGCGAGGCGCGAAGCGCGAATAACTTCGGGCCCTCGAGGGCGCCCTTGCTTTCCCTTTCGACTCGTCCACGCCACCAGGCCCCGCGCCCCCTCGCCCGGCGGCGCGAGACACGCGGCTCTCCTTTGCGCTCCCCGCGCCCTCGCGCCGACCCTGTCCTGTCTGGCGCCCTGGGGTCTGGGCGTTGTCATTTTTGTTCGCAGCGGGCCTCCTTGCGGCGGGGTGTCGGTCACCTGGGCTGTCACAGATCGACATAGTCATGATGATGATGATGATGGTGATGATGATGATGCTGATGATGCTGCTGCTGATGATGCTGCTGATGATGATGATGCTGTTGCTGATGCTGATGCTAATGCTGATGCTGATGTTGGTGCTGATGATGATGATGCTGATGCTGATGCTAATGCTGATGCTGATGCCGATGCTGCTGTTGCTGATGATGATGATGCTGGTAATGATGATGATGTTGATGATGGTGCTGATGCTGATGCTGCTGTTGCTGATGATGATGATGATGACGGTGATGATGATGATGTTGATGTTGATGGGGTTGATGAAGATGACGATGATGATGATGATGACGATGATGATGACGATGATGATGATGATAATGATGATGATGCTGATGATGATGATAATGATGATGATGATGATGACGATGATGATGCTAATGATGATGATGACGATGCGGCAGAATGATGATGAGGTCCAGGGCTCAGGTCATGATTTCTCGCGGTGTTGCACTTGTCGTCGCAACGTCAGGTCTCAGGGAGGAGGGCAGCCTTTCTGGCCCAGACCACGATGCGCGGAGCGCGATCATACTGTACAGTAGGGGCTCGACCACCAGAAACCTTCCACGAGAAACCCAACCCCGAGAACCCCGGACGTCCATTGATTCTTGGTGTGGGAACGTCACGCTTTCCATAGCAAAACTATCGAAATCCAAGAAATCCAGGGCACCCTAGAGGCAAGCGGGGTGTTTCTTGGCATGGGTCTCCACTGTGTTCGCGCCCCTCGGGGTGACCCAGTCCATCCGTAGGACAACGGAGGACACACTGACAGCATGCGCCCCCCCTGAAGGCGCACGTCCGAGCCGAACAAACGGCCCAAGCATGAGATCGTGTACCGCCACACAGGCGGCATGACCGGAAAGTGCCCGCCACCCGGCAGCTGCTCGAGAGTTCTGAACCCGCGCGTCGCCCCTGGGGGGGGGGCGACGCACACATCGTACGAGTATCAAGGGCTCCCAACTCCGCGCTGCGCGCTGCGCGAAGCGCGAAGCGCGAACCACTTCGCGCTCTGGCGCAGCCTCCCAGGGGAGAAAAGGAGGATGAGGAGGAATCGGAGCCGAACCGCGAAGCACGAAGCACGAACAGCTTCGCGCCCTCGAGGGCGCCCTTGGAGTACGCGCAGGTGCCGTCGAGCCCGTGCCGCTCGCGCCGCGGCAGAGGATCCGTGCGGGAGGCCCTGGGCCGCGGTCGGCCCCCGAGGAGCCCCCTCCCGGGCCCCGGGGCCGTCCACGCGGGCCTCTCGCGCCGCACGCCAGCACCACTCCGAGCGCCCATTGCGCGCGCGCTCGGGGGCACGATCCGCGTCGAACCATGCCATGCGGGCCACCCTCGCGCGTCGGCCGCGCGCGCCTGTCGAGCTCCTCCCAAAACCTTCCTCTCACCGACGCGAGGACGCCGTCGCCGTCGTCGGCGCGCTCGGCGTCGGCGCCGCCGCTGGGCCCGTGCCGTCGCCGCCGCGGGTCCGGCGCGGGAGCCCCGCCCCGAGGAGGGGGGCCGAGCGCCGAGGCCCCCTCGAGGCCCACGCTCCGCACGGAGCACGGCGCCCCGAGCCGCTCATTGGGGCCCGGGCCTCCCCCTCCTCCTCCTCCTCCTCCTCCTCCTCCTCCTCCTCCTCCTCCTCCTCCTCCTCCTCCTTCTGCTCCTGCTCCTGCTCCTCCTCCTCCTCCTCCTCCTCCTCCTCCTCCTCCTCCTCCTCCTCCTCCTCCTCCTGCGCGCTCCGCGCTGCGCGGAGCGCGGCGGGCGAGCAACAGGAAGGCACCAAGCTATACACCAGCACCAATCCTGGCCAGGAGCTCCCTGGGCCCAGGATCGGCGTATACACGCCCGCCTGCCCTGCGCAGGAAGGAATATACACACCGATCCGGGGCCCAGGGGGATCCTGGGCCAGGATCGGTGTTGGTGTACAGTTGGTGCCCTCCGAAACAGCTTCGCGCCCCCGCGCCGCCTCCCAAAAGGGGCGACGGGGAGGACGAGGAGGACACCGGGCCGAGCCGCGAGGCGCGAAGCGCGGAAGAACTCCGCGCCCCCCGGAAGCTGAACGGCACCTGTCGCTGTCGTTTTGCTGCCGCTGTCCCTCGCTCTGTCGTCAGTCCACCTCCACCGCGAAACGAAACCGCAGCGAAAACGGCCCACGGAGTCGCCAGAACACCGCTCGGGCCCCGCCCTGGGCCGGAGTCGGGCCCCCGACGTGCGTGTGTGCGGACGGTGGTCTCGCCGACGAGGCGGTCGGCGTGGCGTCCGGGCGCCCCGGCCCGCGCCCCTGCCCCGCGAGGGGCCCCCATATGGGGGGCACGGGCACACAGCTCGGGCCTCTGGGGCCTCCTGCTCCTCCTCCTCCTCCTCCTCCTCCTCCTCCTCCTCCTCCTCCTCCTCCTCCTCCTTCTCCTTCTCCTCCTCCTCCTCCTCCTCCTCCTCCTCCAACTCCTCCTCCAACTCCTCCTCCTCCTCCTGCTCCTCCTGCTCTTCCTGCTCCTCCTGCTCCACTTGAGCGGGATGCCTCCGACTCCTCGCCGCCCCACTCTTTGTCTCCGTCCCCTCGGCCACGCGCAGTCGAACCCGCTCGCACTCTGGGGACCCGGACTCGGCCACACACACACACACACATACGCAAACAGGGAAAGCATAGAGTAACACCACACACACAGACAAACATACATACATACATACATACATACATACATACATACATACATACATACATACATACATACATACATACATACATACATACATACATACATACATACATACACACAGACAGACAGACAGACAGACAGACAGACAGACAGACAGACAGACAGACAGACAGACAGACAGACAGACAAACGAACTAACTAACTCACAACAAACTACATGAATGAAGAAATAAGGAACTAAAGAAACAATCAAACAAACAGTACCAAGAAGACAAACAAACCAAGCAACAACAAACAAACAAACAAACGAACGAACGAACAAACGAACAAACAAACAAACAAACAAACAAACGCACAGACAGTCAGGCCCGCTGAGACGCAAACACCTGAGTCTCACTCACACTCTGAGCCAATCATACTCCGCTTAGTCATGCTCAGACTCCTATACGCAGACCACTCACACTCTGGCCATTCACGCTCTGGTTCCCTCGCACCGAGACCCCCTCACAATCAGTCCCACTCACACACTTTCGGACTCTCTCAGTCGGACCACTCACAATCATGTACTCCAGATTTCGTAATAGAAGGGAGGGGGTCTGGACCCTCCAAGACAAGCCATTTCAGACCTCCCCCGTGGGAGAACCCTCCAAAACATCGTCCCCAGACCCCCCCAGGCCCTCCAAGATAGCCTGGAAGAGACCCCCCCCCGAAATGAGACCCCCTCCCTTCATTACGAAATCTGGAGTACACCCCTGCCGAGCTCAACGCCCATGCTGGCTTCACCGACTTCTCTCCGTTCGGAGTCTCGCTACCACCACGATGCCGCAGGCATCGCGCTCGGCCCCCCAAAGGGTGAGCCGCCAGGGGGTAGGAAAGCTGCCTTTTCGCAGCAATGCTGAGTCGGTAAATCCTGGACCCTAACCCTAAACGCTAAACCCCAAAGACCCCTTTTGGCTTCACCGACTCCTCTGCCTTCAGAGCCACAGGAAATCCGCGACGTAGCAGGCGCAGCACGTGAGCATCCCAAGCGGGAGCTACCTGGAGAACGCAGGACACGTTCCCGTTCGCGCCAAGATTGTGGGGACGTCTCACACGAAACGCTGGTTGTGGCACCCCCGACACGTCTCCTATGACGATGTAGCAGGCATGTCAACCAGGGCACCCGAAGGAGGTCTCGCCAGGGTGCCGTCCGCGGGGCTGGACTGTGCGAAGGGCTCAGGCAAAACGCTAGCTTGGGCACCCCTGACCCCTTTCCCTTTGAGAGGCCCTTGGGCACCCCGAAGGAGTCGACAGGGTGCCTGCCACGGGCCCGTTGGCGGCCTGGCTTGAGGGGCCGGCTGCGAAACCAGCACCAACCTGCACAGGCGCCGACAGACACTGGCAGACTCCAGCAGAGACCCGCAGACGGTGGCCGACACCATCGGCACACCACGGGGGAGTCGCCAGGGTGCAGGACGCCTGCGCGTTCGCGGCAGGATCTGTGGGGATGTCTCCAGCGAGGCGCTCGTCCTGCACCTCCGACGCTCTCCCCTCGGAGCCCCACGATCACTGCGACGTGGCAGACATCGCACCTGGGCACCCCGAAGGACACCCCAAAGGAGGGCAGAAGGGGGAAAGAGGGAGAGAGGGAGAGAGGGAGGAGGAGGAGGAGGAGGAGGAGGAGGAGGAGGAGGAGGAGGAGGAGGAGGAGGAGGAGGAGAGAAGGCGGCATGCGGCGGCAGAGTGACGCAAAGAGAGGCGATCCAACTCGGACCTGCACATCTTCGATCTCGCAGCAGGGGCTCGACCACCAGAAACCGTCCACGCGAAACCCAACCCCGAGACCCCGGGACGTCCATTGATTTTTGGTGTGGGAACGTCACGCTCTCCATGGCAAAACCATCGAAACCCAAGAAGCCCAGGGCACCCTGGAGGCAAGCAGGGTATTTCTTGGCATGGGTCTCCCCTGCACTCGCACATGAAGGAGTTGCTCATGCTAAGGTTCGGCGGCGACGTGCTCTTACTGCAGAAAATTAGACGCACACATGCAGATCCCCGCGTCAAATACTCTGGATGGGACAATCATCGCTCCCCCCTTGAATCCGCTGGGGGGGTTGGGCATGCGCTGTCGGAACGGGTGGAGGGGCGGCTGGAGGAAGAGAAGGAGGACGAGCAGGGGGAGGAGGACGGAGGGGGGCGGGGTTGGGCAAGCTCAGTCGGAAGGCTAAGCGCCCCCCCACTTGATAAATGCCCCATCCAGAGTGAGTATCCACATACCCTACCCCTCGGGAGCGGCCAAGAGGGGGGTGTCCAAGAGGGGGGGTGCAAGTCATGACCGGCGGCATGTGCGCGGCCCAGCGGGGGCGACAGGGGCGTAATGAAATAAGAAGAGGCGCCATGAAATCTGGGGAGATATCATGGCCCACGCCATGATATCCACCCCCCCCTAGTCATCACCCCCCCCTTTGCCGCCCCCGAACCCCCGCGGCGTCAAGCGGCGGAGACAGACGTAGGGTTATGTCGGGCGTATCCCCCTACAGGGGGATCGACGAAAAATAAAACATACCCCAAAAATACCCCAAAAAGATCAAAAAATACTCCAAAAATAGTCCCCAGACTATTTTTGGACTACTTTTGGACCATGTTTGTGGTATTTTTATTTTTCCAGGCCCGACTCAAACGTAGGGGGACGGATAGAGCGTCCAGCGCCCAGAACCAGGGCCGGGGCAGATCGGCAGGAAGAAGATCGGGCTCGACCGAGCACCTCTTGCGCTCCGGCGCCCCCCTTGGACCCCCGGAGACCCCGGGGGCCTCCTGGGGCCACATGGGGATCTCCGAGGCCTCCCCGAGCAGAGGGAGCCAGAAGCCCGCGCGCCGCATCGCCGATGCCTTCTTGCTGGTGCAGGGGCGAGGGCCGGCGTGGCGGCACGGGCGAGGGGCGGCGCGGAAGGTCCGTCGATCCCCCCTCTGGCGCCGCATCACCGGTGCATCGGCGGTGCGGCGTGGTCCTCCGACCCCGTCCCCAGACCCCCTCGAGTAATGAAAAAATCATGACGGGAGGTTTTTCCTAATTTTCGGCCTCTGGGGGCCCTCACCGGGCCTCGGGAGCGTCAAAAAACGACTCAGGATGCAAAGCCGGTCATGGGGAAAGGGTCGGGACCTCTGGGGGTCGACGTAATGAAAAAATCATTACGTCGGGGGTCTGGGTCTGCTCTGGCCCCAGTCGGGCAGCCAGGAGCCTCGAATGTCCCACACGATCACCTGGTCACCCGTGATGCCAGCGGCGTACGAGGCCACGTAACCGGGGTAGTCTACCGGGGAGAGAACGTGGTACGCCTGCCCGAAGGCGACACCAGGGACTCGGTACACGTTCCAGCGGTCCGGAAGCTTCCCCGGGTGAGGACCGACGCGTAACTGACGCGTGAAAAACGACTTGGGCACGTAAAGGTACTCATCGTACTTGACGTTGCGGAGCCTGATGTTCGAGGCAACCAGCTCGTACGACGCAGTCTCCTGAGGGGGCCCAGGGACACACAAATAAATACATATTTCTTGGTTGTGGTCTTCTCCCCCCCTTCCCATATCTTCCATATTTGGGGGGGATTTGACGATGAATTGTGTCTGTGTTGTTTCCCCTCCTGATTTCCTTGTGGCAGTTGCCCTCGGCTCCGACGCAGCCACCCGATCGGCAGATGCAGTAGCCGCCTACGCACTGGGCCTGCCGCTCTGCGTTGCAGCCCATGACGTCGCAGCCGCCTCCCGTGTAGGTAAAGCACTGTCGAGGTGCTCGAGTGGCCAACTCTGTTTCGGGGCAGCGCACAACACCCCTCTTCCTCTCTCCCTCCTACTCCTCCTCCTCCTCCTCCTCCTCCTCCTCCTCCTCCTCCTCCTCCTCCTCCTCCTCCTCCTCCTTCTCCTCTTCCTCCTCCTCCTTCCTCCTCCTCCTCCTCCTCCTCCTCCTCCTCCTCCTCCTCCTCCTCCTCCCTCCTCCTCCTCCTCCTCCCTCCTCATCCTCCTCCTCCTCATCCTCCTCCTCCTCAACGGCAACACATGATCAATGGCATGTGGACTCACCTGCCTCTCTCCCTCCTCCTCCCTCATCCTCATCGTCCCGTCCACCTCATGCTCCTCATTCTCCTCCTTCCCCTCCACCTTCGCCCCTCCCTCCTCCTGCTCCTGAGGGCTGCATCCGAGTGAGACGACCCGAAGCCTGCGCTTCCTCTCCTCCTCCTCTTCCTCGGACCCTTCTCCTCCTCTGCCCCTCCTCCTCCACCCCGCCCCCCCCGAACTCCGCGCGGCCTCCACGCAGCCCGGCCCCGGTGATGCTGCAAGGGCTCCCAACTTCGCGCTTCGCGCTGCGCGAAGCGCGAATAACCTCGCGCTCTCGCGCCGCCTCCCAGGGGAGAGGAGGAAAATAAAAGAGAATCGGAGCCGAACCGCGAGGCGCGAGGCGCGAATCACTTCGCGCCCTCGAGGGCGCCCTTGGTGATGCTGGCTGCCCCGAGGCTGCCTGCGGGACTGCCCGCTCGCCGCCGGCCCAGCCCTGCGGCGGCCCCGCGCGGCGGAGCAGCGGGGCGCCCGCCGCGAGCAGCGCCAGCCCGAGGAGCGCGCCGGCGGCGGCGAGCAGCGCGGCGCTCGGAGGGCGGAGGCCCCCGGCGGCTTCCGACGGGGGAGGCGCAGAGGGCACCCGTGCACCACTCCGTGCCGCTTGGCGACGCGCACCGCGGGGTGGGGGGAGGGGGGAGGGCTTCGCACCACGGCATTCCTGCAGAAGGGCCGGCGCGCCCACCTCGCTGGCCAGCGGGGCATCGCGCTCGCTGCCACCCTGCTCGCGCGGAAGCCAGAGGCTGTCCTGGCGCGCGACTGTCCTGACCATCCACGCTCGGCGGCGCGCGCAAGGGGGGTGGAGGGAAGGGTGAGGGCTTCGCAAAGGAGGCTGCTCCTCACCAGGCGCCTGCCCTGCATCTGCAGAGGAGGCCCGCGCCCTCTGAGAAGAAGGGGTGCTTCTAGGAAGCCCTGCCCCCCTCCCCCATACCCCCCTCTGCGCGTGGCGGGACCGCCGCCGAAAAGGATGCGTTTCCGAAAGGGGCGCCAGCGAAAAGGACTTCTGAGACCGCGGCACTACATCTGAGACTTCGAAGCGTGAGTGAACTCGTCGTGCGACATTGGGATCGCCCGTCTTTAAAGTCCCTTTCCCTGGGGTCACCTTTGGAACCACATGGAAGAAAGCATGACGGGGAGTTGTTGGCAATGGTCGGCATTTGCGGGCCCTCACCAGGCCTCGGGTTAAGTCGGGCCTGTCCCAATGCCCCAAAAACAATCAAAAAATCGTCAAAACATTGTCCGGGGACCATCTTTTGAGTACTGTTTGACCTTTTGGGGGTATTTTGTGGGTATCTTTTATTTTTCGTCGATGCTCCCCCTGTAGGGGGACAAGCCCGCCTGAAGCCTCGGAACCGAGAGGAGGAGGAGGAGGGGGAGGGGGAGGAGGAGGAGGAGGAGAGGAGGAGGAGGAGGAGGAAGTGGCCCCACGGCAGGGGTCCGGGCCTCCGGGGAGCCACGCCGTGGAGCTTCGGGGGCCACCCCGCCCGGCACGAGGGCCATCTTCGGGCCCTGGCCCGGCGTGTACGCCCTCCGGCCCGAGGCCTGGGCGGCCTGCCTCTGTGCCTGTCCGCGTGGCGTTCTCCGTGAAGGTGCCCGCGGGCGAGATCTGAGCGGTGTCTTCCGCTCCCCCTCCCCCTTGCCGCTCCTGCCTGCCCGTGAGGCAACCATGCACGACGAGCACATCATCCCCCGGGTGCCTGAGGCACGGGCCAAGGTTTCCCGCCCGAGTTCCACACCGACACGGCCTTCGGGCCGATCGGGAGCAGCGAAGAGCAGCCCGAGGCCGCAAGGGACCTCCACTCACAGGACCAGGAGGTCCAAGCTTCCTAAAGATGCTCTTTGTATGCGCAGCATACTGTGTCTTATGTTCGCACACACCTCGTGCGCGTGCAGGTGCGCGCACGCCTCTCTCCGCAACCATTTGGCCTTCAGGAGTGGGTGGGTGGGTCATGTCTGATGTGCTTGGCCTCATTCGCACATGGGGTCAGATACTGCCTGGAACGCGTTATGGCGCTTCCGCGGTGCAGCTCTCATGCCAGGCCTCCAGCTCCCCTGGGAGGCTGCCGCGCCCGATGCGCTGGCGGCGCCGCGAGGCTTGAGGTGGACGCTCTCGGCGTTCGACGAGCCCGTGGAGGGGACGGGGCCCGGCACGGTCGCTCCGCGACCAGCCCCAGCGGCACGACGGGAAGCATTGCTGCGCGCCCCTGCCGTCCCAGCCAGTGAGCACGAAGAGCGAGAGATGCGCCTCCGTCAGTGGGAGGTGATCGCGAAGGCCGCAGGCCCGCACTGCCGCCTCAACCGGGATGCGGAGCGCCTTGATCCCGCGGCGGCCGCAGAGCTGCTTCGGAACGTCTTCGCTGACAAGGCCACGAGCACGCTCGCCAAACGGGGCTGCTCCATGGCCCTGTTCCTGAGGTGGGCTGGGCAGGCGCTTGGAGGCGTGCAGGCGGCCTTCCCGCTGACCGAGCAGGTGGTTTACGATTACGTGGAGTACCTGCGCAAGGACGGCGCCCCGGCCACGCGTGCCAGGAGCTTCGTCGAGGCCGTGTGGTTCAGCTCTGGCACCGTTGGTATCGAGGTGGAGGCGACGATCGGCAGCGCGCGCGTCCAAGGCGCTGTCGCCCGGAGCTGGGCGACGAAGCGCTTGACCGTCAAGGCCAGGCCGCTCGCCGTGCGGCATGTCCGCATGCTCGAGATCCTTGCTAAGAGCGGCTCACCCCCTCGTGTGCGCGTGGAGGCCGGCTTCCTCTGCGAGCTGGTGCACGCGCGCGGCAGGGCTTTGGATATTGCGCGCATCACGGCCGAGCCGTACCTCGACGTGGTGGACGGGAAGGGCTTCATCGAGGTCGTGGCGGCGAAGTCGAAGACGACCAGGGGCCTCAAGCGCGCCCGCCTGGGTTTGCCCGTCGTGGCGGTGGCAGAGGGCATTACAGGCACGGAGGGCGGGACCTGGGCTGCCGGATGGCTCCGAGCGCGTGAGGAGCTTGGACTCCGCGCTGGGCCAGGCCAGGTCCTCATGCCAACGGCAGCTGAATCAGGCTACCTCGTCGCCGACGTTCCTGCGTCGGCGCCTCAGGTCTCAGCGATGCTTCGCCGATTGCTCAGCCAGGCAGGCGTCCCCGGTGAGGAGCTCGGCGACTATTCGTCGCACTCGTGCAAGGCAACTGTATTGTCGTGGCTGGCTAAGGCGGGGTACAGCATGAAGTCCCGGAGGTTACTCGGGGGCCACATCAAGCCAGGCGAGCGCGTGCCCATCGAATACTCCCGGGATGCCCTCGCGGGTCCTCTGAGGGAGGTGGTCCAGCTTTTTGAACAGATCAACTCGGGCGCATTTGACCCCGACGCCACACGATCTGGAAGGTGGGCCGAGGGTCAAGAAGTCGCCCCCCGTGGAGGCGATCATGACGTTCATCGCGCGTCCCATGCATTGGGCAGCGAAGGTGTTGCTGGAAGCTCTGGGGGCGCTGGGCCAGCCGCGTCACCGACGGGGGCGGCCCCGCGGGCAGCAGGTGCGAACACCGAGGACGATGCAGCTACAGGGAGCGGCCCGCATCGCGAGAATCCAGCCTTTGGGCAAGATGACTGCGAAACCAGAGAAGGCGAATCGGACGGCGCAGATTCTGACACAGACGCCTTCGACGACGACGTCGCGGAGGACCACGAGGCGCGAGCGGCCTGCGAGATCATCATGCACGACATGCCCAGGCAGTTCGACACGCTGGACATTCCAGCGGGCTTCGACGTCTACTTCAACCCCCGGAGCTACGTCCGCCACCTTCTCCCGCTGAGCGAGCCCGCGCCCGGGGGTAGGTTCGCGTGCGGCCGCACAGCCTCCGTGGAATGCCGCGCAGGTGGATCCGGCATTCAGCCTGTTTGTAAGCAGTGCCAGAGCGCGGCCCGTCGCTGACGGCCGGGAGACAGAAAGGGCGCCGCGCGGGACGGACCGCGCGTCGCGACAAAATGGCCTCGGCCATCTGTAGGGCAGCGGAAGACGCTGCCGGCGGCGACGGGAGATGTCGCCGCCGCCGCGGGCAGCCTGCGGAAGACGCCGCTCTTTAGGTTCACCCGAGAGCGGCGTGCGAAAGACGCCACCGCTCTGGCCCTGGGAGGTTTGCGGAGGAAGCCCGCAACCGCTGGGGGGCCACGGGCAGCATGCGAAAGACGCGGCTGCTGCACCCCATCCAGGGACTGTCCGCGGTCGTTTCTAGGGCAGCGAAAGACGCTGCTGGCGGTGACGAAAGACGTCGCCGTGTCTAAGGCCACGGGCAGCCCGCGAAAGACGCGGCTGCGCTGGCCCATCCGCGAGCGGCCCGCGAAAGACGCAGCCGCTGCGGCCGGGAAGGTCCCGGAGGGGGCCACAGGCAGCCTGCGAAAGACGCAGCTGCAGCAGCCCCTTCCAGAAGACGACCGCGGCAATGTTTAGGGCAGCAAAAGACGCTGCTGGCGGTGACAAAAGACGTCGCCAAGCCTCGGGCCGCCAGCAGCCTGCGAAAGACGCGGCTGCACCGGCACACCCATGAGGAGAAGGATTCCTCCTCCCTTTTCCACTTCCCCTCCCGTGGGCCCGGGGGGGGCCCCATTTTGTTAAGTCTGCCCCCTGCGGCCGGGGCCGCTGCCCAGCGTTCCAGAGCGCCCGAGTGGGCGCCTCTGGACCCGCCTACTCTCAGAGATTCCGGAGTGCCACTCGGTGTACCGGTCCATCCGTGCATCTTCGGTTGCACGGGCAGCCTGCGAAAGACGCGGCTGCATTCCAGAATGCGCACATGGGGTGAGATTTATTTTCTACGCAGGTGAGAAGAGACAGCAGCTGCACCGTCAGCCGTACTCGTGAGTGATAGGCCAATCGACCAATGAGCATCGTGACATCCACATGCGTGCACGTCGGGGTCGGGCGGCCGGGATTGGTCGGAAACGATTTGGGGGCTAGAAGGGGAGCTAAACGCATGTCCCGAAAGCGGGCGGCAGTCGGCGAAAGACGCCGTTGGCCCGGCTGCGGGTCCGATGTCCTTTTCGGTGTATCTTCGGTGTACCGGTCCATCCGTGCATCTTCGGTTGCACGGGCAGCCAGCGAAAGACGCGGCTGCAGTCCAGAATGCGCGCACGGGGTGCCATTTATCCCCGAGTGGGCGCCTCTGGACCCGCCTGCTCTCAGAGATTCAGGAGTGTCACTCGGCCGATGAGGAGGTTGAGGTCGTTCCTGGGCGGGCACCGTGCATTTTCGGTGCACCGGTCCATCCGTACATCTTCGGTTGCAAGGTCAGCCTGCGAAAGACGCGGCTGCAGCCAGAGTGCGCACACGGGGTGCGATTTATTTTCTCCGCAGGTGAGAATAGACGGCGGCTGTACCGTCAGCTGCGCTCGTGAGTAGGTCAGCTTAGAAGGCCTCCGGGGGCCTCCGGAAGGTCACCGAGGTTATCTATATAAGGGCGGCCTGCGAAAGACGCAGCCGCTCCATATGTTTTTGAGTGTACCAGCCTATCCGCCAAAAACCGTCCGGCCAGGTTAACGTCACCACACCCGGCCGGTGACCTCAGAAGGCCTCCGGGGGCCGCCGGAAGGTCACCGAGGTTATTTATATAGGACGGCCTGCGAAAGACGCGGCCGTTCCAGACCTATTTTGAGTGTACCGGCCTATCCGCCAAAGAACCGTCCGGCCAGTTTAACGTCGCCACACCCGGCCGGTGACTTGAGCAGGCCCCCGGGGCTTCCGAGGCCACCGAGGTTATTCGTATAAGGACGGCCGGCGAGAGACGCAGCCGCTCCAGACTATTTTGGGTGTACCGGCCTATCCGCCAAAAACCGGCGTGCCGGCCCATCCGCTATCGTTTTGGGTCCGGCGTGGTTCTCCAGCCTACTCGGCAAGCCCCTCATCCACGCTCGGTCGGGAGGGGGCGCGTAGAGCCAGACCCAAAAGAGGGCGGCACGCGGTGAAAGTCACCGGAGGCCGAGCTGTCATTAGCAGCCCCCCCTTGCTCGTCTCGTCCGTAGCCGTGTAGGCCCAGGCCGTGCCGGCAGGTGATTACTTAGCTCGTCAACAACCGCGTGCCGGCGATGCACGCGAACGCCATCGACTCCGAGGCGGTCTTCCAGCAGCGCGTCGAGGAGCTGGGTTTGAAGGCCACGTTCGCCAAGTTCAAAGAGTTTGGCTGGGCATCCCATGGGAACTTCGCCTTCGCCATGGCGAGCGGCCCAGGGGGCGTGGTCGAGGACGAGAGGTTCGTGAATGCGGTCATCCGCCCGCTGTTCGGCTTGGGCCCGGAGGCGCCGCCGCCTCCGCAGACCGCGGCCGTTCGCAGGCTGTTCTTCGAGTCCCACGCGCTCGCTGTTGGCGAGCTCCGCCAGCGCACGGAGCGGACGGACTCAGACCTGCCCCGGAAAGTCCCCCAGGCCGAGCGGGAGTCTCGTAAAGATCGTCTCCGGACCCGCCTCGAGCCTGGCGTCGTGGTCAGAGGCGAGCTCGAGCCGGCCAATTCGCTCATCGACCGCTTCGTGCAGATGTGCGAGGACAATACCTTCACGTGGGTGCCGTGGGAGGAGGCGCCCAAGCGTGACCAGGAGATCACCTCGCAGCCGGGCAAGCGCAAGTGGGGGCCTGACAGCGAAGGCACGGTGAAGGAGCGCGTCGTGAAGGACCCAGTGAGCGCCGACGTCTCGTCGGCTCTCAAAATATCATGGGCTCTGCAGCGTCGCGGACTTGCAATGGACATTGCGGGCGTGATGAGCTACGAGCAGCACGAGCTGATCCGCGCGAAGCTCTTTGAGGCGCTAACCCGCGAGGTTCCCGACGCCCAGCGCTACGTCCCCCCTGACCTGGCCGACCTCCGGGCGGCCGACAAGGAGATATGGAAGAAGATGTCCCAGGCGTGCGCCAAAGGCATCCGCCCTGCATCCGCGGCGGACCCCGTGCCTGCGGACGCCCACGTCCAGAAAATCCTTGACTCTGTCGAGGTCAACATGCTGCTCGCGCCCAAGGTCCGGACCGCTTCCAGCGTTTCTAGCACGAAGAGGGGGCGCGTCGAGGGCGATGACAGCATCGGCATCGAGCAGGCCCGGAAGCGCGCAAAGGGGCAGCAGCCGCAGCAGCAGCCGAAGGGCCAGGGCAAAAAGGACTACGACAAGAGGGGCAAGGGGCCAAAAAGGACCCCTCTCCCGAAGGAGCTGCAGAACGGCGGGGTCGCCGCCCTGCCGGACGGCACGCCCATCTGCTTCGGGTTCAACCTCGGGACGTGCAGGGAGAAGGTGAACGGGAACAGCTGCCGTCGTGGCCTGCACGTCTGCTGCAAGCGCGGCTGCGCGGCCAGGACCCCCGGCGGGGATCCTAGCCACACATTCCTGGACTGTACCATGTGAGAGCCAGGAGGGCGACCGAGCGCCCCAGGCCCTCGGCCGAGCGCACCCTCTACTCCCACAAGGGGGTGCGCGCGTGACATCTCGTTCATTGGCCCTTCGGATCTGTACATCGGCCGTGGATGCGATAGATTGAAGGCCGGGCGGTCCAAATGGGCGAATCCGTTCAAGGCCGCGGGCGGCGGGGGCAGACCCCTTGCAATTGCTAAGTTTTCCACTTACCTTCATCGGTCGAGCGATCTCCTGGCCCAGCTTCCTGAGTTGGGAGGGCGGCGTCTCATCTGTCACTGTTTCCCACGCGAGCGCTGCCACGGCGACGTTCTAATTCAAGCATACAAGGATCTGAAGTGCAGCGAGGGCGAGGGCCCCGCGCGCTCGGATCGGAGTTTTGATGCGCATGCCTCTTCTGCGCCTGGCATCGGCGCCGCCGCGCGTGAGGCCGGCGAGCAGGAGTGCCCTGAACAACTGTGCGACGTCGTCGCAGAAGCGGTGGGCGGTGAGCGGGCCGCCGCTGTCGACGGCCGGGCAGACGCGCCTCTGTCCTCTGGAACCCGTGCGCCAGATGTGACCGGAGCTCCAGCGCATCAGCTGCCGTTCGTCGACGGCCGCCCCGACGCTCGGCCAGGCGTCGGGCATGAGCGCCCACCGCAGGCGACCGATCGCAGCAGAGCTGGCGGCGAAGCGCGGCCATGGGTGCCCGTCGGGAGGCAGAGGGCCAAACTCGGCCACAGTTTGGTGCCAGAGTTCCGCGAGATCCTCAGCACGGATATGGATCCAGATGGCTTCGTGCTCAGGGAGCCCATCAGTGGGGAGATACAGAGGCCAGATGGCACGGTCATCCCTGCGGGCGCCATCCCCTTCAAGTCAACGGAGAGCACGGGGGAGCATTCCGGGTTGAATTTCGGGGTGCCTTGGTCCCCTCAGCAGTTCCTCGATGCAGCCATGGGCGCGAAGCACCCTTTCGATGCCCCGCCAGTTGTGGACGACAACGTAGCAGAGTGCATCTTCAATCTGTTGGCCACCCCGCTTGACGACATCAAGACGGGCGCGGGCGCTCTAGAGAGGGCCTGGGCTGACCAAGCGAGTGCCCTGGCAGTGCGCGAGGCGGCCCTCCACGCCCAGATGGACGGCCACGTCAGGAACGTCATGGAGGGCAAGAACATTCTGCTGATGGCGAAGATGCTCAAGCAGATTGGGCACGTCGATCATGATCTCCCTCGAGACATGGCGACGGGCTTCCGGCTGGTCGGCCGCTTCCCGCACAGCAAGGTCTTTCCCTTGAAGCCGGAGGGTGCCGCTGAAGAAGGGCACGACAAACGCTGGTTGTGGGAACAGGCGCCTGCCGTCAGAGCTTCCCTCAAGGCGGCCGCGGCCAGGCCCCGTCGTAGGGATGACACCGAGCTCGAGCGCGAAGTCTTTAAGAAGACCATTCTCGAGGCCGAGAGGGGCTTGGCCAGCGGCCCCTACACAGAGGCCGAACTTGACGAGATGCTCGGGCGGCGGTGGCTGCCTAGCCGGCGCTTCGGGGTGGCCCAGGGCGAGAAGGTGCGCCCCGTCGACGATTTCTCTGCGTCGCGAGTCAACGATGCGGCCACAATTCTGGAGAGCACCTCTTGGGAAGGGGTGGACGGGATTGCGGCGATCATCAAGCTTTGGTGCCGCCTCCTCAGTGGCCCGGTCGACATGCGCCTCGCGCTCCAGTCGGGCCGGGTGCTGACAGGCAAGAGGCAGTGGCGCGACGACATGCTGGTGGGCAAGTGTTTTGACCTCGAGGAGGCTTACCGGCAGCTCGCAATTTCGCCCATAGACCGGGACTGTAGTGTCATCTCGTGCCCAGATCCTGACGATGACGGCAAGCTGTCGTATTTCATCCTCCACGGCTTGCCTTTTGGTGCCAGAGGGTCCGTGTTGGGGTTCAGCAGAGCAGGAGCGGCATTGAGGCTATGTTGTTGTCGCTTGTTTTCGGCGCCGGTCATAAATTACTTGGATGATTTCCCCCTTGTGGTCCCTGAGGTGATTGCGACGGCCACCGAAGAAGCTTTCAGAGCATGTATGCGGGTGACCGGCTGGAGGCTCAAAGATTCCAAAGATGTGGACTTCAGCGTTGTATTTTCTGCTCTCGGCGTCGATTTCGATGTCGCGGAGGCTGTGTCGCACGGCAAGCTAGTGGTAGCCAACACAGCGAGTCGCAGAAAAGCAATGCAGGAGAAGATCTCCAACATCCTTGATGCTGGGGTGCTGTCTCCGCCTGAGGCGGCCAGCCTGGTCGGAAAGCTGCAGTACGCCGCTGCCCAGATCTTTGGCCGTTGCGGGGCAGCGGGTCTGTGGCACCTTCGCCGCAGGGCGGAGGGGAAATGCCCCGGACGGAAAGTGAGCAAAGTGCTGGAGGTCGCCTTGAGGTGGTGGCTTGAGTACCTCGAGGCGGCGCGCCCCCGGACGGTCCGCACGACAGGCGCCCTCCCGCCCCTCGTCCTCCTCACCGATGGGGCCTGCGAGGGGGAGGGGGAGGAGCTGAGGGGAAGCATCGGGGCGGTCATGATTGACCCCGTCTCGAAGACAGCGGAGTCTTTCGGATGCGTCGTGCCCCGCGCCCTCATGGACCTCCTCCGGAAGGAGACGGGCCACCAGCAGCTCATCGCCCAGCTCGAGATTCTCCCGATGATCGCTGCTAGGCATAAGTGGCCAGACCACTTCAGCGAGGGCGGCGGGCGATCGGTGCTAGCTTTCGTTGACAATGACGGCGCCCGGTACGGACTCATCAAAGGGCACAGCCCCTCTGAGGTCAATGTCTGGCTCCTGAGTGAGTTCTGGGCTGCCGAGGAGCGCGCCCGGAGTGCGACCTACTTCGATCGGGTTCCGTCCGCGAGCAACGCAGCTGATGCGCCCAGCCGCCTCCAGTTTGGCGACTTGCCCACGGCGTGGGGACAGCCCATCCGCGTGGTTCGCCCGCCCAGCTTCGTGGGTGAGCTGATGCGGAGACGGGAAAAGGTCAAGGGGGGTTCGGCGGGTCTCCGCATAGACTCTCGCCGGGCCGAGCCCGGAACAAGCAGTGGCGAAAGACGCACTGAAAGACCATTTACCCCACGATAAAAAAATGAGCCTATCGTCATCGAAGCTGTCTTGCCCATCTCGAGGGGGATGGGGCGAGGTGCATGGAGCGGAGGAGGCGGTGTTGCTAAACATAAGCTCTTTGTATGCGCAGCATACTGTGTCTTATGTTCGCACACACCTCGTGCGCGTGCAGGTGCGCGCACGCCTCTCTCCGCAACCATTTGGCCTTCAGGAGTGGGTGGGTGGGTCATGTCTGATGTGCTTGGCCTCATTCGCCCAGCCCGCCCGCCCCGCGAAGGACAGGCCAAACCCAATAGAAGCAACCCTGAGAGGGGGGTTCGGCGGGTCTCCGCATAGATTCTCGCCGGGCCGAGCCCGGAACAAGCAGTGGCGAAAGACGCACTGAAAGACCATTTACCCCAGCTTCGTGGGTGAGCTGATGCGGAGACGGGAAAAGGTCAAGGGGGGTTCGGCGGGTCTCCGCATAGATTCTCGCCGGGCCGAGCCCGGAACAAGCAGTGGCGAAAGACGCACTGAAAGACCATTTACCCCACGATGAAAAAATGAGCCTATCGTCATCGAAGCTGTCTTGCCCATCTCGAGGGGGATGGGGCGAGGTGCATGGAGCGGAGGAGGCGGTGTTGCTAAACATAAGGCAATAAGCAGTGAGTCTACTGGGCCTCGACGGTGCTCTAAGCAGTGAGTCTACTGGGCCAAGACGGTGCTCGCCGCCTGTAGCGTCTCGGATCTGGCACTACTGCAGCGTCTGGTGCTGACTGGCTCGATATCGGGCAACGCACACCAGCAGGGGAGACGTAAGACTCGGGTACGGGGGACTCGGGTTGGCCTGACGGGGCCATCATAACAAATTGGCGAGACCCAATCTGAAATTTGACGCGAGCTCCAGCTGCAGACATCCCACGACGCCTGGACCGTCAACATCCAGGACGCGCTCGTCAAAGAATGTCGACAAACCCTAGTTCCAGCTTACTCGGGTCTTACGTTTTCCCGATATGTCGACCTCAAGTTCTCGACCCCTTCCCCAGGACCAGTGTTTCATCCCGAGTCGTTATTTGACGGTTCCGAGGCCCAGACAGGGCTCCCGAGGCCGAAATTAACGAACAACCTGCCGTCGTGATTTTTTAATTGCCTGGGGGGTGTCTCGACGGGGACCTCCACAATTACTCTATATGAATACGACTCTCCCTCTTCCCCTGATGACGGTTTGAAAGTGTCCGACCCCTCCCGCGTACTGTTTTTTTTACACACAGGTTTCCCTGGAGTTGGGTTTTCGCCTGCATTATTTTTCAAAATGCTGCTCTCGCTGAGGCGCGGGCCTCATTTTCGGGCCCCGCTCGTTCCGAATCGTGCTCCCGCTGCAGCGCTGGCCTCATTTCCGTGCTTCCGCTCGTTCCGAATCGTGTTCCCGCTGCAGCGCTGGCCTCATTTCCGCGCTTCCGCTCGTTTCGACTCGTGCTCCCGCTGCAGCGCTGGCGTCATTTCCCGTGCCATGCCACGGCATGCAATGCAATGCTAGGTTGATACTACGCTTTGCGGTGCTCTTCTACGCCATGCCATGCCGTGCTCTACAATGCATCGCGTACCCTTTCGGGATCATTGCCCTGCTCGACATCCGACTGTGCGAGTAGAGAGGGGATCTGCGCCATGGTAAGGGATGAGAGGGAGGGGTGGGATGTCAGATATGACGCCTCCCCCTCCCCATCC
>CAUYUJ010020494.1:0-90917 GCA_963575745.1 Prorocentrum cordatum | reverse complement strand
CATCATCATCATCATCATCATCATCATCATCATCATCATCATCATCATCATCATCATCATCATCATCATCATCATCATCATCATCTTCCTCCTCCTCCTCCTCCTCCTCCTCCTCCTCCTCCTCCTCCTCCTCCTTCTCCTCCTCCCCCTCCTCTCCTCCTCCCCCTCCTCCATCTCATCCTCCTCCTCCTCCTCATCCTCCTCCTCCTCGAGCCGAGTCGAATCCTGCGCTTCCCCGATGACGAGGACGCCCGGCCCACCGAGGGGAACCGGCCCGTCCCCCCCCCCCCCTGGCGTCCAGCAGCCCAGGGGGTCTGCGACCTCGCCCCCGCCGTCGCGCGCGCTCACGTACCCCCGACGTCGAGTTTTTCTTCGCAGCGCCTCCTCCCTCCTCCCTCCTCCCTCCTCCCTCCTCCCTCCTCCCTCGGTTCCCAGGAGCCCTTCGAGCAGGGGATCGGCTGCAGGATCGATGTACCCCCAATTTGATTTTCTCGTCGAGTCCATGGATGATGCACAGAACGTTCGCAGATCTGCAAACATCCTAATTACGTGTGCCTCGACGAGAGAATCAATTCTGGGGTGAACCAATTCTGTAGACGATACCGCACTCCAGCTCTGGGCCCCTTCCCCGGGACCTCCTTTTCATCCTCATTCGTTTTTTGACGGTCCCAGGGCCCAGAGCGCGGAAACGTTCCGACACGATGTTTTGTCGCGGCGAGAGTCGGCGGCGAGCGAAAAGGGGGAAGTGAGAAGGAGAGGGCCTCCTCAGGCGGCGGGGTTTCTCAGAAGCCCTCGCGCATTCTGACAGGCGTTCTGCGTTTTCGGGAAAGGCCGACAAAACTTTTCATAAGGCCTGGGGGGGTCCGGGCCTCCTGAAGAAGCCCGCCCTTTCTTGGACGCCTGCTTGTTCTTCGGTCATAACTCGGCTCTTTGGTTGTCATTCCGGACGATCTGGGCACCCCCGAAGCGCTCTCGGCGAGGCGCAGCTGCTGGAGCGCATCCCGAAGCTGGGAAAACAGCCTGGAACCGACGACGACGCCCGAGAACCGTACTCGCCGCCGACAGAGGCGAAGGAGGAAGAGGAGGGGGAAGAGGAGGGGGAGGAGGAGGAGGAGGAGGAGGAGGAGCAGGAGGAGGAGGAGAAGCATGAGGAGGAGGAGGAGGAGGAGGAGGAGGAGGCGGCGGAGGAGGAGGAGGACGAGGAGGAGGAGGTGAAGGGTGCTGGCCCCAAGCCAAGCCTAGCGGAGATGCACGAACGCCTTCCGCGGATGTCTCTCCACGGGCGGCGCAGCCCCCGGCGAAAAGAAGCGCTCCGGGGGGCCGCCGCCGAGGAGCGGGCCAGCCAAGGCCGCCATGGCCAGCTGCGCGGGCGATCGGCGAGGGCCGCCTGCGGGAGGGCGGGCGGGCAGGGGCGCCAGCGTCGAGCCTCGAGCTTTGACGACGACGACGACGACAATGATGATGACAACAACGACGACGACGACGACGAAAACGACGACAACGACGAAAACGACGATGATGACGACGATGATGACCACGACGACGACGAAAACGACGACAGGGAAGAAGATGATGATGATGATGATGATGATGGTGGTGATGATGATGATGATGATGATGATGATGATGATGATGATGATGATGATGATGATGATGATGATGATGATGATGATGATGATGATGATGATGATGATGGTGATGATGACAGACCCTTAAAGACGGGTTCCCGAGATCCGCACGACTAAGAAGGGCCACCACCAGCCGCCCCTCGACAGAAGGAGGGAAGAAAATAAGAACTGTTTTTGTAATTATATATATATAGAAAACATAATTGTATGTTTTTGATCTTATATATTATTATTATATATATATATATATATATATATATATATATATATATATATATATATATATATATATATATATATATATATAGTATATATATATATATATATATAATATAAAATAATATAATAAAAAAAAAAAAAAAAAAAAAAAAAAAAAAAAAAAAAAAAAAAAAAAAAAAAAAAAAAAAAAGAGAGAGAATAATAAAAAAAAAAAAAAAAAAAAAAAAAAAAAAAAAAAAAAAAAAAAAAAAAAAAAAAAAAACAAAAACAAAAACAAAAAAAAAAAAAAAAAAAAAAAAAAAAACGAGAGGAGTTAAATCAGGAGAAAATATAGAAGGAGAGAAGTAGGCAGAACCCGGACTGATAAGCTGAACCTCCCGGCGGCGTTCACTTTTGAATCTTCAAAAAAAAACACACATAGAACGCAACCAATGTAACCACAACGAACTGGAATACAACCCATTGAACTGAAATAACAACCCATGAGTAACGAAAGTCATGATGAATTAAATTGAACTGAAGGGTCATGTGATCAGAAGCCTTTGAAGGTAATGAGACAGCTGAACAATGGAAACAGAGACTAGAGAATAGGAACCCAGACTGATTTAGGAAGGAAGAATGCGGAGGAAACAACACTTTAAACCCCAGTAAGCGCGCGAGAACATGAAGAACACTAACTTGTGCGAGGAGTAAGCATAGCTGATCAACCCAAGATTTATAACGTTTTGTATAGGGCAAGATCTAGTGAGGAAAAAAGTGAAAGCCGCCTGTAGTCGTGCATCGATGGAGCAGCCCTCCGCTTCCAGTGCTCGACCACACCGTCGTCAGTCCAATCGAGACAGTCCAGGTTCCAGATCACGTTCTGTGCCCAGCCGCTCGCTGGGTCAACCCAGATCGCCTGGCATTCATGTTCCCACACCTTTTGTGTAGGACTCGTCACTCTCATTGTAGTGCCACCAGCCCCCCGATCCCTTGCGCCACTTAGTCTTCGAGTTAGCGAGGAGAGCGACAGGGGCGGCCTTGCGCCCCCCCCCCCCCCCCCCCCACGCTGCAAGCACAGGTGGAAGAAACCTGAGTGATTGCGGGCCGCAAAGGGAGGGCGCGGCGCCTACCCTGTTCGAAGCTAAAATGGAAGTGGAGTAGACACAAAGCAGCGTGCACAGACAGAGGCGCCTCATACATAAGAGCTCCCAGGCACTACGAGGACGAAGACTAGGAGATCAAACCGACGTCACTTCTCCACCTGACTCCACTCCACCCTGGCGTCGAGAGGACCAATCCGCCACCCACAAATCATATTCCAACGTTGCCCTAAGCGCACCTGCCAATCAGCATCAAAGCATTGGACAGTGCACGAAGGCACAGAAGACCACAAAGACGACGACGAATCCCACACCTGAAACTTCAGTGGAAGAGAGCGCACACGATTGCACCACAGCGGAGAGGTTTGCAGAGGGGGGAACAAGTCGTCAGTCGCCAGAAAATGCGTTGGTCCCGAACGCCCAGAACCAACACCATGTTTGATGGCAATGGGATCATCGGGTAGGGAGCAGAGGGGCGAAACAGGAGGCATCAACAGACCAAGTGCACACGATATGCAAAGGTACATGTATAAACTTCGAGCATCAAGTGGCTGCAAGACAACACCCCGACAGTTACACATACTAGAGCCCACACAAGGCAGGGCGCCCAGGACACCCACAGAAATGAGATCGAGATAAGAAATCCCCACCCTGAAAGGCCGTTCCAGTCGGGCGCCAAAGATGGGAACAAAACCGATGAGGAATCCCAGATCCCATAAAAAAAGGAAGAATACAGAGAGACAGGCGGGAGGTGGGATTCTTTTCCGGGCGCAGCCCCGGCCAGGCCGTCTGCACAGTCCATCTGCCTGCAAGGGGGGCAACACTAGAAGACATGTCAACCCAAGAAATACGAAGACCTCAGATGAGGCGCGACTGAAGGGTGAACTGAGAAGAACCCAATAATATTAGGAGAATGAGGAAGAGCGAAGAGAGCGAGAACCCACCATGAGGAACCCAATTCAGAATGCTGACCTGGGCTTGCATAAAAAGATGGCACCTCACTGGCGCGTCCCGAGAGCCGCAGTAGAGTCAATTCAGAACGCTCACACCTTCCACCCCTCCCATTTTGAGCAGTAGGACCAGAACCTCACCGCCCTGAATATTCTGGGAGCTGCTCACTGATCTAGCATAGGGGAGGAAATGCAAGCCAACCTCTTTGGCTTCGTCGCTTCTCAAAGGAGCAGCCGCATAGCTTCCCCTGCGACCGCTCCGCAAAGGCGAACCCATAGCGATGAAGAACGTAGAGGACATCGCTGGCCCTCAGGAAATCCTTCTCTCCGAGGGCAGGAATTCCCAAGCTGCTGGAAAGAGAGCCTTGATTGTCGACAACAAAAGGGGCAAGTTCCTTCACGGTGCAAACAAAGCCTGACCCAGCACCACGCGAGCGGGAAAACTCAGAAACGTTGAGTTGAGGACAGAAGACTAGAATACAATCCCCCCTGTCCACTCTATCGCAATCCAACCCATCTGAAGGAAGAAATATCGGACAGCCATCTTCATCCTTCCAGATCTGGGACTTGAGAATGGGCGGGTCAATCGGGCTGATCCACGGCATCACGGAGTGCTCCCACGGTTTGGCTGGTGGGATTCGAGGCCTGGGAATCGCTTTAGCACCCGCGGACTCTTCGCTGGAATCGGTAGAGCTTGAACCGCTGGCCCCCCATGTGTTCCCCACTTGGAAGAGTCTTTCTGAGCGTGAGCATGGCCAGCTGACTCGTGGTCTCGTGTAGCGGGCGTGCTCTTGCCCCCAGGGGAGCCAGCACCCCCTCCTGTTGGGCCACAACCTCCTGGTTCCACTCTGCACCTTGCAATCGGCGATCTGCTGCGGCTCCTGCCGGCGGACTTCCTCGGAGTCTCTTCACTGGCAACAGGCGCAGCCGGCAGAGGTGGAGGCAGAGGGCTCTTGGGTAAAACTGGTGGTGGGAACTTCGTAGTGGACTCAAAGATGGTATTCCTGCACTCCTCCAGCTTGTCGTTTAAAAGCTTCTGCTTCTCAGCCACACCCAAAGGAATGCCATCGTTGCCTTCCTTGCCATCTGAAACCACTGTGCGATTGAATGCTCAACGGCCCAGAGCCTTGCGATCGAAAGAACCCAAGGGAGAAGTGGGTGCGATTAGAGAAGAACACCGAGTAACAGTGGGAGCGATTTGACACCAGCCCTCGACTAGGTCGGGAGAAAGTGGATCTGCTGAAGAAGATATTGTGGTGATGAGGCCTCTGATCAGAGGCGGACTGAATAATAGCACAAAAGCGAAGCGCATACTTGAGCCGAAAAGTTACTGAGAAGAGGAGATCTGAGAATTCATAACCAAATCCTACATGCCCAGAGCCAGTTGATGACGAACCTTCTTGTCTCGACAGCCCTCAGGAGAGAGACGACAGGTCCAAGAACTATAATCGCATCGAAAAACACGGCCCCCGTGAGATCTGGAATTGGTTCGCCTACCTCCTGGGCTATCAAAACACCGATGCTCCGAAACCCAGTGTTTACAATAACGAAAAAGCCTGGAGGAACGGTATTCAGGGTGCCTCTGCATGTATGCAAGCCAGCTAGTGGCTGATTCCAATGCCCAGCAGACGTCCCTGTACTGTTTGACTGTCCTACCACTCCTATGGTTAGACTGATCAGAAGTCTCCCCAGACTGTCTTTTCGTTTGAATCATGAGTTTAATGAGTTTGTTCTGTGTTTGGGAAATCAAACCCGAAGTATGTTTAGAAGGAACCCAAGCAGCACCTCTCGACTTGATGATGCCACAGGCCATACTGTTGAGTCCCCCAAGCCGTGTACGCATGAGAATGTTGTCAGTCACCCGAAATTTGCTAGTGTACCAGAACACGCTACTAATCTGCTGAAGCCCCCTACGAACATCCGCATTACATGATCCGTTAGAAGGCCAAATGAGACCGAGAAACCTAGCCTTAGAGACGACAGCCCAATGAGAAACGCATGCATCCGTCCTGTCGTAGCTGTCGACAGCGCGGGGATGGGAGACGATAATTTCCATGTCTGGTTTGAGACCGAGCTTCATGATGCAACTCCCAGAGAGACCCTTCGAGGACATTCGCGGGCCGAGTTAGATATTCGAAGCTAGAACCTATCGTGCAGATGTTGCCTGACCAACCGAGGAGGGAGAGCGAGAAGTCAATCCACAAGGTCTCGCTTCTCAAATGGATACCCAGGGATGTCCCACAAATATTTTCAAGGGCGCAGATGAAACCATCTTCCACAATGATTATTGCCAGCATGCATGCCGAGCCAGCTCCCTGCATCAACCCCTTTTCGGTCGATCACATCCGTCTCTGAATCTAAAAGGGAAATTGCGATCATGGGATTCCTATGAAATCTCAGGCAGCCCACTGCTAGAAAGCGATAGACACCTCTCCCAATGAGGCTTCTCTTCCAACACGCCCAAGATGGCCTCCAAGACGCCCAAGATGGCCTCCAAGACGGCCCCGAAGCGCCCCAAGAGGGCCCCCCGTTGGCCCGGAAAGGCCCCCAAGACGGCCCCCGACGGCGTCAGACGGTCGAGGAACCCACCAAGATGGCCGAAGTTGGCTCGAAGCTGCCCCAAGACGGCCCAAGAGGCCCGCCCCAAAGAGGGCCTCCAGGAAGGCCAGAAGAGGCCAAAAACATAGATGTTCCTGAGGTTTTGGATGGATTTCGACAGTTCCTTCTTTTCGGCCTTCCGACGGCCCGAGACGGCCCAAGAGCCCCAAAGATCGCCGAATGATCGACCAAGAGGCATCCAAGACGGCCAAGATGACCTTCAAGATGCCCACGTGTTCCCCGAAGGCTTTCCAAAACGATTCGGGGAAGACATGGCCCGATGGCTTGGCAGGTCTGGCCTCAACGTTCGGCAACATAGGTGCTTCCAAAAAGGCAGGGGGCGGCGGTGGTTCGCCGTTGGCGTCTTCGATCCGCCGCCCCCTGTTGATTCATCACAGATGTGCCTGGCGTGCCGAATGATATCGCTTTTGGTTTTGGCTCTATTTCCAAAAGAGTTCCCCCTGGGCCTCCGGCGCGCCCCGCCGGCCACCTGGAAAGGATCTCACAATCCTCTGTCAATGCCACTGTTGCCCCAAGATGACCCAAGATGGCCTCCAAGACGGCGAAGATCCAGGATGGCCTCTAAGATGCCTCCACGACGGCCAAGATGGCCTCGAAGACGGCTAAGATGGCCCCAAGATGCACCCAAGACGGTCCAAGATGGCCTCAAAATGGTCTAAGCCGGCCCAAAAGGTCTGCAAGAGGCCTCCAAAACGTCCTCCAGGCAGGCCCGAAAGGGCCAAAATCCTCGATGTTCCTTTAGTTTTTGAAAGATTGTGGCATGTTCTTCTTTTCAGCTCTCCGACGGCCCAAGACGGCCCAAGAGGCCCCCATGATCGCCCCAAGAGCGCCCAAGAGGCCTCCAAGATGCGACGGCCCAAGAGGGCCCCGAGAAGGTCCCAAGAGGGCCCCAAGACGGCCCAAGAGGCCTCCAAGACGCCCAAGATGGCGTCCAAGACGGCCCCGAACCGCCCCAAGGGGCCCCAAGTCGGTTCAGAGAGGCCCCCAAGACAGCCCCCGACGGCGCCAGACGGGCGAGGAACGCCATAAGACGGCCAAAGACACCCCAGAAGGACCAAAAGGTCCTCAAGAGGCCCCAAGAGACCCCAAAATAACCCCAACATGGCCTCCAAAACGGTCCCAAGATGGCCCAATCGAGCCCAAGAGTGCCTCAAAATGCTTTGAAGAGGCATCCTCCCCCTTCTCCTTTTTTCCTCCTTCTCCTCCTCTTCCTCTTCCTCCCCACGTGTTCCCCGAAGGCTTTCCAAACCGACTCGGGGAACACATGGTCCGATAGCTTGGCCAAGCTCTAGCCCAGCTGTCGGCCACATAGTCGCTTCCACAAGGGCAGGGGGCGGCGGTGGTTCGCCGTAGGCATGTTCGATACACATACGTATCACATGTATGTGCACATTATTAGTATGCATGCCTGTACATACACATGTACACATACATGCATGTGAATATGTATACACAGGTAGTTGGTCGCTGGTTGGCTGTTGTTTGACGTGGGTGTTTGGTTGTTGTTATGTGTGGCGTCGGTTGTTGGTGGTCGTAGTGGTTGTTGGTTGCTGGGGCTATCGCGGGGCCTCTTGGCGCTCTCTTGGGGGCCTGCTTGGCAGTCTGGAGGCTTTCTTGGTGGCGTCTCGGGCCGCCTCGATGCGTCGGGGCGCCGAACATGCGAGAAGGGCACTCGACATGCGAAGACGTTCCAAGGGGGAGCCGGCTGAGCATCAGAACCGCAAAGACGTCCCGAGCAAGGGCGATGTAGAGGACAGGCAGAAAAGGAGCACCCCAAAATCCTTCAAACACGGAGGCCTCTTGGGCAGTTTTTTTAAAGACTACATTAAAATTCCCCCAGTGCGACCCTACCTAGGAGTTGGAGCCTCTAGGAAAGCAACATTAGTAGGAGCGGTAAACGCCGTCCTCCTCCTTCTCCTCATCGTCGTAGTTGTAGCAGTAGCGGTAGTAGTAGTAGTAGGTAGTAGTAGTAGTAGTAGTAGTAGTAGTAGTAGTAGTAGTAGTAGTAGTAGTAGTAGTAGTAGTAGTAGTAGTAGTAGTAGTAGTAGTAGTAGTAGTAGTGGTAGTAGTGGTAGTAGTAGTAGTAGTAGTAGTAGTAGTAGTAGTAGTAGTAGTAGTAGTAGTAGTAGTAGTCGTAGTAGTAGTAGTAGCGCCAGAACCGCCGACGCCACGCCGTAAGTGAAGCAGCAGCAGAAGCAGGCAGCAAGTCGCCGAGACAGCAGCAAAAGCAAGCAGGCACGGAGATGAGGGCGGGGCACTGGGGAGTTCTTTACATCTACATCTATATCTACACCTACATCTACATCGACACCTACATCTACATCTAGACCTACATCTACATCTACACCTACAGCTACATCTGCATCTACACCTGCATCTACATCTACATCTACATCAACAGCTATGCTGTGTTATGCTATGCTATGCTATGCTATGCTATACTATGTTGCGCAATACTATGCTGGGCTAGGCTAGGCTAGCCTAGGCTATGATATGCTATGCTATGCTGTGCGATGCTATGCTGCGCTATGCTGTGCTGCGCTATGCTATGTTATGCTATGCTATGCTATGCTATGATGTTGCTTCGCCTTCGCTTTTGCCTTCAATGTTGCCTTTGCTTTTGCTGTTGCTTGGCACCCAGGGAGCGCAACTGGGGGAACCGCGGGGCGGATACTGGGGTAGCCGCCCGGGGCGCTTTCCGCTACCCGGCCCCTTTAAGCCCAGAGAGTACGAACCCTTCTAGGCAGAGCCTAGGTAGGGAACAAAGACTTGCATCTACAGAGTCCCAACACCAGATCCAACATGATTGCGCGCAAGCAAACGGCCACGCAAGCAAATAGCCCAAGGGACAAAACTCGATCAGGGTTGTTCCGCATTGGATGATGCACATGTGATTGATCCTGCACGTATGTTTTGGTCTGCCCCCCTCTCTTTCCCCCGCTGTTTCTGCCCCTGGGCTCGCTTTGGCTCTTTGGGCTCCTCCCGCTCTCCCGCTGGCTTTCCTTCCGCTCTCCGCTGGCAGGTCTCATAAGCGGATTTGTTACGCTCTCTTTGCTTACATTTGATTTTGTATGAAATTTCAGGATGGTGTCAAAGCACACGACCAGGTTTCACTTAGACATGGTTTCACACGACTTTTGAACGTGACTTTCCGTGATTTGTCACGTGGTGCCTCAAAGTAGGCCTTTGATCTAGTCGACACTACACTGCTTTTATTTTCAGTGGTGCTGAGACGGTAATCGCTATATGTGGTTACTGCATGGTCTCGCACTGCTTTGCTTCCCTCTTTCTATTAGTGTTTGTCTTCTCGTGTATTGGCAGTCTTGTGCATATCTGTACAGCTTCGCTGTTTGATGCACCTCTGCTTTAATATTTGCAGTTTCGCCGTCTTCCTGTACAGCTTCGCTGTTTAGGCTCTTTGTGTTTAGGCCTGCTCCCATGGGAGGTCGAACCGGCCTTCGCAAAAGACGCAAAAGACCAGGTTGACGGTTCACCGCCGGCGCCAATTGGCCCACCCGGCTCGGACGGACAAAGTGATAACTTTTGGTCGGTTTTGCTGAGATTCAAAAGATATTTGGCAATTTATTTTGAGAAAACCAATTTTTCGCACCTGCAAACGATTATGAGGGCCTCTCAGTCTTAATATGAGCTATATAGGCGCACTTTTACTATCAAAACACTTGGCGGGACCATCTTTATGTCGACATGAGAAAAAATAATTCTGCCTTTTTCGAGAAATGCCTCCAGAAGCTCTCTCTTTCGACTCTGAGCACTCTCACGCGTGGAAGGAGCTCTACGAGGTTCCCGGCGGTGACCAGGTTGACGGTTCACCGCCGGCGCCAGTTTGTCGACCCGACCAGAAAAGAAGATGTGGTAACTTTGGGTCGGTTTTGCGAAAATTCGAAAGATATTTGACCATTTATTCTGGGAAAGCAGATTTTTCGCATCTGTAGACGACTGTGAGGGCCTCTGCGTCTTAACATGTGCTCTGTAGGCGCACATGCACTATCAAAACACTTGGCGCAACCAACTTTATGTCTACATGAAAAAATGAATGTTCGATTTTTTGAGAAATGCCTCCAGAAGCTCTCTCCTTCGACTCTGAGCACTCTCACGCGTGAAAGGAGCTCTACGAGGTTCCCGGTGCTGACCAGGTTGACGGTTCACCGCCGGTGCCAGTTGGTCGACCCGACGAGAAAGGACAAAGTGATGACTTTTGGTCGGTTTTGCGAACATTTGAAAGATAGGTCACCATTCATGTTGAGAAAGCAGATTTTTCGCAGCTGTAGTGGATTATGCCGCGTCCGCCAGTAAAACTCTCAGGTCCGTAGGTGCAGTATTACTATCAAAAGACTTGGCGGAACCGATTTTTGATGAAAACCGAAAATTCGTGATTTTAAGAATTATTCGGCTCTCGCTTCAGACGCTTCCCTCATGTGTCTGGAGAAGCGCTGTGGAACAAAAGAGCTCTACGAGGTGCCTGGCGGTAACCTGGTTGACGGTTTACCGCTGGTTCCTAGTCGATGAGCTAGAGGACTTCCGGCGCGGGGTAGAGCTAGTTTTGTGATGGGTGCACCCCGCTAAAGACTTGAACGCACCCAGGAACCCTAAAGGCTCCTAAAAGGCTCTGGAACGGCTCCAGAAGTCAAGTTACAAAAAGGCTTCCCAAAGGCTGTTTTTGAGGTTGCGGGAAAACCAATCCAAGCGAAATTGCGACGGCGCCTCGATTGGACGCACCGCCGCTGCTGGCAACAGCCGCAGGGAGCCCTGTGCGCAACCGCCTACTACGCTAGGCAAGCGGCTAGCCTAGAGTCAGGAAAGACGCCACCTACACTAACGACGGGGCGCGCGAATGTACTTTGGCGATCGCGCGCAAAGACCCGAGCGCGATCTGTCGCGCGGGAAGCCAACCGAGCATCCACGGGTCACGCAGATGCGCGCGACCATTCTCAACGAGCGCGGGCGTCCAGCGTCGGGCGTCCTGCACCCGCGCAGCTCTTGAAACAATGTACGAGCGCGCATGTTTCGCACGTGGCAGACTGCTTACAAGCGAGGCCGTTCGGCTGGCGCGCAGCGCCAAAGCGCGCGTAACGCACCTATGGGCACCCGCACAGCCCGCGCGCCTGCACGCCCAAAGGCGGGCTTGCACGCTCAAAGCAAACCGACGGCTCACGCGCCCGAGCGCGGGCCCCGCGCGCGCGAAAGCGCGCGCGCGAGCGAGTTCGGGCGCGCACCCCCCCCCACCCACCCCACCCCCACCCCCCCATGCGCAAACGCTCCAATGCCCCGCGCAAAATGCGCGCGGGCGAAGGGAAACCGCGCGGCCACCTCAACTGCAACACCTCTGCGCATTGGCGCATCATGCTGAAGAGCACCTGGAACATTCAATCGGCCACAGGCCTAATCGGGCGAGTGCCCACGCGGCTTACTTCGGTCGTCGGATCAAGGCCGCAGCGCAGCCTCTTTCGAGCTCGTCGGGGTCGCGGTGCCGCCCGCGAACCCCATGGCCCCAGAAACTAAACGCCGACTCGGGATCTCGCGCACCTCCGCCCACGTGGGCGCCCACCTCTCTCGAGTTGCGCCAGCTACAACAGACGTCGGCCCACCGACGGTGGGCCGCAAAACGCCGCGACGTTCACATATCACCTGCGGCGTGGTAGCGCGCTCTATCGCGCGCCAGCCGCATTCAAGCCCAATCCGCTGCCCCGCTACCATGCGATCGCAACCGATGAACAATATTAAGCTTGAAACGAGCCAGCGGCGCGGAAGAGGAGGGCGAACGGGGGAAAGTCGGAGGGGCGGAGGGCGACAGAACACGATGGAGGAGCTGTAAGTCAAAAGTGTTTCAAACGATAAGGGGTGCACCGATCACAACAGCCAGCTAGTGAGGAGGAGGAGGAGAAAGGCAATGAGGAAAATGAGAAGAATGAGGAGGAAGAGGAGGAAGAAGAGAAGGAGGAAGAGGCGAGGCCCCACACCTCCACGCCGTAATCCTCCATTCCCCTCGTCGCCGCCCCCTCCCCAGCACCAGTCCCATCCTCTTCCACCCTTGCATCCTCCTCCTAGCCCGCGCACGCACGCGCGTGCAAACACGTGCAAGCCCATGCGCTCAGCAAAAGAAAATGGTATCGTGGAGACTAATGTGTAGCCTCTTGGAAATACAGTGAAGGGTTCTTGGGGCCTCTCGGGTGCCTCTTGGGAAGGTTTCGGGCCGTCGTCGGACGCCCGCAATCGGCCATCTTGGGATCGTAGTGGGGCCGTCTTGGGCCTTAGTGGGTCCATCTTGGGTCGTCGTGGGGCCGCCTTGGCTTGCATTGAACCCACCCTGAGTCGCCTTGACGGCCTCGTAGAACCCAAAGAGGGCCATGGGACGCAAGCGACCCCGCAAGAAGCTCCCAAGAGACCCCGCAAGGGCTGCACCCCGCCCCCCTTCCACTTAGCAGGTGCGCCTGCAATCAAGCGCAGCTCGAGCGCACGATGGTCCCAAGGGGGATCAGGCAAGACGATTCGGCGGCAATGCAATGACAAGGACCAGAGTGCCACAGTTCACCCGCGCCCAGGCTCGACCACGAACTCTCGAATCCTGTTGCGCGGCTGCGCAACCCAAGGCATCGGGCGAACGGCGCCTTACACTGGCGAGCTCAATCACCCTTTGAACTGCAAGGTCATTGCCTGCTACACCCTGGTCGCGATCTCTGGGTGGATCCTATCACTGGGAACCTCGTACTTGCGAAGGGTGCTGCCGACCTTGGAGCACGCTGTGCGCATGAACATCTCGTTTGGAATCAGCTTGCTGTCGGTGAGCTTCGCAACGATCTCCATGGAGGCGGCACGTGAAACAACTCTGGTCTTGAAATCGTCGATCTGATTGATGACCACATCGTCTAGATCATCACCATATGCACGAGCTTTCGTCTTATACGTGCTCACCGCCTGCATGTCGCCGCGAAACAACGACGCTGACAAATACCACCCGCTAACCGAAACTATGATTTCACAAGCTCACCCCTCTCACCGACAAAACGGCCTCGGGCCCCTGAGGGCCCACTCACCCAGCACCCTGGCCTATACCGTACTGCATGGCACCATCGCTTGGGATGTTAACCGCGCCCGACTAGACTCCAGATCCTGGACCCCCGTCTGAGTTGTCAAAGCGTCGTTGTCTCGCTGCGCCTGCAACAGCATATCGATGCCATCGTAGAGCGGCTGGAAATCAATACCCTGGAGTTCGGCTCCAAGTGCAGAGATCTCGTCCCAGCTCGACTCGTCCTTCACGCGCATGCACCACTGCTTGAACTGCACCATCCCGTCCGACACCTTCTCCGTAGAACAGCGAGCGTTCTCGATCTCCGCCTTCAACTTCCCCACCTTGATCACTACGATGTCGGCCTTCACGCCCTTCGCCTGGTCGATGAACTTGGTGGCGTTCTCATGGAACTCACTGCCGATCGCCTTCATGAGTGAATCGAGCTCCTCAGGAGTACACTGCGACGCAACGAACGCATCGTAATCCACAATAGACTTCTGGAACGCCTTCCAAAGCTTCTCGGTCTTGTCGCTGTCAACCGCCTCGGAGTAGTTTTCAGCATTGCCAATCAGCCTGAGCCAAGTCTTGCGGACGTTGACCGTGTGCCTGATCACCGACATAGTCGTGAAGATCCTCCCCTGGGCGTCCGCGTCGTCCGCTGCGAGCTTCGCGAGGTTGAAGTCCTCCTTGATGAACCCCTCAAAGGTGGCGGACAAGTCGTCGGACTGCAGCTTCACGCTGAACTCCCTGATGTGGTCGTCGATGGTCTTCAGCAGCGTGGCCAAGGAGTCGCTGGACTTGCAGATATTGAATGCCTTCTCGGCGACGGACTTGAAAGACTTCAGCAAGCTAATGTACCTCGCGTCGTCTGTGCTCGCATCGCCGTCGAAGTCCCTCTTCATGAGCATGTCCGTCATCTTCATGATAGTGGTAAGTAATGGCGCTCGCCTCCAGGTCCTCAACCGCTTCGCCCCCAAGTCGAGCAATGTACTGAGGCAGCCTGTTGGTCAACGCGAGCGCCTTGTTGGGCACGTCCTCGAGCGCCCTCGTGGCCGAGATGGACTCCCACGAAGCAATGTCCTTCGCGATCAAGGGCGCTACCTCCTTCAATGCCTTGATTGACTTCACAACGGTGGTGCGGAGCCTGTTCCAGTGCGGAGACTCCTGGATCGCAGCGCCCACCTGTGTCCAAACAGTGGTGCCACCCGTGGCGGTGGAGGCGCCCAGGCTCTGGATGTCGTCGCACACGTCGACTGCGGTGTTCTTGACGACCGTCTTGCAAGTCAACGCGATCACGGCGCTGAAGAGCTGCTGCGCCGTAACGATGGCCTCAGCGCAGTCGTCGTCGATATCTGCGAACTCTGGGAGTGCCAAGGCCTGCTGACCGCACCGCGCGAACTCCAGGACTGCCTCCTCCTTGGGCGCGTCACCGAGGATGAGCGGCACCAAGAATTCCACGATCACCTCATCGAAGAATACTTTGCCAGCCTCCTGTGCAGGGGCGCCGGTTGCCATCAACGTTGGGGCGCGGTGGTCGCAGTCCCTGTCTTTCGCGGGGTCCTTCCAGAGGCGGAACATGGACATGTACTTGATGAGACCTTCGGCGCTGGGGGGCTCTGAGAGCAACTGTTTCCGATGCTTAGTCGACGACTGGGTGAGAACTTTAACGCAGACACTCGCCGGCAGAGCGCCAACGGCAGTCTTCAGCTTGTCCAGGTGCGCGTGCAAGCTCGTCTCCTCCACCGCCTTCATCCTGGCCACCTCCTTCGCGGCACTGACCAGCTCCAGGTGGGCTCTGATGGCGGGGCGCTTTCCTTCTGCACATGTCTTCAGGAGCGCCTCCAATTGGTTAGGACCCTGACCTGGTTTGCCGCCCGCCACGATGCTCGCGACGTCGGTCTGCTGGATCCAATACTCAGGCGTCCCCTTGTCAAACACTGGCTTCTGGGAGGTCGCGCTCTTCTTGGAATCGCTGCTGAGCTCCAGCTGGGAGGCTGAGCCCTGGCGGCCTCTGCGGCCCAAGCGAGCAGCAGCTGGCGTCGAGGACCGACCGCGGCTGCCGCCGCACGGGGTCAGCGAGCCCTTCGGCGGCGAGGGCGCTGGGCGAGCTAGCGCGGCTGCCGCTTCGTCACTCGATACGAGGTCGCAATCGTCGAGCTCGTCGCCATCGATCCCATCAGCATCAGCGGCGAACGAACCATCCTCGACGGCCAGCGCTGATCCACTTGCAGCAGCCGCTGATGCGCCAGACTGGCGGCTTCTCTCCCGAAGTGGGAGGACGACGCCCCGCTGCTGTGGTTGCGCGGAGGCGGCGGCGGCCGCAGACCCGCCTGAGCTGCGAAGCGGGAGGGGGATCTCGTTGCCGCCCAGCTGCCTCGACCTCTCGTTGATAGTGCTAAGGGTGGCCAAACGAAATGTCGAGAACGCTGCCTTCTCATTGTTCTTGTCCGAGAGCCGCGCCGCCATCACGCGCCCCATCTGCGAGTCCATCAAGCCGCTCACGTCTGTCATGATATTCGTCTGGCTGACGTCGGCGATCTCACTGAACATGCGGATGCGTAGCCACGACCCTCTGTCTCCTTCATCGGGTAGACTGTGATCTTCTCACCAGTGCGGGAAGTCCAATTGAGCGGCTTGAGGCGCATCTGCTTCGGCGTCTTGCCCCACGTCGTCAAGACCTGGTAGTGGTTGGGCGCGATCATGTCCTCGTACGCCATGCCGCCCACGCGCACGTGCTCACCGAAGCTCGGGGTGAACTTGGGATCCTGATCTGACGCCTGGGGCGCCTCCTCGACCTCCGCTGCAAACTCCTCATCCTGTGCCTTGTCACGGCAGACCTGGGCGAAGGAAACTCCTGGCAAGTGCGTCTCAACGAAGCCCGCGCACTCCTCGCAGCCGAAGTACTCGACTGCAGGACCGTCGGCAGACCCGCTGCTGCAAGTGTAGACCTGGTCCATCATGGTGGTCTCCTGCGGGCGCGGCCAACAAAAGAAGGGAGGACACGATGAGGGAACGATCGAGGGAGGTGGTGTACACATTGCTGGGGGGGCAGGGGAAAGAGGACCGCACCTCCAGCACACCTGGCCGCACTCGCACCTGCGACCCATACCCCTCACTACTAGCGATGGTCCGCGATGGCCCCAGACGGCTACATATATCTTCCAACATTGATCGGGCCAGCCCCGATGTAGCCGATGGCAATCCCCCTAGGGCGACCTCAGAAGGGTGGAGAACAATTGTTTCCAGAGGGGCGCTTTCCATCGCGTTAGCGGCGGTACTACCCGAGGGGGAAGCAAGAAGGCCTCGAGGGGAAGTCATCAAGCGGGCGCCCACCAATTCAATGGGGCCCTGTGGCCCAAAAACGCGCTTGATATGATGACCTTGCGCGGGGGAGGGGTAAGCAATTACAAAGTTGTGGGCCCCCCTGGCCTTGCGACCCCAACGCCCAAACATAACACAGAAAGCTCGCGAGCCTACAAGGCCCTTGCACCCCCTTCGCCGGTGAAAAGAAAGATGCCATTGCGAAACGCTCTCATTTCAAATGGTCCTGCTCCGTGCGGCTGCAGCAGCCGCAGGTCTGAAGCGTGCGACGAGCCTTCCTGGGGGCCCTCGCCGCCAGAGCCCCTCTTTTTCGCTCCGCCCGACATGCGCGCGGCAACTCGGTCAGCCTTGCGCTGCAGCCCTGGATCGCAAACGCCTCTGTGGCGCGGGTCGAATGCTCGAGCCTATGCGGCGCACGGCCCAAGATCGATTCACCAAGCTTCAACGACCCCCCCCTGGGGGGTGACGCCGAGAAGACCGCAGCACACTTGCGATGCCACCAACCCCCACGCAAGCGACTAAGAACATAATTGCAGCCGCCTCATCATTCTTCCCCTTCGGGGAGGGCCTCGCACGCCGCCACCCCCCCCTGAGGCCGGATGCGGGTGGAAGGGCGGGAAGGGGTCACTGGCACACTGGCAGCCGCGTGGCAGCCTAAGACAGCCCTCAGACGACCCCAAAGAACCAGACGATGCCTCCAAAGACCTCAATGGCAACTCACATTGGCTCAAGGCGGGTTGTCGCTCCAGTTGAAGGTGGGCCACCTCAAGAAGACCACTGACAAGATACATCCCACCCCAGATGACGCCCTGGGAAACTGAACCCCTGGACCCTTCGGTGTGGAAGCCCTGGGGCCGACAAAAACGGCTCGAGAATACTTCTCGGCGGGCCCCAGGGCGCGCCTCCAAGGCGGCTGGCGATGCCTCCGAGGTTATCAGAAATTCACTCCAACCACCACATCTCCCCTTAGCATCCCTTATCAGATTATCATCTCCTAATGTCCTCATCTGCTGTCGCGCATCGCATCGATGACGGCCTGCAGTTCGGTATCCGTAGCGTTGCGAACGTGCGCGTGCGCCAGCCCCGTGGCCGAACATTCCATGGTTGTGCTCTCGTAGTCTTGCACGGCCATCGCCGCCGCCTCGTACGACTCGTAGTAAGCGAACCAATCGGCAGAGACATTCTCTGCTGCGCTGGTGAGATGTCCCTCTGCGCGAGCGAGGCGACGTGAGGCTGCCATCTCTGCCCACGCCTTGCGAGCCTCGGCCTCGCTCTCCAAAGCATCGGCCTTTGCCAAGGCCGCCTGGCTCGGCGCGCCGCCCTGCTCGGCGCCTTTGCCAAGGCCTCCAGCCTCTGGCGCGGAGGCAGATGCCGACGTCGCATGCCCGTCGCCACCGTCACTAGCGGACGTGGGCACGGATGTGGCCACGGCTGGTGACCTGGACATCTGCGCGCAGACGGCTTCAAAGGCGTCCACGGGCGGTCGGTGGTAAATGAGCGTCGGGGAACCGTCGTCACACACGATGCTGCAAGGCGCGAAGTCCTTGACCATGAGCACGGCGTATTCCACGGAGATCCTCGGAACCTTCGATGGGGGCCCTGTGGCGTCGCCATCTGCTGGCGCGTGCTGTGGTGCCAATACGCCATGGCCTTCATCCACCTGCACGGGAGACGCGTTGCACATGCTCCCCGCTGCGGTCTCTGAACTGGTCTGCTGCGCGGGCTCGCTCGAGGACACGGGCGCGGCCGAGGGCTTCTTGGCTCCCTGGTACGGAGCTTTGCTAGGCACGACGATGGGCTGTATGACGATCCGTGGAGCTGCGGCTGCGGCCGCCGCGCGCATCCCCTCTGCCATGGCCCGCGTGCGGCGTGGCGGAATGCACATTGGCGCTGGCTGCTGGTGGACCCCAGGCATGACGGGAATGCCAGCGACTGGCACCTCTGGCGCGTCATGCGGCGCGGGCGCCGACCACTTGGCGGCCTGAAAGGCCACGGCAGGCGGCGGGCTCGGGGGCGGCCTGGGCCCCCTAGGATGCTTACTAGAAGAAGGCGCAGCGGACATGCTTGCGCCCAGCGGCCAGCGCGCCTCTCCAGCCAAAAAAGCTTCGACGGCGTGGCAACGAGGGACGCCTGCTCGTGCTTAGCTGCAGAGACACTATCACCATCACCACCATCACCATTATCATCGTCAGTCATCATCATCGCAACCACCATCCTCGCCCATCCTCCTCCTCATCCTCGGCGTCACCTCTGACGGTACCGTCACGGCCCCTGTCCATTCCTGACGTTAGCACGGCGTTCCCGCTTGAGACGTCCCCACCAAAAAAACTGCTGCTGCACTCAAGGCGAGGGGTCACCCACATGCGGCCCCCCACACACACACACACACAACTTTTCAAGTGATCCCCCCAATCGAGACCTCGGAAAGTTGAGAAGCGGACGAGGGATCTGAATGTCGAATTACGACGAAGAGGGCGAGGTGGTCATGACGGCCCAGGCGGGACGGGGGCGCGGCGGAAGGAGGGGGGCGGCGCGGCTGAGGAGGGGGGCGGAGGAGGGGGTGAGGACGGGGAAAGCAGAGGGGGAGACGGTGGACGGGAAGGAGGGGAGGGGGGGAAGTTCCAGCAAAATAGAACGGACGAGGAACAGGAGGAAAACGAAGGGGCGCGTTAGCAACTGACTCTTGGACGCGGTGGTTGGGGAGGAGGAGGAGGACGAGGACGAGGAGGAGGAGCAGGGTGATGGAAGGAAACAGAAGGGCGTGGTGAGGGGGATGGCTGGGGGCCGAGGAGAGTGGGGAGGGCTTGGACGAGGAGGAGAAGGAAGGAACAGAGGAGGACGATGATAAATATAGTGTGAAAATGGTGATGGTGGCGCGCCTTTTGTTGGCAGGTAAGCTGCTCACTGCCAGCGCTCCATGCGAGGGCTTCGGTGGAGGTCCTTGGGTGGGGCCGCGCAACGTGAGGGGTGCGCCGAAATCATGCAGGTGGCGCGCGCAGGCGTTCTCATTGGAGTTTGCGGTGGGCCCCCATTACGGCCCCACGACACGTGCGAGGGGTGTGTCGATTTGGGTGTGAGTGACGCATGCAGGCGGTCGCATTGGAACCTTCGGTGGTGCTATGTGACCACGAAGCGTATGAGGGTGTGCTGAATTGAGTGCGGGTGACGCATGCGGACGGTCCCATTGGGGCTTTCGGTGGAGCTCTGAGCACGAAGCGTGTGAGGGTGTGCCGAATATTGGTGTGGGTGGTGACGCACGCGGACAGCCCCAGTTGGTTTATCGGTGGAGCTCTCAATGGTGTCACGAAGCCTGAGGGTGTACCGAATTGCGCGTGGGTAACGCATGCGGGCGGCCCCATGTGGGCTTTCGGTGGAGCGCCCAGATGGGAGCCACGTTGCACATGAGGTGCATGCCGAAAAGAGTGACCCACGCGGGCGGTCCTATTGTCGCCTTCGGTGGAGCTCCCCACGGCGCCACCAAACGTGTGAGGGGCGTGCCGAATTGGGCGCGGGTGGCGCGCACGAGTGGCCCCATTGGGGCCTTCGGTGGAGCGCCTCATGGCGCCACGAAACGTGCGAGTGGCGTGCCGAAGTGGGCGTGGGTGACGCACGCGGGCGGCCCCGCTGAAGTCTTCAGTGGGACCACCCATGGGACCACCAAGCGTGTGAAGTGTGTGTGTGTGTGTGTGCGTGTGTGTGCTGAATTGGGCGTGTGTGCGACGCACGCGGGCTGTCCCGTTGAGGCTTTCGGCGGGGGCCCCCGTGGAGCAGCGAAACGTCTGAGGGTTGCGCCGACATGGCAACGGCGATAAGTGTAACGAGGCAGACAATTTGGATGGCCATGGTGGCGATGATAGTGGTGAAAAGACTGGTTATGGTGATGATGATGCTGGCGATGGGAGGGGGGGGAACAGGACAAGCCATTTCAAGACATTCAAGTCTTTAGCGGGCGAGCACCCTCTCACAACGCCACATGCGGGGCGGGCACCACCTGCCCAAACACCGCTACTACGGCGAACACGCCATATGCTACAGGAGCGAGCGCCGCCTGCTACGCTTGCAAACGTTGCAAGTCATACGGCGCGCGCAACCAATCCGATCCAATGCCCAGTCGACGCGGTCGCCGAATTTTCGGGCACATATATGAACTATTCGGTCTCCCGGGAAGGGCTGCCCTTCAGGGGGCTGCGCCCCTTGCTTCAACGATGTCGCCGAATCAATCGGCATGGCAAAACCTGAAGCCCAAATGGCGGCTTCGTGCGCTCTGGCAACAAAAGCAACAACAGCGACAAAACAAATACGCTTGAAAAAATAATGGCGGCACACGGTGGGTTGCGATTCTTGCGGCTATGACCACAACGGCCGTGGCATGTCCCCTTGGTAGCAATAGCAGCGGCCTCAGTTGCTGGAAGCGGCTACCCATCGCCGCAAACGGAAGCGCGCGTGTTCCTTCAAACGCGGGCGCGCATGTAATTTGCAATGGCAAGGCGCAAGTGCAAGCAAGTGCAAGTGCCACCACCATCGCCGCTGTAAGCGGCATCGGCGTTGCGATTGGGGGCACCGCCGCAGCGATGCCAAGCCGTCGATCCACTTCTTGATGCAAGACGGACAGCGCAACAAACGCAGTTCTGAGAATAGGGCGGCGGTCGCTTCAATCTGACGCGTTGGCGGTTCGGGTAGTTGCGCGGGTCATGGCACCCCCGCTAATCACAGTAGCGCTGGCGGCAATGATAGCGGCAGTTGCGCAAATATGAAAGGCCGCAATCGCGCCCGCAACGGCGTCACGCAGAATGCTAAAGGGCGCCCAGATGCAACAAAGACATCGCCGCTTGCCTCTCAAAGCCACTGGTCAAATCAGCGATCACCACGCCAACGTCGCGAGCGCCGAGCGCCGCGGCTGTTCGACGACACCGAACGTCGGCCCCTCGGTTGGTTACTGGACGAGGGCGCGCGGCGTAGCGCCGCGCGCCGCGTTGAAGGCTACTGGGCGCCACTGGCCCAACCGTCGCCGATAAGTCTACGGCGGCGGTGCGCCGCGGGCATTGCTGTGGCCTTTGGCGCCAGTGGGGCAACATTCTGAATTTTATTGTTTGTTTCAAGCAAAAGCAACGTTGCGTTGACAGGCGCGCCGCCATTAACAGCACATCCGCATCAGCATTTCAAGCGAAAAAACAAAGTGCTTATGTGTATACTATCAATAACCCTCCAGTCTATACTATCAATCATCCTCCAGTGAGTTGTCTGGCAACACCGCCGCGCCGCCCCCCCCCCCCGCCGCGGGCCACGTCCACGGCGCAGCTGCGCGCACACTCGGCGGCGGCGCGGGGGGGGGGGGGCGGGGGGGGCGCGGGGTGGAGGGAGGGAGCGGCGGCGCAAAGAGAGCAAGGGATTACGACTCCTTCTCCAGCTTCTCCCTCTCCTCCTCCTCCTCCTCTTTCTCTCCTCCTCCTCCTCCTCCTCCCCCTCCTCCTCCTCCCCCCCCCCCCCCTCCTCCTCCTCCTCCCCCCCCCCCCCCCCCCTCCTCCTCCTCATCCTCCCCCTCCTCCTCCTCCTCCTCCCCCCCCCCACAAGGAGGGTTGCGGTGGTGGCGGTGGCGGCGGCGGGGCGGTGCGCGCGTGGGGGGGGGAAGGGGGGTACTTTGCAAAATGCCACACGGGCGCTTCCAAAAGGCTGTTAAAAGGCTCCCAAAAGGCTTCCAAAAGGCTTATAAAAGGCTTCCAAAAGGCTGTTAAAAGGCTGCTAAAAGGCTGTTAAAAGGCTGTTAAAAGGCTGTTAAAAGGCTGCTAAAAGGCTGTTAAAAGGCTGTTAAAAGGCTGTTAAAAGGCGGTTAAAAGGCTGATAGAAGGCTGTTAAAAGGCTGTTAAAAGGCTGTTAAAAGGCTGTTAAAAGGCTGTTAAAAGGCTGCTAAAATGCTTCAAAAAGGCTGTTAAAAGGCTGTTAAAAGGCTTCAAAAAGGCTTCCAAAAAGGCTTCCAAAAAAAAGGCTATCAAAGGGCTTCCAAACTGCTTCCAAATTGCTCCCAAAAGGCTGCCAAAGGCATCAAAAAGGCTTTCAAGATGCCGTTTGCGTTTGTCTACTGGAAGAAAAAGGCTCCACCGACCCAACTTTCATTCAGCTGTTCCCGCAAAAGGTATCAAAAAGGCTTCAAAAAGGCTATAAAAGGCTGTTCAAAGGCTCTGGGGGGGCAACTTTCATTCAGCCGCTCGAAGTAAAAGGCTCTTGGGGTGGCAACTCCCGTTCAACGAAGTCGAGTAGACTGCGTCCGGGGAGACATCGCCCGTTCGGCGTCGGCCGCTGCGAGACCACGAGGCGACCAACCACCCGACCCCGCAGGGCGGCGCGAGCAAGCGCCCTGGCGGAGGGCGGAGAAGGCAGGCGAAGGAAGGGAAGGCGGAAGAAGGAGACGGAGGGGGCGGAGGGCGGTAGCAGAAGGAGAAGGGGAACGCAGGGGCCTAGCGCTAGCGGGTCGGGGGGGGGGGGGGGGGGGGGGGGGGGGGGGGGCGAAGGCGAGCAGCACAGCAGGGAGACGAGGTGGAGTGCTGAAGGCGCAGGGGGAGGAGGGCATAAGGCGGGGGGGGGGAGGGGCAGAGGGGAGATGCGCGACGTGCCCAACAGAGAGATGGTGCAACGGTAAGCATCCTAAGACGACAATGGTATATGTGTTCATGTGATGACAACAAATGTGATTGGACGAATCAAAGGAAACCCTGGTATCATTTCAAGGATTCTCCATCGGCTCCACACTGTCATCCCCAGGCTCCTTGGACAGGATGGCTCTGGCAATGGGATTCGTTTCAGCAAGGCGACGCAACTCCAGCCGAGCAGCCTGCCGCTCCTCAAGCGCAGGCTGCCTCTTGAGATGCGTCGGCTGGTCGTCGTCGCAGCGACACTGCTGGAGCCATGCCATCATGTGGCCCAGTGGCCGACCAGTGCCAGACGTGGCTCTAGCAGCAGCTCGGCTGCCTGGAACTGGGATCACAGACTTCCGAGTGAGGCGGCAGCGGCGGCCGTGGTCCTTCTTGTTCGGACAATGGGCAACGAACTCCTGCTACGGATACCACGTGATGGCCCCCCCATTGTCTAAGTAGAGGATGAGCGAAGACCCGTCCGCTGCAGCAGCCCGCGCTGCTGAGGAGGCGCTCGGGCCACCAGGCGCGGCGCCGCCGCCGCCAGCAGCGCTGCCAGCAGCCTCGGAGCCAGCAGCAGCAGCGCCGCCAGGAGCTGCGTCGCCAGAGCTGCCCGCGGCTGCGCCGCCGCAAGCAGCGGGGGCGGGCACCACGTCGAGGATCACCTCCTCCCCGTCGGGGCCGCCACCACCTTCGCCGCTGCCCTCTGCTACGAACAGCGGTTGTTCGACGTCTTCGGGCGGAGGGGGCGGCGGGCCGAACAAGCCGTCGCCGCCGAAGTCCATATCTTCTGGCGCTGCTGGGTCGCCGCCGCTGGCATGGTCACCCCCGCCGCCGTCATCAGGGTGGTCGGCGCCGCTTGCATCCTCGACCAAGAGAGCTGCCTCGACAAGCTCGTCCTCTGGGACAACGCATTGTCACTGTAACGGCAGCGTCCGCCGCCTTTGACGTCGGCCGCGCGAAGACATTATGATTGTGCAAACCAGGCGCCGAAAAAACGGCATGTACTGATCGTTGGCCACAGATCTATTTCGAGGGACCCAGCTGGGGCGACGAGGGTTGTGCCGCGAGAAAAAAACACCGCGGTAAGCAAGCCAGCACGAAGTACCCAACCGAATGCACGCGCGCGCGTTGCATGGCGCGCTGACAGCACAAGTGTGGGCACCACGTAAAATAATACAGCGCGCGAGAAGCGCAGACTTTGATACGCGACGAGTCATGTCCTACGACAATTGCAAGTGGGACATGATGCAGACCTCTGGTTTAATTGGGGCCACGACACGCGCTGATTTGCGCGCTGTAAAATGCACGCGGTGGCAGGCTGGGCCGTATTTGAAATTCACAACTGAAGCATTCGGTTGGCACCCCATATGGGACCACGAAGCGCGCTCGCGCTGTAACAAACCATGCGGCGAACAGCGAACCGCTAACTGACATTGCTCGCGGTGCATCCAATGGAGCACCACGTGGGAGCACGAATCTTGCGATCAGTGCGCTGACGCGGCCACGCGGCGGCCCAAGGTGTCAAACATGGGGGCGGCGGTGGCGGGTGCGAGCGCCGCCGCTGCAGCTGGCTTTTGCGAGTTTTGCACGTGGGCCGCCCGCTGACACAACCGTGGGAGCTCGGGGCGCGCAAACAGCGCCTTGGGCGTGAAAATGGCGAGGGCGACAACGGGGACAGAAAGGGGCGTGAACAATAACATCGGCGCGCGAAGCGTGATTCGACATGGTTTATCTTCAAAACGAGTACCCAACACCACAGGTAGGCCCCTTCACTATCTACGTGCCAAATGCCTTGTGTTAGGCTGTGTTGGCCACGGTTTCTCCAAGCGGGTCCAGCGGCACAGGAAAGGGATCCCCGAAGTCGGTCTCTTCGGGGTCGGCGAGGGCATCGGCCTCCGCCTCGTCGGGCTCGGACTCCGAGTCGGCGGGCTCGACGTCGCCACCGACGCCCTCGACCACAGCGTCGTCGGCGCCGCCACCAGCTGCTGCCGCGCCATCCCCGAGCGGCAGCGGCCCGTCGGCTGGTCATCGCCAAGTGGCGCGGGGGCGCCACGACCGCCGCTACCTCGGCCTCGGCCTCGGCCTCGGCCTCGGCCTCGCCCTGGATCGAGCGGGGCTCGGCCAGCGCGCCCTCCGCAGGCGCCGCGCCCCCGCGCAATGCCGCTGGGATCGCGCCGCCGCCGCCGAACTGGCCATAGATGGTGGGCATCGTCCCCCACCTCGCGCACGAGAACGTACTTCGGCTTCATGACAGGCACTGGTCTGTCGTGCATCTCAATATGGTAAAACGATACATCAACACTGCTGCACTTCAATTCGAAAGACGAGAGAATCTCGGAAATGCTGCTGCCGTGGCCAGTTGCCTTTTAGGAACCAAGAACTCGGAATAAGCACGTTGCGCCAGCACAAGGGGGCACGCCAACTCTGATCGGGCACCGTCGGGCACGAAACGTCACAACAGTAGTTTGTGGCGTGCCCACGAGGAGCGATCCACAATTATTCAAGTCCGAAGGCACAATCCCGTCGACCATTCAACTTCTCGCCACACTGACGGTGCACCAGAGGTGGTCACGACGAAACGCGTGAGAGGCGTGCCCATGCAAGCGGTATCGACCACGCCCATTGGGGTCGGCATGCTGCCAGGGCTCCTCCATACTGATTGCAAGAGCTTCGAAGGCCAAGTACTGTCTACGACTTCAATTGGTTGATGTGGTTTGTTTTAATGTGTTTTGTTTTAGTTATTTTGTTTTACTACGCTTAGCTATGCTACGCCATGGAACAAATATACATGCGACACAACATAACATGGCACCAACCTGGCTCACCTGACACGCGTGCGCACGTGGCTGCATAAATGCACCGACACTTACAGACGGCACTGTTTCAGAAACGCGAGGGTGCACGCGCCAAGTCCCCATTCGACCCGAGGTCACATTCAGGACCATGACGAAATTGCTAACACTGCTCACGACACTGACCAAAACTAATACATGCCGCGCGATGCAATTAATAAGCACGCGCAATCACGCCGCGTGGGCGGCATACGATGGGCCACCATCCGACACATGGCATGCATACCGAAACGACTCAACCTACACCCCTACACAAAAACGCTCGGCGTAGGCAAACGCATGGCTCGTCTAAGATCCACTGAACTTGGCAGACTGGCATTAGCTATTCGGCACCCCCGCCTCCAATAGACAGTCTACGGGCTTCCCACTGGACCTGCAAATTCTCTCGGGAACTCGCCGTCGTCGATTGCGCGTGGGTGCGGGGAGGCAACAGAAACGTTGCCACTTGGCTGGCCACTGTCGTTGAGTAGGAAGCCACAGCGCCCCATATGGCCCGAGGGCCGAGGGCCTAGGATCTTACGGCGGCCCCATCGAGGCCATGCGAACTCTCGCGGAAACGCTTGTAGCTCTCAAAGGGCTGGGTGGTCGGAGATCCCGTCGCCCCTATCATCGTCACCGTCGTGCTCGTCGTGGTCGTCGATCGCGTTGCTTTGTCGCCGTGTCGGCTGTCCTCATCGCCGTCGTCGTCGTGGTCGTCATCCTCGCCGCAGCAGTCGCAATCGTCGGACTCCCCAACGCTGCCCTGGAACGCAACGCGTGGCTCGAGGGCGGGGGCGAACGGCCAACTCAAGATCAAACGATCCAGGGAAGCGCGGTCCAGGAAGGCTCGGGGGTGACGAAACGACTGGCGAGGTGGGTGGCTGGCGGGCGGCCCGCCCCTGGTCCCCGATCTCGCTCTCGGGGGGCGCTGCAGTCCAGCAAGGACTCCTGGCGGCGCTAACGCCCGCGCAACTGTGGGAGACACGGGCGGGAACAGAGCGACGAGGATGACAACGGCGAGGGCGACGACGAGGACGACGAGGGCGACGATGACGACGACGACGACGACGACGACGATTGCGACGGCGATAGCGACAACGAAGGCGACAGGAATGACGTCGACGACGAACGCGGCGACGGCGAGGACTACAAAGGCGACGACGCCAGCGACGAGGCAGATCGACAGCGGCGACGCAAGCTTCAGATCATTGCAAACGTGAACAAGGCACATATGGTTGCAAGGGTGGCGGCGCCGATGGTGACAACACCGCAATCGGCGATAATGCCGATGCGTGGGCGGCCTCCCTCCCTCTCCCACCGATGTGGACGTCGATCGCTGCCGCCGCCACCTCTGACCACCAGTTACTGCTAGAATACTTAGCGATAGTCTGTGATGGTGGTGCTGTGGACGTGCGGTGCAGGGAGGTGTCGTCTGCTGGTGCTGCTGTGATAGCTTGACCATGTTGCCGTCGATTGCGAATGTGGCATATGTGCTGTGCACGTAGCTTCGGTGCGATGGATTCACATGCGCGCGCTGGTATGACAGGCGTGATGACGTGCGTGCAATACATCGCTTCATAGGCGCGTGCGTTGGACCGTATTGTGATTGTAGCGCGGTGCATGATGTTTGCGGGGGGGGGGGGGGGGGGGGGGGGGGGGGTTTTCCCGACAGGTGGCCTCATTACTTTTACCATGTCTCCCGCCACCTCCGATTCACAGATAGGGGCGCGCGCCTCACTCCGCTGGACCCACCAGCAGCCCTTGAAAGTGGCGGCAGTTTCACAGATCGCAACCCCCAGGGACGGCGACGTTCCGCTCAGATCCCCGTGGTGCTTCACTCCACTGGGCCCGCCAGCAGCCTCGAAAGCGGCGACAGTTTCACAGATCGCAGCCCCCCAGAGACGGCGAGGTCCCGCTCAGACCCCAGAGGTGCCTCACTCCGCTGGGCCCACCAGCAGCCCTCGAAAGTGGCAGCAGCTTCACTGATCGCAACCCCCCAAGGACGGCGAGATCTCGCTCAGATCCCGCGGTGCCTCACTCCGTTGGGCCCACCAGCAGCCTCGAAAATGGCGACAGTTTTCACAGATCCCCCCCCCCCCCCCCCCCCCCAGGGACGGCGAGGTCCCGCTCAGATCCCCGCGGTGTCCCCGCTGGGCCCGCCAGCAGCCCTCGAAAGTGGCGACAGCTTCGCAGATCGCAGCCCACCCAAAGACGGCGAGGTCCCGCTCAGATCACCGCGGTGCCTCGCTCCGCTGGACCCGCCAGCAGCCCTCGAAAGTGACGGCAGTTTCACAGATCGCAGTTCCCCAGGGATGGCGACGTCCCGCATAGATCCCCGCGGTGCCGCGCTCCGCTGGGCCTACCAGCGGCCCTCACTAAGTAGCGATGGCTTCGTAGATCGCAGCCCCCCAGGGGCGGCGCGGCCCCGCCCAGGTCACCGCGGCGCCTCGCTCCGCTGGACCCACCAGCAGCCTCGAAAGTGGTGACAGTTTCACAGATCCCCCCCCCCCCCCAGGGACGGCGAGGTCCCGCTCAGATCCCCGCGGTGCCTCACTCCGCTGGCCCCGCCAGCAGCCCTTGAAAGTTGCAACAGCTTCACAGGTCGCAGCCCCCCAGGGACGGCGAGGTCCCGATCAGATTCCCGCGGTGCCTCACTCCGCTGGGCCCACCAGCAGCAGCCTTCGAATGTGGACACAGTGTCACAGATCGCAGCCCTCCCCCCCAGGGTCGGCGAGGTCTAATGTGGGTCCGCGGTGAGTACCCCCCTGCTGGCCTCCCCAGCAGCCTTCGGGAGCGAGGTACGCGCAAGGCGAGAGGAGGCAAGAAGGAGGCGGGAGGCGGGAGAAGGAGAACTGGAGACCGCAATGCCCTATTCAAAAAGAAGGCCCAGACAAGGAGGGTTGGGATACAGAAGCGCTTCCAGAATCCACAGGTCACTGCATCGCACATCACGCCGACCTTTGCCAACGCCACTCCCCCATTCAACGTTTGCCACGGCCGCTCAGTGGGCGGCATGTTCACCAACGCCGCGGTTGAATGGCAGATGCATCCATCGAGTGGTAACTCGGCTCACCAGCACAACCTCCCACGACTAAGCAGTGGCAAAGCCAATGCCTCTTGCTATTGCTTACTTGACGCCGACAGGGGAGTGGCGGGAAGGATCAATACTGATAGAAAACGTTGGCCAAGAGAAGGAAGCACGCAAAGAAAGCAAGGGAAGCGGCGATCGGAGTCCTCCTGGCCCCGCTGGACAACGGCACGTCCCCGAAGGCGCTATCGGCGCCAAGGGCGAGGGCGCCGTCCTCCGAACATGCCTCGATCCTGCTCCGTTTGGACGACCGCCCCTCTACCCCCGTCGGAGCAGCCATGCCGAAAACCCGTCGAGCACTAACTAGCTGGTGGAACTCTGGCCCGACCCCCCTCCCCAATGTTCACCGCAGCCCGCATGGTAGAATCTGAGAGCGAACCAGCCCCGACCCAAGGCGAATGATATCTGCGAACCTGGGGCGAACGAGGTAAGCTGATTGGGGGGGAAGCAATGTGGGAGGACTGGTTGGTTAGATTGCCAATGCCTTGAGGGGTATTTCGCCAGGCATCATGCCTGACTCCTGCAATTCCACATCGCTCTCGCAGAGGTTCAGCACGTGAAACTCTGGCGTGTAGGGGCTGAACAGGATAGACGACACCTGCGCCCACGTCTCCTGGACGCTCCACAGGTCGACGACCTCCGCAGCCCCGAGCGGCGTAGACGCAAACCTCAACACGACAATCCCAGATGCCAGGTCCTCTTTGAGCGAAGACCTCGTTGGGTATTGTGTCTTCATGATGCGCAGGAGTGCGTTTCTGACTGCCCACAAAGACTTGCCCTCATCCGTACAAAGGCACACCCCGTACTTAAAACACTTGCTGGGCTCCGCTTGGTCGGTGCCTCCATCGCGGACAGCTGGATCACTGCCGGGGGCGCCCTTAATGAGAACCTGTTGGTTGTTCCACGTGGCATCGACAGCCTTCGCCAAATTGGATTTCGGGCTCTGGCCCCGCTCAGAAGCCCAATCATGCGCGCGGGCAGCGTGATCAGCCACAGACCTCTCCGTCACCTCGAAGATCGGGACACCGTTGACGCACTGGGAAACCACTAAGTCACGCGATGGCTGTCCAAGGGCAGGCTGTGCAGATATCACATCCTGAAGTAGGCGTGGTGTTTCACTCACGCTGTACGCTGCGATGTCACGCTGGCCCTGCCGCTCTTGGTCTCGGTCGCGTCGACGGCGTTCCTGGTCCAGCTTCCGACCGAGCCCCGTCAGCTCGATCGGGTCCTGACCTGAGGCAATGCCTTCTCGAAGGAGCTGGTCCACCTGGGCATCGTGGTCTAAATGGCGGATGCGCTCCAAGCGGCCCTCGAAGTTGCGCTGCACCACGAGTCTGCGCACATCCTTGGACCTCGGGCCGAATGCCGTCTCATTGCGCGGCAATCCCTCGCGGCCCCTGGACGTCGCTACAGCTCCCCTGGCCACGAGATCCTGCATCCTCTCCTCGCTCAGGTTCCTGTAGTCGACGGCAGCACTCGCAAGATCGTTACCTTTACGTTCATGCAGGTACGCTCGCCATGCACAGCCTGACCTCAGAGGTCGACGCAAGCCGCCGGCAGGCTCTGGAGGAGGATCGCCAGACGCTTCCCCTGAGCAGCTCGGCGCCGACATGTCGACATAAGCATCGACGCGTCGCTTCACCTGCGTAGACACCCATAACGCTGACAAGTCATTAAGGTCGATCTGCTTGGACTGCACTCTGGCGTGGATCCACCTCCTGTAAGCAGCATGCCCGACCTCGACGCGGCTAATGTCAGTGTACATCAGCATTGCGTGGAGAACGAGCTTATCGATTGCACGATCGTTGCTGAGGTCGTTATCATCAATGATATCTGCAGAGAATGAATCCATGATGCACCTCGGGGTGTCAGTCAACTCCTGTGCTAACCCACGGTTTTCAATCAATGAGAACAGCCGCCATGCAAATCCAGAGTGGGGCCTAGCAAAAAGACGGTCGAGAACGGACACAGCCCGCGTGATCATCAAATTGCCTTGGCCCGAACATGATTGTTTACTTGTTCACCTGGCAAGATGCTCCAAAGGTTGTGGCTAAACAAAAGGGCACGCAACCTGTAATTGCACTCTATCTCAAGGTCGCCCCTGGCAGCGACCAAAATCCGAAAATCACGACCCAGAGACGCAGGCGCATCGGGGCCATCTCTCGCACGGGCGTTCCTGATCGAACAAGCTCTCTGATGGGTTTCCCATGCTGCCGAACTGACCCGCAGCTGAGATCGCACCATATTCTGAAGGGGTGCCATCACGTTCCGTAGCAGGACTAGTGCAGCAAAAGGGGACATTGATACGCTTGACAACCATTCCAACGCCTTCGCCCTACACTTGGCATTCTGCTCCGCCCACGAATCCTGAGAAGGCCGCCCAGCAACGTTCTGACCTGGGCCGCCGTCGGCGCCGCCCATCTCCACGCCGCCGTCGTCGCCGTCGCCGCCCTCCGCGAGAGCAGCAGGAGCTGCGGCAGCGGCCGCGCCAGCGCCGCGACGGGCCTCGGCTTGCGCCGCCTTCGCCGTGCAGCGGGCGCTCCACAGCCGAAACGTCGGCCCCAGCAGGCCGCCAACAGCGTCGATCAACGCCTGATCGCAAACGGCATCCTCGCACCCTGTCCAGCGGTCCCTCCGCCACACGCGCGGGCGCCGCTGGCACAAGGTCCTGACGATCGCATCGATGACACTAGGCCTGGCCCTCGGGTCCTGGACCGCCTCAGGCGAATCAAAATAACACTTGATGCGGTCGTCCCTCCAGTCGCCAGCTGGAAGAAGATACAACAACGCACGCCGAAGAGAAGCATTCGATGAGCCAGCTAAAAAACTACGGAGACACAAACGAGAATGCAATTCAGCTTCGTCAGACGCACTCCCCAACAAAATGTCTAGACGGGAATCCACGACCTCACGCATGCACTGCTTGAAATCTGACATCGCACCCTGCCCGCGCAACGAGAGAGCTACATTTAGTATACCCGGCACAGCCGACTCCATCGGCGCAAACGCAGCCTTGTGCACATCAGCCAACATATGGACTTCACAGAACATCGGTAGAAGACTCCACGCGCCTGGGCGCGAAACCACGAGATCACGCTCTGCCTTAATATTGGAGCTGTGTCTGTCAACGTGGACAAGCCGAGTGGCGGCGAGGGCGCCGTTCTCTCCGAGCGACGCCGAGTCTGACTCAAGAAGGGCTTGTCGAATGCAAGCGGCACTCGTGGTGCGCAACGTCTGGAGGCAATCCCACCAGCCCACTGGGCACAGGCGGTTAAGAACATGACACAACCCTCCTTCCCCTTCGGCGAGCTCCCCCCCTGAGGGGCCACAACGCGTGTGAGGGGCGTGCCGAACTGGTAACGACGATGGGTGGCAACGGCAATGGCGATGACGATGACGATGATGACGATGATGATGAAAATGGTGGTGATACTGATGATGGTGATGATGGGAGGATGGCGGACGAGGAGAGGAGGAGTGAAGGCGCGGGGCGGTGTCTCTTCAAAACGAGGACCCCACACCACAGTGCGGTTGGCAAAACCGAAACAACCGACGTGATCACCAGCGCAAGGAATCAACGTGACCGCAAAGGCTGCCACGCCATAGTCGCATCGCTCAAAGAGGTGGATGGCTCACCCTATTGCGTCTCAATGCCCCCCCTTCTCCCCCCCTATCCCCTCTTGCCCTCGCTGCCGAGGCCACTTCCTAGTGACGACTCGCGTGCGTGCTCAATGATTGTTTCCGCGGCAAGCGGCTTCTCTGTGGGAAATGCGCACTTCAGCGACCAGGTCAACTCGCAAAAAAAAACTCTTGTTGTGGAGGGTGGATGGTGTGATTACGCGAAGCGTAAAGAATTTGCAACACGCCCAAGAACCATGATTTTTACGAGCCTATCACCAACTACCGACGTGGCATAGCACCCCCATTCCGAAATGGTTTGAAACAGCTTAACCACATCGTGACTGTCTTTTCTATCAAGCTTGCCCACGGCAACAAAAGGAACCAGGGCGCCAACAGGTATCTTGGACGTCGAATCGATCGCGACAAGGCCATCACTCTGCGTTCTGAGCCGCATCGGGGTCTCGCCGTATGAAACGGAATCCACTACCTGGTGCACCTGAACGGCGGCCTCAAACGTCGGCCTGCCAACGGCGGTCATCACAGCTTTACGCAAGACACGACCAGTGGCCCACGCAAAGGCCGCCACGCGCGACCAGCGTCGAACGAACGTGTGCCTCTCGACGCCTGCGGCACGAGCTTTTGACGCCATCGTGTCCATTCGAGAATGGGCGGGATCGGTCCGAAACACATCCAAGCTCAGCTCGCTGGGCACGTGGCGGGCAGCGCGAGAATTCGCAAGGGTCTGCCCAACTGCATCCACAACGGGAGAAGACACCAACACAGTCTTTGGTAGCAGGGCTCGCTTAAACTCGTCTGACGATAAAACAATCGGTTCAGTTGCAGGAGCCACAGCGGCCAGTCCGCCACCACGCCCTTGGCAGGCGCAGAGCAGGCGCGCCGCGTCTTTGAATAAACGCGAAAGCCTCATACCTCAGTCCAGAGCCAGAGGGGCCCCCTGGGCGTTCAAACCTTTCAGCCTACACCTTTTCTGTCATTCGCAACATGCCCTCAAAGACTTTTAACTGGAGCGGCTTGCGGACGCCACGTCGTAAAACGCAGGCGGGGCATCGCCATGCTCGACCCCTAGAAAAGAAAATCGCTAACAGACGACTAAAGCCTTTCGCTTGTTAAACATCAGCCCAGATTCCCCCCCCCCCCCCCCCCCCCCCCCCCCCCCCCAAGGGCCCCAAGAAGCCGCAGGGCCTCCCCAAAATTACCTCACCTGCTAAAGAACAAGCCCCGCATTTGTGAAAACCAAAAAACCAACAGGGTTGAAACCAAAAACACCTTTGATGGTATCAAACATGCCGCGTGCATCCGACGAGGGCCCGCACAAAACGCAATCGGACATGCGCAAAACCTCACGCCCACAACCCAGGCACGGCAGTGGCGGGCGCGGGCGGGAGCCATTGAATAGTTGGCGGCCCTCGCGTTTCCTTCGCTTGGCGTCTTCCGCCGCCTGTTGCATCGCTGCCAGAGCAGCGCCGCTCTCACCCCGCGGCATGACCGCGCGGCGACAACCAAGAACGACACGCAATGCTTGGTGCGAGACAGCTACGGACACCAGAAGCAAGCACCATTTAGAGAAACTGACCGTGGGACTGCCAACCCTGAGACGCCCATGAATACATGTGGAAACGGACGTGGAGGCACGCAAGCTGTCTGGTAGAGGACGCCCTGCGATTCGCTGGACTGTCTGACAGCTGCGTGGCAATGTACACGCACATCTGATACTTCTTCACAATGTACCCTGGAATCGCTTTCGGCTGGGGCTTCCTGTCACATTACCCATGAACTAAACGACTATTCTACTTATGTGTATATTATCAACAATCCTCCATATGTACTATCATTCATCCTAGAGTCTATATGATCCTCCTCAATATACTATCAATCATCCTCCAACAACCTCTCCAATTCTGCGGTTTGTGCCAAAGGCGTTTTCGAAAATCAGCCGAGCCTTTAAGCAGCCTTTTTTGGCTGTTCATAAAAGGCTTTCGAAAGGCTCCGAAAAGCCTGTTACATGCCTTTTCGCCATCTCAAGACGTTCATGTCTTTAGCGGACACACCCTTCTCAAAGCTAGTTGGTCGAGCCGACCAGAAAGGACAAAGTGATAACTTGTGGTTGGTTTTCCTAAGATTTGACAGATATTTGACCATTTATTCTGAGAAAGCAGATTTTTCGCACCTGTAGTGGGTCATGCCGCGTCTGCCAGTCAAATTCTCAGGTCCGTGGGTGCAGTATTACTATCAAAACACTTGGGGGATACGTCTTTGGATAAAAACATAACGTGATTTGTCGAGTTGTTCGGATCTTGCTCCAGTTTTTGATGCGTGCCGAGGAGCGGCGTGCGAGAAAAGAGCTCTACGAGGGCCCGGGCGGTAACCTGGTTGACGGTTTACCGCCGGTTCCAAGTGGGCGCTACCTGGGGTCGGTTTTCCTGAGATTTGAAAGATATTTGACCATTTATTTTGATAAACCAGGTTTTCCGCACCTGTAGTGGTCTATTCCGCTTGCCAATCAAATTCTCAGGTTCCTAGGTGCAGTATTACTATCAAAACAGTTGAAGGACCTGACGTTGGATAAAAAACAGAAAAACGTGATTTCTCTAGCTTTTTGTTTCGCTCCAGAAGCTTCCTCTATTTCTTCCGACGATCGCCGCGCAAGAAAAGAGCTCTACCAGGATCCCGGGGGTAACCAGGTTGACGATTGACCGCCGGTTCCCAGTATTTGAAAGATATTTGACCATTCATTTGAGACACCAGATTTTTTGCACCTGTAGTGAGTTATGCCGCGTCTGCCAGTCAAATTCTCAGGTCCGTAGGTGCAGTATTACTATCAAAACACTTGGGGAACCGACATTCGATAAACAGAAGAACGTGATTTTTCGAGTTTTTTTTCTTGCTCCAGAAGCTTTCTTCACGCGTTCCGAGGATCGCCGTGCAAAAAAAGAGTTCTAGGAGGTTTCCGGCGGTAGCCTGGTTGACGGTTTACCGCCGGTTCCAAGTTGGGTCGGTTTGGCTAAGATTTGAAAGATATTTAACCATTAATTTTGAGACAGCAGATGTTTCGCATCTGTAGTGGGTCATGCCGCATCTGCCAGTCAAATTCAGGTCCGTAGGCGCAGTATTATTATCAAAACACTTGGGGGAACCGTCTTTGATAAACATGAAGTCGTGATTTTTCAAGTTTTTGGGGTCTTGCTCCAGACTCGTCCTTCATGTGTACCGAGGAGCGCCGTGCGAGAAAAGAGCTCTACGAGGGCCGGCGGTAACCTGGTTGACGGTTTACTGCCGCTTCCCAGTTTTGGACGCCACCAAGTTGGGCGGTTTACCTCGTAGAGCTCTTGAGCATCAATGAGCTAGAGGAATTTCGGCGCGAAGTGGAGCTAGTTGGACCAGCCGGCAAGAACGGACAAAGTGTTAACTTTTGGTAGGTTTTGCTAATACCTCGTAGAGCTCTTCGGCATCGATGAGCTAGAGGAATTCTGGTGCGGAATGGAGCTAGTTGGTCGAGCCCACCAGAAAGGACAAAGTGACAATTTTCGGGTGGTTTCGCGAATATTTGAACGATATTCCACCATTCATTTTAAGAAACCAGATTTTGGCGCTAAGCATACGCATCTATATAAATATATATATACTTTGTTCCGAGAGCAGCTCAGCTCTCTCGAGGGAGTTTTACTATGGTTTCACTTCCGCGAACTGACCTAGTATGAACATCGGAAAATACAGAAAAGGCGATTTCAAGGAAATCTTATCCAAAGCTCTCTGCTTCGTTTCAAAGCACTCTAGTCTGTGCGAGGAGCTCTACGAGGTTCCCGGCGTTGACCAGGTTGACGGTTTAGCGCCGGCGCCAGTGCCTCGTAGAGCTCTTCGGCATCGATGAGCTAGAGGAATTCCGGCGCGGGGTGGAGCTAGTTGGTCACCCGACCAGAAAGGACAAAGTGACAACTTTTGGGTAATTTTGCCCGCGTGCCCAGGTTGACGGTTCACCGCCGGCGCCAAGTACCTCGTAGAGCTCTTCCATCAATGAGCTAGAGGAATTCCGGCGCGGGGTGGAGTTGGCCGACCCGGCCCGGGCGGACGATGTGACGACTTTGGGTCGGTTTTGCTAAGATTTGAAATATTTAACCATTCATTTTGAGAAACCAGATTTTTTGCACCTGTAGTGGGTTATGCCGTGTCTGCCAGTCAATTTCTCAGGTCCGTAGGTGCAGTATCACTGTCAAAACACTTGGAGGAACGAACGTTTGATAAAAAGAGAAAAACGTGATTTTTCTAGTTTTTTCGTGTCTTGCTCCAGAAGCCTTCTTCATGTGTTCCGAGGATCGCCGCGCGAGAAAAGAGCTCTACGAGGATCCCGGGGGCAACCAGGTTGACGATTTATCGCCGGTTCCCAGTATTTGAAAGATATTTGACCATTCATTTGAGACACCAGATTTTGCGCACCTGTAGTGCGTTATGCCGCGTCTGCCAGTCAAATTCTCAGGTCCGCAGGTGCAGTACTACTATCAAAACACTTGTGGGAACCGACATTCGATAAACAGAAGACAGTGACTTTTCGAGTTTTTGTTTTCTTGCTCCAGAAGCTTTCTTCACGTGTTCCGATGATCGCCGCGCAAGAAAAGAGCTCTACGAGGTTCCCGGCGGTAACCAGGTTGACGTCTTACCGCCGGCTCCCAGTTTCAATTCGTGTGTAAAATACCTCGTAGACGTCTTCGTCATCGATGAGCTAGAGGAATTCCGGCGCGGGGTGGAGCTAGTCGGTCGACCCGACCAGAAGAGACAAAGTGGTCACTTTTGGTCGGTTTTGCGAAGATTTGAAAAATATATGACCATTCATTTTGAGAAGCTAGATCTGTTGCACTGTAATGGTTTATGCCGCGTCTGCCAGTCAAATTCTTAGGTTCGTAGGTGCAGTATTACTATGAAAACACTTGGGCGAACCGTCTTTGCATAAAAACATAAAAAACGTGATTTTTTGAGTGTTCGAGTCTTGCTCCAGACTCTTCCTTCATGTGTACCGAGGAGCGCCGTCCGAGAAAGGAGCTCTACGAGGGCCCCGGCAGTAACCTGGTTGACGGTTTACTGCCGGCGCCAGTTTCAAAATTCGTTTTAAGAACTTGTATTTTGTCACCTGTAGCGGGTTATACCGCGCCTGCTAGTTAAATTATCTGGTTTGCAGCTGAAATATTACTATCAAAACACTTGCTGGAACCGTCGGCCGTTTCTGAAATCGGTCTGCTACTCAAGCTAGGTCCGCGAAACTGTTCGTATTCTTCGAGTCATCTGGACAGGTGCTGTCGGTTTCCCGTACTTAACTGGAGATTCAGGACAGCTACAGAGCTGATGCTTACAGAATCCCTTTCTAAATCATGAGGCGCGTTCAGCCGGTGCATCTAGAGGTCTGAACTTAGTCTTCTACTCGAGCTAGGTCCACGAACCTCTTCGTATTATGCGAGTCATCTTGACAGCTGCTGTCGGTTTTCTGTACTTAACGCGAGATTCAGGACAGCTGTAAATTTGATTTTTAGAAAAACCGAGACAGAATGATGAGGCGCGTTCATCTGTTCAATCGAGAGGTCTGAGCCCGGTCTGATCCTTGAGCTAGGTCTGTGAAACTATTCACATTATGACAACTAGTCATACTCTACTTGTATTTGAGGTTCGTTTTCCAGACCTAACTCGACCGATCAGCTCCGCACCAAAACTGGGCGCCGGCGGTAAACCGTCAACCTGTCTTACCGCCGGGGACTCGTAGAGCTTCCTGACAATATATAATGTCGAGAAAAATTGCAGAGAACGATGCAACAGCCGAACGCCCCCGATGCTTCTGGATGTCTTCTGTACGGGCTCTGTAGCTCTCCTACAGCCCGAGTTACGCGCGTAAATCGACAGCACCTCTCCAGATGACTCGAAGATTACGAATAGTTTGGCAAACCTAGCTCGAGTATCAGACCCAGTTCAGACCTCTCAATGCGACAGGCGGACGCGTCTGATATTCGAATCGATTACTGTGATTACCAGCCCTGCAGCCCTACAGCCCGAGTTTTGTGCAGAAAACCGACAGCACCTCTCAGGATGACTCGGAGAATACGAATAGATTCGCGGACCTAGTTCGAGCAGCAGGCCGAGCTCGGAGCTCTGGATTCGACAGAATGCGCGCCTCATGTCTCCAAATCGATTCCTGGGACTACGAGCGAACGCGACTCATGATTCTGAATTGGTTTCTGTCAGTATCAGCTCTGTAACTGTCCTATAGCTCGAGTTAAATACAGAAAACCGAGAGCGCCTATCAAGATGACTCGAATAATACGAACAGGTTTGCGGACCTAGCTCCGCTAGAAAACCGAGTTCAGACCTCTGGACGCAACAGACGAACGCGCCTGATCATTCTGGATCGATATGGCGTGCTGACCAGCTCTGTAGCTGTCCTGTATCTCGAGTTAAATCCAATATACCGAGAGCGCGTATTAAGATGACTCCAAACGACCGATCCCGCCAGTGTGCTTTTTGGCAGTAAAAGGTACCCGATCGAGCTGAGATCAAGATGCCGAGCGGAAATAAGATCGAATATCACGGGAAAAAATACTAGAGCTCAAACGAATTGAGGAATTTCGAGAACAAAATTTTCAACCGACCAGAAGTCACCAAAAGGTCCGTCGAGATTTTTCTTGCCAACTAGCTCTCCAGCGCCCCAGAACTGGGCGCCGGCGGTAAACCATCAACCTTTCTTACCGCCGGGGGACTCGTAGAGCTTCCTGATCACATATAATGTCGAAAAAAACTGCAGAGAACGACTAGTTTTTCAGCCAAAGCAATTTCAGACCTTTCGATGCAACAGCCGAACGCCCCTCATGCTTGTGCATCGTTTTCTGTGCGCACGAGCTCCGTAGCTCTCCTACAGCCCGAGTTACGTGCGAAAATCGACAGCACCTCTCAAGATGACTCGAACAATACAAACAGTTTCGCGAATCGCTCGAATATCAGACCGATTTGAGACCTCTGAATGCAACAGGCGGACGCGCCTGATGTCGCCGAATCGATTCCTGTGATTACCAGCCCTGCAGACCCCTTACAGCCCGAGTTGAGTGCAGAAAACCGACAGCACCTGTCAGGATGACTCGGACAATACGAATAGGTTCGCGGACCTCGCTCGGGCAGCAGACCGAGTTCAGAGCTCTGAATGCGACAGGCGGACGCGACTGATGTCTTTGAATTGATTCCAGTGATTACCAGCCCTGCAGCCCCCTTACAGCTCGAGTTAAGTGCAGAAAACAGACAGCACCTCCCAAGATGACTCGAAGAATACGAATAGTTTTGCGGACCTAGCTCGGGCAGCACACGGAGTTCTGAGCTCTGGATTTGGCAGGCGGACGCGCCTGATGTCTCCGAATCGATTCCTGTGAGTACGAGCCCTGTAGCCCCCCTACAGCCCGAGTTAAGTGCAGAAAACTGAAAGCACCTCTTAAGATGACTCGAACAATACGAATAGTTTCGCGAACCTAGCTCAGGCAGCAGACCGAGTTCAGATCTCTAGATGGAACAGACGAACGCGCCTGATGATAACCAATCGATTTCTGTGAGAATCAGCTCTGTAGCTTCCCTACAGCTCGAGTTAAGTACAAAATACCGACCACGCGTGTCAAGATGACTCGAAACAGCCGATCCCGCCGCGACGCTTTTTAGCAGAAATATTTACCCGATCGAGCTGAGACTGGAACCGGCGGTAAACCGTCAACCAGGTTACCGCCGGGCACCTCCTATAGCTCCGTTCTTGCCCAGGGCTCCCCCGAACACATGAAGGAAGTTTCTAAAGCGAGGGCCGAAACTCTAAAAATCACGATTTTCCGGTTTAAATCCAAAGTTGGTTCCGTCAAGTGTTTTAATTGTAATGCTGCACCTACGGACCTGAGAATTTGACTGGCTGACGCAGTCCACTACAGGTGCGAAAATTCTGGTTTCTCAAAATAAACGGTCAAATATCTTTCAAATCTTAGCAAAACTGACCCAAAGTCATCAGGTGCTGTCGGTTTTCTGCACATAACTCGGGCCATGGGGGGGCTACAGGGCTGGTAATCACAGGAATCGATTTGAAGACATGGGGCGCGTCCGCCTGTCGCATGGAGAGGTGTGAACTCGGTCTGATACTCGAGCTAGGTCCCCAAACTATTCGTATTGTTGTCATCTTGGAAGGTGCTGTCGATTTTCGCACGTACCTCTAAGAGATCTACAGAGCTCGTACGCACAGAAAACGATCCAGAAGCATCAGGGGCGTTTGGCTGTTGCATCGAGAGGTCTGAAATCGCTCGGGCTGAAGAACTATCGTTCTCTGGATTTTTTCCGACATTATATATGGTCAGGAAGTTCTACGAGTCCCCCAGCGGTAAGCTTGACGGTTTACCGCCGGCGCCCACTTTGGGTCAAGACATTTGAAAGATATGTGTCAATTCATTTTGCGAAAGCATGGGGATTTAACCTTCGTTCTCTCAGCAGCTCAGCTCTCCAGAGCCAGTTTTAGTGCCAGCTCACTCCCGGGAACCGACTTCATGTTGACTCCGCAAAATCTTTATTTGACGTTTTTCTAGAAAAGCTCCCAGCAGCTCTCCGCTTTGCTCCTGAGCTTCCTTACGGGTGCAAGGAGCTCTACGAGGTTCCCGGCGGTAACCAGGTTGACGGTTCACTGCCAGCGCCAAAATACCTCGTAGAGCTCTTCGGCATCGATGAGATAGAGGAATTCCGGCGCGGGTGGAGCTAGTTGGTCGACCCGGCCAGAAAGGACAAAGTCTCAAGATAACTCGGACAATTCGAACAGTTTCGCGGACCCAGCTCGGGCATGAGACCGATTTAGAGCTCTCGATTCGGCGGACAAACGCGGCCGATGGTGCTGAAGTGGTTTCTGTAAGTATCAGCTCTGCAGCTGTCCTGTAGCTCGAGGTAAGTACAAAAAGCAACAACGCCTGTCAAGATGACTCGAAACAGCCGATCCCGCCTGGACGCTTTTTGGCAGTGAAAGATACCCGATCGAGCTGAGATCAAGATGGCGGGAATGAAATCCAGTATCACGGGAAAAAACACTAGAGCTCTAACGAATGGTTCAATTGAGAAAAAAATTCAACCGAGCAAAAGTCAGCAAAAGGTCCGTCGAGATTTTTCTTGCCAACTAGCTCTCCAGCGCCCCGGAACTGGGAGCCGGCGGTAAAGCGTCAACCAGGTTACCGCCGGGAGACTCGTAAAGCTCTTTCCCTTGGGCGGCGCTGCTCGGAACACATGCAAAGAGCTTCATCAAGCGATAGCTGTTGATAATATTTAAAAACTCGAGAAATATTGCTTCTGGGTGTTACGCAATGTCGGTTCCTCCCAGTCTTGGGATTGAAATAATGCAGCTGGATCGAACGCGCCATGATTCACTGCAGAGCATGAAAATCTGGACTTCGAAAACGAATTTCACAATCTCTCACAATCTTTAAAAAATGGAAACCGGCGGTGAGCCGTCAACCAGGTCACCGCCAGGCACCTCGTAGAGCTCTTTTCTTTCACAGCGCTCCTCGGAACACATGAAGCAAGCTTCTGAAGCGAGAGCCGAAAAACTCGGAAAATCACGTTTTTCGGCTTCCATCCACAATCGGTTCCTGCACTGGGAGACGCGGCATAACCCACTGGGCGCCGGCGGTCAACCGCCAACCTTTCTTACCGCCGGGGGACTCGTAGAGCTTCCTGACAATATAGAATGTCGAAAAAAATTGCAGATAACGAATAGTTTTTCAGCCCAAGCGATTTCAGACCTCTCGATGCAACAGCCGAACGCCCCGGATGCTTCTGGATTGTCTTCTGCACGAGCTCTGTAGCTCTCCTACAGCCCGAGTTACGTGCGTAAATCGACAGCAACCCTGAAGATGACTCGAACAATACGAATAGTTTGGCAAACCTAGCTCGAGTATCAGACCAAGTTCAGGCCTCTGAATGCGACAGGCGGACGCGTCTGATGTCTCCGAATCGATTCCTGTGATTACCAGCCCTGCAGCCCCCCTACAGCCCGAGTTAAGTGCAGAAAACCGACAGCATCTCAGGATGACTCGAACAATACGAATAGTTTCGCTGACCTAGTTCGGGCAGCAGACCGAGTTCCGAGCTCTGGATTCGACAGGCGGACGCGCCTGATGTCTCCAAATCGATTCCTGTGACTACCAGCACTGTAGCCCCCCCACAACCGAGTTAAGTACAGAAAACCGACAGCACCTCTCAAGATGACTCGAACAATACGAATAGTTTCGCGATTCTAGATCGGGCAGCAGACCGAGTTCAGAGCTCTGGATTCAACAGACGAACGCGACTGATGATTCTGAATCGGTTTCTGTAAGTACCAGCTCTGTAGCAGTCATATAGCTCGAGGTAAGTACACAAAACCGAGAGCGCATGTCAAGATGACTCGAATAATACGAATTGGTTTGCGGACCTAGCTCGGCTAGCAGACCGAGTTCAGACCTCTGGATGCAACAGACGAACGCGCCTGATCATTCTGACTCGATAAGGTGTGCTTACCAGCTCTGTAGCTGTCCTGTATCTCGAGTTAAGTCCAATATACCGACAGCGCGTATCAAGATGACTCGAAACGGCCGATCCACCCTGGACGCTTTTTGGCAGTAAAAGGTACCCGATCGAGCTGAGATCAAGATGGCGAGCGGGAATAAGATCGAATATCACGGGAAAAAATACTAGAGCTCTAACGAATGGTTGAATTTCGAGAACAAAATTTTCAACCGACCAAAAGTCACCAAAAGGTGCGTCGAGATTTTTCTTGCCAACTAGCTCTCCAGCGCCCCGGAATTACTCTTAAGCTTCCAGCAATAACTTGCTAAGGGAAGCTCTACGAGGTACAATACGACTAGTTTCGCGATTCTAGATCGGGCAGCAGACCGAGTTCAGAGCTCTGGATTCAACCGACGAACGCGACTGATGATTCTGAATCGGTTTCTGTAAGCATCAGCTCTGTAGCAGTCATATAGCTCGAGTTAAGTACAGAAAACCGAGAGCGCCTGTCAAGATGACTCGAGTAATACGAATGGGTTTGCGGACCTAGCTCGGCTAGCAGACCGAGTTCAGACCTCTGGATGCAACAGACGAACGCGCCTGATCATTCTGAATCGATAAGGTGCGCTTGCCAGCTCTGTAGCTGTCCTGTATCTCGAGTTCAGTCCAATACACCGAGAGCGCGTATCAAGATGACTCGAAACGGACGATCCCGCCTGGACGCTTTTTGGCAGTAAAAGGTACCCGATCGAGCTGAGATCAAGATGGCGAGCGCGAATAAGATCGAATATCACGGGAAAATATACTAGAGCTCAAACGAATGGTGAATTTCCAGGACAACATTTTCAACCGACCAAAAATCACCAAAAGGTCCGTCGAGATTTTTCTTGCCAACTAGCTCTCCAGCGCCCCAGAATTACTGGCGCCGGCGGTGAACCGTCAACCTGGTTTTTTGCGGTTTTGCGGGCAGCGAAGGCTCCGTCGAAGCCTGCCCGAGCCAAACGCCCAGCAGGGCGCCTCGAGCTCTCTGCGAGCTCTCAGCACGCACTCGGCCGCCCCAATGAGGCGCTCCAGCGCCGTCAGTTCGGCATCAGTGTCTGTACTATCTCTAGGCAAGAGAAGGGCCGCCTCCGCAACATCTCTCCAAACGAGACCGTCACAGGAGGCAGCAGGCTGAGGCGAGTCGGGGGCAGCGGAATGCCGCAGGCGCTTGGAGCAACGTTCAGGATGGGGGAGAAAGGCAGCCTCGAGAAAGAAACCAATACCACAACCAGACGCACCCACTCCGCCGTCGAAACGACCGCGGAGGGCAACAAGCTCATGATACTCTAAAAGATCGGGTGGAACAGGCCTCATAGTGTAACACTCGCGGCCTTCCCGCGCACAATGTGCGAGGGAGGGCATCCGCCCTCTGGTTGTTCTCTCTGAATTCATGTTTGAGGAAGTCACGACCAAGGAAACTGGATCTGAGATGGTATCGATTCTCCAGCCACGCAATCTTATCCACCAGCTGATCGACTCTCTTTTGATATACGTTATTTCCCACCCTCCACTTCCCACGGACCCAAATTAGAATAAGAAGACTATCTCCGCAGAGCTCCACAGGGAGCCCATCCGAAACAACATCCCAGACCGTCGCCCTTTCATTTAGGATGGCTAACCGTTTTGCTAACTTTTCCGCCTCCGCTCCAGACACCTCCTGAGACATCAACTCATCCCAAGACATCATTTCCACCACGGAGTCGGTCCCCTTTCCAGAATACACGAAATACTCAAACGCTTTCTCATGGCCACAGTGTTTCAGGTAATCAGGCATCTTGTCGAGGAACGTTTTCCAGGAAAACTCACCGTCCTTCCACCAAGAGGCCCCAAATAGGATATATGCCATGTGACTCCAAGGTCTTTCTCCTGATGCACCAGCTCCGACGCGAATACGTTTCAGAGCACTAGCCTCCTTCCACGATCCCTTCTGTCTGAGGACCTCACTGAAGTCTGAACGAGCACCCTCCCACGATGGACACGAGCACAGCAGCATCCTTCTGGCGTCCCTCCAGACACGGGCACCATTAGGAGGAGCAATGGGGAGAGCCAGCCGACGACGTTTGCAATCTTCCCGATTCGCATAAGCAGCATCCCAGTTAGTCGCATGATACTCCGCAACGTCTTCTGCCAGCAACCATGAACGATGCAATACACGTTGAACCGAACTCCGAAACCCATGATCGTGAAATAGCTTTCGAACAACATGCAAACGAGCAGGGCGCCATATGTCCCAGGATACACTGGCGGGTGCCGGTTTATGACACATCCTCAACAAACATGTTCCCTCGAAGACGTGGATTTTGTGAATCGAGTCCTTTTCCCACGTCAGCCCTTCCGAGCCGAAAAGCAGGGTAGATTGCACGATGGACTGATAACGTTTGAACTTCAGATGCCAATGCACCGCACGGGATCGAAAGTATTGGATATGGCCGAAGATTGCCTTGCGAGCAGGGTTGAGACGGCGGTCAACATCAACATGCGGCTCGCGAAAAGAAACCGCGATGTCATTCCCCAGTACGTTGAGGACGGAAACCTGCTGCAGCTCGACACTGACGTACTCGTCAGCCCCATCGAGGCCGATATCCCCAGGCATATTAGAGCGATGGATACTGGTAAAGAATTTCCCAGGGGAGCAACCTATAGCAGCAAACTGTAGGCTATCCAACTTCCAATCAAACTTCCATTGATGCAAGGCAAGAGTAAAGTCATTCAACTGTTGTTGAAAAGCCTTGGGATTCAGGCCTGAGCCAATGATGCACACATTGTCAGCAAAGATGAGATGGTTTACCACGGCGGTCTCTGTTGTCTGGTTTGGGTTGATACACTCGTAGCCTAGGCCTCCCTTGTCCCAGTCCTGAACAATATCAGCCCACATGGCTGCCACAACAGCGTTCCAACATGCTGGGCTCTCGTTACCTCCCGTCTTAACGTGCTTGTCTACTTTGACCTCAGGAACCCCGAGACCCTCGAAGAGCACCGTGGAGACCTCGTCCGCCAGGGGTTCCAATAGAGCCAGCTGGAGATACGGAGGAATACCGAGTCTTTCAAACGCAAGTGTGATCTTCTGGACCGTCATATTCTGGAAAGCTTGTTTAACGTCCAAACTGGCGATCAGCAGAGACCTATCCTTTCCCCAGACTGCCGCATGTTGGGCCGCACATTTGAGGGCCCCCGAGATCTCCCCACAGCAGCGCTCGGCCGCGAACCCGAAGAGCGAGATATGGGGCAACACCTTGGTAAAGTAGGGCTCGAGGACGACAAGGACCGACGACGAGTACCACTTCTTGATAGCACTCTCCACGGCAATACTCCTAGTAGCCTCCGAGAGATGGGTGAGCACTTTCAGCTTTTTCGGCACCAGGGTAATGAAGGTCTGACGCCAAGATCCAGGCACGGCACGAAGACTACGAAATATCTCAGCAAAACGATCAGCAAAAAATCCGAACGGTCCGATACGGGAGTTCTTTGAGCACCTCCGCGGAGATCCCATCTGGCCCTGACGCCTTTGCCGTATGAAGACGAGAACGAGCTCGAAACACCGCTGAGACAGGCAGACGGGGAACATCCTGGGATCAAGCAGCCACGCGTGCACGCAGCGAGGCCAGAGAGAGATGGGTACGCTCACGCTCGTCCACATCTGTGTAGCTCTGCGTGTGATCCAAGAGGGAGGCGCGCCAATCAACCCGATCCACGGACCCGTGGACGCTCTCGATCGTGTGCTTATGTGTCCTCCTCCGCCCTTCCGAGAACCTCCAAGCCATCCATCTCCTGTCGAACTTCCTCTTCTCCTGGTCTCTCCTCCTCCTGAGCTTCTTGAACTCCTCCGACGTCTTGTCCCCCTCCCACCTCTTCACTTCCTCCTGCAATCGAATAAGTTCAGGGTGCCGACGGGGAGGGAGCATAGACGAGCAGGGGGCAGTCGAAGTAGCAGACGCCTCACGATGACAACGTTTCTCAATCTCTCCAAGGCTGAGGTTCTCGTCGATTGACGAGTCGAGACGTGTCTGAAACGAGCAGCCGTCGTGCCAGGTCAGCGGCATCCATCTGGATAGGCACCGCACAGCCCGTGCAACGTATCTGGGCGCGACGACTGGTCTATCAAGCTGCAACTCCGTTTGCACCAACGCGTGGTCACTAAACCTGCGAGTACTGCCCAACTCGCGAGGCCAGGACACCGAGGCGGGCGCAAACACGGTACCACGAGATACTAGCACATAGTCCAAGACCTTCCCCGCCTCTCGTGCCCCTGTCCGATATCCGGACCATGTGATCTCTCTCTCCCTGAACGTGTTGCTGGCAATCAAGCTCTCCTCCATCATCCAGTCCTCCACCTTGGTACGTAGTAACGAATACCTCCTCCTCCTTTCCCTCTCCATCCCACCATCCCCATGACAAACATCAGCGCCTAGCAGACCTGGGCCCGTCAAGGCGGTGCCTTCGATGTCCGTGAGATGTGGTCTGACTTCCACATTCGCATCTGCAGCAACAACCAACTTGAGAGAACCATGCAAACCTTCCCAGTACCGCCTGAGAAGAGAAATAGAACGAAGACAAACATCCGTGATGTTGAGAGCCTCCCCCACAGAGTTGTCGGGAAGGTAGAGTGAGACGAAGATAACCCGATTGAAAAGGACAGCCACCCATCTGTCCCCACTAGACTGCTCACGTATTGCCGTTCCCCCACGGTACAATATGCCTGCCTTGCGACAGGAAGATAGCTGTGCACTAACCCCCAACTTAGCAAACCAGTCTGAATTAAAGTCGACATTCTCACATTCCTGCAAGCCCAGCAGATCCCAATGGACATCGTGAGAGAGAAGACGCAGAACGTTATACTGATGATTGGCGGCCTTACCCGCCTTCTGGATGTTCTGCGAGGCACAGGTGACTGAGATAGCACCCGAGCCCCGCGGCGTTTGTCAACGACGGTTGACGGTAGCAAGCCTCTGCTCCATCGTTTCTGACGTGATGGCCAAACGGTGCAACAACGCAAAGGCATCCCAGTTCTCTTTGATGATACGCCACTGGCCCGAACCACCGTACTGGCCACCGGCTGCGAACTCACCCAACTGCTTTCGATGTCCATCTTCCGCTGGGTCGGTCCACATCTCAGAAGGTGTAGCCCCGCTGCCAGCCGTTCCTTTGAGTTTGATGTTGCGAAGGCACGAGTCTCTGGCCCAGATGCCGTGAAACCGACCGATGGCCTGCAGGTGTGGTGTCTTCCACGGTGCGCTCTCAACCCTGAACTTTACTCGTGAGGGGAAGTTGGCACCATATCCCGCCATCTGATCCAGCAGAAGATTTTTCTGAGCAGCATCGTTCCAAGCATGTTCCCAGGTCTTCTTGGCGCTCCAAAGGTCATCGTTTTCAGTGCCCGCATTGAATTTGATCCGAACACTCGCGTATGAAGCACGATTACCCTGCAGACGACATGAACCCATGGGGTCAACCTTGGCACGAAGAAGAGGATCTTTCGTTTCCAGCACGGCTAACAAATTTGTGACCAACTGATATGCATTCCTGTCAGAGAAAGAAGTACGATTACGCGTTTCTGCCGAAGTCCAGTCCTCCACCCATCCGTATGCTTCTACGAAGGATGGCACAAACTCCGATGGGGCACCCGAGCGAGTCGAAGCACCCCCGAGGGAAGGAGGACCGTTTTTCATCTGCTGCTCAAGAGCCGTGATGCGCGCAGAATCAGCATGCTGTTGCTTTTGGAGGTCAACGACTGCCTTCTCCGTTTTATCCGTCTTCTCATGAAGGGTCTGAAGTAATTGACGGCTCTCCTCACTCTCACGTTTTGATCGATCATCTTTGTCGAATGTCCATTCCAGAAAAAAACTTGAAACCAGAATCACTAGATTGACTGAGGATCACCTGACGTTGCTGCAACTCTTTGGCTCTCTCCTCTGCCATCTCCAAATCACGCCTCCGTGTCCGATCATTGGCTTCGGCATCAGACATCCGAGCGTCGGCCATTGTGCAAATAGAGAGCACTGAATGCAACACTGAATGAAGTACTGGATGCAACACTGAATGAAGCACTGAATGAAGCACTGAATGCAACACTGAATGCAGAACAGTGGGCTCACTGAATGAAACACTGAATGAAGCACTGAATGAATAGACGCAATGAGACAGCACGGAACAGACAGTGTGTGCACGATGGAGAGCACTCGATAATGCAGAATACCGCAGCAGAAAAGAATAGCATGCCGACACGTGTGCAAAGATGTACGGTACTCAGGCAAAAAGACTCTGAAGCACCGTGTACAGTAAGTGGAACAGAAGAACACCTTACTGCACAATGCAGCTCGAGACGAGGGGGACCCCAGCGGTGAGACCAAGCCGAGCAGGAGGCAAGCTCTGCTCAACCTGGTCACCGCCGGGAACCTCGTAGAGCTCCTTTCACGCGCGAGAGTGCTGAGAGTCGAAAGAGAGCTTCTGGAGGCACTTCTCGAAAAAAAGACAAGATTTATGTTTTTCATGTCGCCATAAAGATAATTGCTCCAAGCGTTTTGATAGTAAGAGTGCGCCTACAGAGCTCATATTGAGACAGAGAGACCCTCATAGTCGTTTACATGTGCGAAAAATCTGCTTTCTCAACATGAATTGTCAAATATCCTTCAAATCCTGGCAAAACCGACCCAAATGTGCCACATCTCTTTTGCTCGGGTCGGCCAACTAGCTTCACCCCGCGCCGGAATTCCTGTAGCTCATCGTTGCCGAAGAGCTCTACGAGGTCCTGGCGCCGGCGGTGAACCGTCAACCTGGTCACCGCCCGGAACCTCGTAGAGCTCCTCGCACGCGTAAGAGTGCATAGATGTAAAGCAGACAGCTTCCCGGAGCATTTTTAGAAAAAAAAAAAAAAAAAAAAAAAAAAAAAAAAAAAAAAAAAAAAAAAAAAAAAAAAAAAAAACGGTGATTTCATGATGTCGGTCCCTCCAAATGTTCAGATAGTAACACTCTCTCCAGAGAGCTGAGCTGCTTGCAGGAGGAAGTTGAGATACTGATGCTCGGAGTAAAAATCTGCTTCCTGAAAATGAATTGTCGAATATATTTCAAATCTTGGCAAAACCGACACAAGGTCACCACATCTTCTTTTCTCGCCGGGTCGACCAACTAGCTCCAGCCCGCGCCGGAATTCCTCTTAGCTCATCGATAACGAAGAGCTCTACGAGGTATTAAGAAGGCGAGCGGGAATAAGATCGAATACGGTGGGGAAAAATACTAGAGCTCAAACGAATTGTTGAATTTCGAGAACAAAATTTTCAACCGACCAAAAGTCAGCAAAAGGTCCGTCGAGATTTTTCTTGCCACCTAGCTCTCCAGCGCGCCGGAATTACTGGGCGCCGGCGGTAAACCGTCAACCTTTCTTACCGCCGGGGGACTCGTAGAGCTTCCTGACAATATATAATGTGGAAAAAATGCAGAGAACGAATAGTTTTTCAGCCCAAGCGATTGCAGACCTCTCGATGTAACAGCCGAACGCCCCCGATGCTTCTGGAGTGTCTTCTCTACGAGCTCTGTAGCTCTCCTACAGCGCGAGTTACGTGCGTAAACCGACAGCACCTCTCAAGATGACTCTAACAAAACGAATAGTTTGGCAACCCAGCTCGAGTATCAAACCGAGTTCAGACCTCTGAATGCGACAGGCGGACGCGTCTGATGTCTCCGAATCGATGCCTGTGATTACCAGCCCTGCAGCCCCCCTACAGCCCGAGTTTAGTGCTGAAAACCGACAGCACCTCTCAGGATGACTCGAACAATACGAATAGTTCGGCGGACTTAGTTCGGGCAGCAGACCGAGTCCTGAGCTCTGGATTTGACAGACGGACGCGCCTGATGTTTCAAATCGATGCCTCTGACCACCAGCACTAGCCACCCTCAGCCCAAGTTGAGTGCAGAAAACCGAGAGCACTTCTCAAGATGACTCGAAAAATACGAATAGTTTCGCGATTCTAGATCGGGCAGCAGACCGAGTTCAGAGCTATGGATTCAATGGACAAATGTAACTTATGATTCTGAATCGGTTTCTGTGAATATCAGCGCTGTAGCCGTCCTATAGCTCGAGTTAAATACAGAAAACCAAGAGCGCCTGTCAAGATGAATCGAATAATACGAATAGGTTTGCGGACCTAGCTCGGCTAGCAGACCGAGTTCAGACCTCTGGATTCAACAGGCGAACGCGCCTGATCATTCTGAATTGATTAGCTGTGCTTACCAGCTCTGTAGCTGTCCTAAAGGTCGGGTTACTGGGCGCCGGCGGTAAACCGTCAACCTTTCTTACCGCCGGGGGACTCGAAGAGCTTCCTGACAATATATAATGTCAAAAAAATTACACCGGAAAAATAGTTTTTCAGCCCAAGAAATTTCAAAACTCTCGGATGCAACAGCCGAACACCCCCGATGCTTCTGGATTGTCTTCTGCACGAGCTCTGTAGCCCTCCCAGATCCCGAGTTACGTGCGTAAATCGACAGCAACCCTGAAGATGACTCGAAGAATACGAATAGTTTGGCAAACCTAGCTCGAGTATTAGACCAATTTCAGGACTCTGAATCCGACAAGCGAACGCGTCTGATGTCTCCGAATCGATTCCTGTGATTACCAGCCCTGCAGCCCCCCTACAGCCCGATTTAAGTGCAGAAAACCGACAGCATCTCAGGATGACTCGAACAATACGAATAGTGCGGACCTAGTTCGGGCAGCAGACCGAGTTCCGAGCTCTGGATTCGAGAGGCGGACGCGCCTGATGTCTCCAAATCGATTCCTGTGACTACCAGCACTGTAGCCCCCCCCCCCCACAACCCGAGTTGAGTACAGAAAACCGACAGCACCTCTCGAGATGACTCGAACAACACAAACAGTTTAGCGATTCTAGAGCGAGGAGCAAACCGAGCTCAGAGCTCTCGATTCAACAGACAAACGCCGCTAATGACTCTGAATCGGTTTCTGTAATTATCAGCTCTGTATCTGTAATATAGCTCGAGTTAAATACAAAAAACGAAGAGCGCCTGTCAAGATGGCTCGAATAATACGAATAGGTTTACGGACCTAGCTCGGCTAGCAGACCGAGTTCAGACCCCTGGATGCAGACGAACGCGCCTGATCATTCTGAATCGATAAGGTGTGCTTACCAGCTCCGTAGCTGTCCTGTATCTCGAGTTAACTCCAATATACCGATAGCGCGTATCAAGATGACTCGAAACGGCCGATCCCGCCTGGACGCTTTTTGGCAGTAAAAGCTACCCGATCGAGCTGAGATCAAGATGACGAGCGGGAATAAGGTCGAATATCACGGGAAAAAATACTAGCGCTCTAACGAATGGTAGAATTTCGAGAACAAAATTTTCAACCGATCAAAAGTCACCAAAAGGTCCGTCGAGATATTTCTTGCCAACTAGCTCTCCAGCGCCCCGGAATTACTCTTAAGCTTCCAGCAATAACTTGCTAAGGGAAGCTCTACGAGTTATTTTGAAGAAAGTACAACAACCGACCCCATATTACCACATTCTCTCTTTTCGTCGGGCCGGCCAACTAGCTCTACCCTACGCCGGAACTGGCGCCGGCGGTGAACCGTCAACCTGGTCGCCGCCGGGATCCTCGTAGAGCTCCTGCCACGCGTAAGAGTGCTCAGAGCCGAAAGAGAGAGCTTCTGGAGGCATTTCTCGAAAAATTGAACATTGACTTTTTTCATGTCGAGATGAAGTTGGTTCCTCCAAGTGTTTTGATGGTAAATGTGTGCCTAGAGAGCTCATATCAAGACGCAGAGACCCTCATAGTCGTTTACAGGTGCGAAAAATCTGCTTTCTCAAAATAAATGGTCAAATATCTTTCGAATCTTAGCAAAACTGACCAAAAGTTGTCACATTGTCCTTTCTGGTCGGGTCGGCCAACTGGGCGCCGGCGGTAAACCGTCAACCTTTCTTACCTCCGGGGGACTCGTAGAGCTTCCTGACGATATATAATGTCGATAAAAAATTGTAGAGAACGAATATGTTTTCAGCTCAAGCGATTTCAGACCTTTCGATGCGACAGCCGAACGCCCCTGATGTTGGATTGTCTTCTATACGAGCTCTGTAGCTCTCCTACAGCCCGAGTTACGTGCGTAAATCGACAGCACCTCTCAAGATGACTCGAACAATACGAATACTTTGGCGAACCTACCTCGAGTATCAGACCGAGTTGAGACCTCTGAATGCAAGTGGGACGCGTCTGATGTCTCCAAATCGATTCCTGTGATGACCAGCCCTGCAGCCCCCCCACAGCCCGAGTTAAGTCCAGAAAACCGACAGCACCTCTCAGGATGACTCGAACAATACAAATAATTTCGCGGACCTAGTTCGGGCAGCAGACCGAGTTTCGAGCTCTGGATTCGACAGACGGACGCGCCTGATGTCTCTGAATCGATTCCTGTGATGACCAGCCCTGTAGTCCTCCTACAACCTGAGTTAAGTACAGAAAACCGGCAGCACTCTCAAGATGGCTCGAACAATACATATAGTTTCGCGATTCTAGATCGGGCAGCAGACCGATTTCAGAGCTCTGGATTCAACAGACAACGCGACTGATCATTCTGAATCTGTTTCTGTAAGTATCAGCTCTGTATCTGTAATATAGCTCGAGTTAAGTACAAAAAAACCGAGAGCGCCTGTCAAAATGACTCGAATAATACGACTAGGTTTGCGGACCTAGCTCGACTGGCAGACCGAGTTCAGACCTCTAGATGCAACAGGCGAACGCGCCTGATCATTCTGAATCGATAAGGTGTGCTCAACAGCTCTGCAGCTCTTCTATAGCTCGAGTTATGTTCAGAACACCGCCACCGCGTGTCAAGATGACCCGAAACGGCCGATCCCGCCGCAGTGCTTTTTGGCAGTAATATCTACCCGATCGATCTGAGATCAAGACGGCGAGCGGGAATAAGATCGAATATCACGGGAAAAAATACTAGAGCTCTAACGAATGGTTGAATTTCGAGAATAAAATTTTCAACCGACCAAAAGTCACCAAAAGGTCCGTCGATATTTCTCTTGCCAACTAGCTCTCCAGCGCCCCGGAATTACTCTTAAGCTTCCAGCAACAACTGGGAAGCTCTACGAGTTAAGTCCAGAAAACCGCCACCGCGTGTCAAGATGACCCGAAACGGCCGATCCCGCCGCAGTGCTTTTTGGTAATATCTACCCGATCGACCTGAGATTAAGATGGCGAGCGGGAATAAGATCGAATATCACGGGAAAAAATACTAGAGCTCTAACGAATGGTTGAATTTCGAGAACAAAATTCTCAACCGACCAAAAGTCACCAAAAGGTCCGTCGAGATTTTTCCTGCCAACTAGCTCTCCAGCGCCCCGGAACTGGGCGCCGGCGGTAAACCGTCAACCTTCCTTACCGCCGGGGGACTCGTAGAGCTTCCTGGCAATATATAATGTGAAAAAATTCAGAGAACGAATAGTTTTTCAGCCCAAGCGATTTCAAACCTCTCGATGCAACAGCCGAACGCCCCCGATGCTTCTGGATTGTCTTCTTTGCGAGCTCTGTAGCTCTCCTACAGCCCGAGCTACGTGCGTAAATCGACAGCACCTCTCAAGATGATTCTAACAAAACGAATAGTTTGGCAACCCAGCTCGACTATCAAACCGAGTTCAGACCTCTGAATGCGACAGGCGGACGCGTCTGATGTCTGCAGATCGACTTCTGTGATTAACAACCCTGCAGCCCCCCTACAGCCCGAGTTAAGTGGAGAAAACCGACAGCACTTCTCAGGATGACTCGAACAATACAATAGTTTCGCGGACCTAGTTCGGGCAGCAGACCGAGTTCCGAGCTCTGGGTTCGACAAACAGACGCGCCTGATGTCTTCAAATCGATTCCTGTGACCACCAGCACTGTAGCTTCCCCCAGCCCGAGTTGAGTACAGACAACCGAGAGCACTTCTCAAGATGACTCGAACAATACGAATAGTTCTGCGATTCTAGATCGGGCAATAGACCGAGTTCAGAGCTCTGGATTCAAAAGAAAAGTGCGACTGCTGATTCTGAAAAGCTCGAGTTGTGTTCAGAAAACCGTCATCGCGTGTCAAGATGACTTGACACGGCCGATCCCGCCTGCCTGCTTTTTGACAGTAAAAGTTACCCGCTCGAGCTGAGATCAAGATGGCGAGCGGGAATAAGATCGAATATCACGGGAAGAAATACTAGAGCTCTAACGAATGTTCAAATTACGAGAACAAAATTTTCAACCGATCAAAAGTCACCAAAAGGACCGTCGAGATTTTTCTTGCCAACTAGCTCTCCAGCGCCCCGGAACTGGGAACCGGCGGTAAACCGTAAACCAGGTTACCCCCGGGCACCTCGTAGAGCTCTTTTCTTGCAGAGCGCCCCTCCGAACACACAAAGGAAGCTTCTGAAGCGAGAGATAAAATTCAAAAAATCGTGATTTTTCGGTTTTCATACAAAGTCGGTTCCGCCAAGTGTTTCGATAGAAATACTGCACCTAGGGGCCTGAAAATTTTACTGGCAGACGCGCCTGAATCCCACTACAGGTGCGATTTTTCTTGCCAACTAGCTCTCCAGCGCCCAGCAAGAACTTGCTGAGGGAAGCTCTACGAGTTACTGGGCGCCGGCGGTAAACCGTCAACCTTTGTTTTTTTTTTTGGGGGGGGGGGAGGCTGACCAGGCACCGAGCGCCCCAGCGCCCGTTAAGTGCCTACCTAGTCTCTCTGCAGCCGGAGGTCTTGGGCCACCTGGGCTGCGGCCCGCAAGAGGCCCTCGAGACCCGAAAGCTCAGCGTCAGTGATACTGCTATGGGAGGGGAGTGCCTGTGCACAACGCCCTACTACTTCCCATATGATTGGACAAGGAGAGGAGGCTTGGGGGAAGAGGGAGACTACACGAGCTCTCTTATCTCTATGTTCAGGGTCAGGGTACGGATCATGGAAGCGAGGGATATATCCAATCTGCAGAAACCAACCAACGCCCACACCTTGGGCACACACTCCGCCATCGAAGGATCCGCGGAGGCCGATAACTCGAAAGTTGTCTTGAACATCAGGACGGAAGATATGGTGGTGGAACAGCTCTCTGAATATCTGGCCTTCCCGTGCTAGATGGGTGAGTTCATCAGCTACTGTATTACTCTCCCGATATATGTGTCGAATAAAGTCATTGCCCCATGAGGGGGGTCGTACTCCTTCCTCCTCCAATTCTTCCAAAAGAGAAATAATATTTGCAACCCGCCTACGATAAGAAGCCCCATCTCCTCCTTCTCCTCCTTCAACCTTCCAGAGACCGTTGATCCAATTACAGATAAGAAGCGAATCGCCCGTCAGCTCCAGACCGATCCCATCATCACTCAGATCCCAAGTCGGCTCCTGTTCATTGTTCGAGGCCAATCTCTGGGCCAGCTTCTCAGACTCCTTCACCGACAACGGACGGGCCATCATCTCCTCCCGCCGGGGGACTCGTAGAGCTTCCTGACAACATATAATGACGAAAATAATTACACTGACAAAATATTTTTTCAGCCCAGGCAATTTCAGACCTCTCGGATGCAACAGCCGAACGCCCCCGATGCTTCTGAATTGTCTTCTGTACGAGCTCTGTAGCTCTCCTACAGCCCGAGTTACGTGCGTAACTCGACAGCACCTCTCAAGATGACTCGAACAATACGAATAGTTTGGCAAACCTAGCTCGAGTATCAGACCGAGTTCAGACCTCTGCATGCGACAGGCGGACGCGTCTGATGTATCTGAATCGATTCCTGTGATTACCCGCCCTGCAGCCCCCTACAGCCCGAGTTAAGTGCAGGAAACCGACAGCACCTCTCAGGATGACTCGAACAATACGAATAGTTTCGCGGACCTAGTTCGGGCAGCAGACAGCGTTCGGAGCTCTGGATTCGAAAGGCGGACGCGCCTGATGTCTCGGAATCGATTCCAGTGATTACCAGCCATGCAGCCCCCCTACAGCCCGAGTTAAGTGCAGAGAACCGACAGCATCTCTCAAGATGACTCGAACAATACGAATAGTTTCGCGATTCTAGATCGGGCAGCAGACCGAGTTCAGAGCTCTGGATTCAACAGACAACGGCCACTGATGATTCCGAATCAGATTCTGTACGTATCAGCTCTGTAGCTGTCCTGTAGCTCGAGTTGAATACAGAAAACCAAGAACGTCTGTCAAGATAATTCGAATAATACGAATAGGTTTGCGGACCTAGCTCCGCTAGCAGACCGAGTTCAGACCTCTGGGTTCAACACGAACGCGCCTGATCATTCTGAATCGATTAGCTGTGCTAACCAGCTCTGTAGCTGTCCTGAAGCTCGAGTTATCTTGAGAAAACCATCACCGCGTATCAAGATGACTCGAAACAGCCGATCCCGCCCGTGTGCTTTTTGACAGTAAAAGGTACCCGATCGAGCTGAGATCAAGATGGCGAGCGGGAATAAGATCGAATATCACGGGAAAAAATACTAGAGCTCTAACGAATGGTTCAACTGGCGCCGGCGGTGAACCGTCAACCTGGTCACCACCGGGAACCTTGTAGAGCTCCTTGCACCCGTAAGAAAGCTTAGGATCGAAGCGAAGAGCTTCTGTGAGCTTTTCTAGAAAACGTCAAATTGAGATTTGGAAGTGAAGATGAAGTCGGTTCCCGGAAATAAACTAATACTAAAACTGGCTCTAGAGAGCTGAGCTGCTCAGGGAACGAAGTTTATATGCCAATGCTCGGCGTAAAAATCTGCTTTCTCAAAATAAAAAGTCAAATATCTTTCAAATATTCGCAAAACTACCCAAAAGTTGTCACATTGTCCTTTCTGGTCGGGTCGACCAACTAGCTCCACCCCGCGCCGGAATTCCTCTAGCTCATCGATAACGGAGAGCTCTACGAGGTATTTCGAGAACTAAATTTTCAACCGACCAAAAGTCAGCAAAAGTTCTGTCGAGATTTGTCTTGCGAACTAGCTCTCCAGCGCGCCGGAATTACTCAAAAGCTTCCAGCAATTACTTGCTCAGGGAAGCTCTACGAGTTACTGGGCGCCGGCGGTAAACCGTCAACCTTTCTTACCGCCGGGGGACTCGTAGAGCTTCCTGACAATATATAATATGGAAAAAAATCCAGAGAACGAATAGTTTTCAGCCCAAGCGATTTCAGACCTCTCGATGCAACAGCCGAACGCCCCCGATGCTTCTGGATCTGCGAATCGACTTGTGATCACCAGCCTGCCCCCCTGCAGCGCGAGTTAAGCACCTCTCAGGATGACTCGAACAATACAATAGTTTCGCGGACCTAGTTCGGGCAGCAGACCGAGTTCCGAGCTGTGGATTCGACAGGCGGACGCACATGATGTCTTCAAATCGATTCCTGTGACCATCATCACTGTAGCCTCACCCCAGCCCGAGTTGAGCGCAGAAAACCGAGAGCACTTCTCAAGATCACTCGAACAATACGAATAGTTTCGCGATTCTAGATCGGGCAGCAGACCGAGTTCAGAGCTCTGGACTCAACAGACATATGCGATTGATGATTCTGGATCGGTTTCTGTGAGTATCACCTCTGTGGCTGTCCTATAGCTCGAGTTAAGTACAGAAAACCGAGAGCGTCTGTCAAGATGACCAGAATAATACGAATAGGTTTGCGGATATAGCTCGGCTAGCAGACCGAGTTCAGACCTCTAGATTCAACGGGTGAACGCGCCTGATCATTCTGTATCGATTAGCTGTGCTCACCAGCTCTGTAGCTGTCCTAAAGCTCGAGTTATGTTGAGAAAACCGTCATCGCGTGTCAAGATGACCCGAGACGGCCGATCCGCCTGCCTGCTTTTTGGCAGCAAAAGGTACCCGATCGAGCTGAGATCAAGATGGCGAGCGGGAATAAGATCGAATATCATGGGGAAAAATACTAGAGCTCTAACGAATGGTTGAATTTCGAGAACAAAATTTTCAACCGACCAAAAGTCACCAAAAGGTCCGTCGAGATGTTTCTTGCCAACTAGCTCTCCAGCGCGCCGGAATTACTCTAAGCTTCCAGCAATAACTTGCTAAGGGAAGCTCTACGAGTTATTTCTGGGCGCCGGCGGTAAACCGTCAACCTTCGTTACCGCCGGGGACTCGTAGAGCGCCCTGACAACATGTAATGTCGAAAAAAAAATACACTGAAAAAATAGTTTTTCAGCCCGAGCAATTTCAGACTGGGCGCCAGCGGTAAACCGTCAACCTTTGTTTTTTGCGGACTTTGCGGTCGACTGTGCAGGCTTTCCAGCCTAGTCGGAAGCAAGGAGCGGGCGCATCGGGAGTAGGCGGAAGCCTCACCGATCCAAACGATCAGAGGCGAAAGCCAACTCTTATTAGGAGGATGAGAGGTCAAGCACACACACACGACAAACGAGGGCATGGCGTGAGTGAGCACAATCAAAATCACATCATATCCTGTCCGAAATACGCTTGTACAACCCGCGGCAAGATCATAATCGTATGCTCAACGGCCGAGACCTCGGCATCAGTCACTGTTGAAGTTGGATCAATCGAGAGTGCCGCACTGTACACCTCCGTCCAAATGATCTCATGGCTGAGTGGCTGCCTTGAGAGTCTCGATACCCTTCCAACATCTATCCAGCACCCGACTCCCACGCCGTCGCAAGAGACACCACCATCGAATCCAGCTCTGATGGCACAAACGCGAAACACCTGTTGTAACTGAGGGGCGTGAAGCCCTATCCTATCTCGAATCACTGGTGGCCCGACGCGGGCCGTATGAGTGAGTACATCTGCACGCGTGTTCCATTCCCTATATGTGTGGTCAATAATTTCCCTCCCGTGACAGGCAGGCCTAATTCCATATCTTTGACACATGTTGTCGAGTTGGTTTATCATTCTGTTGATCCTATCCTGATACGTACGATTAAGCACCCTCCAGACACCCTGCAGCCAAGACACCACCAGAAGACTGTCCCCAGAAATGTACACAGGGATCCCAAATGAGTCGAGGTCGTACTCAACCTCCTTCATATTTTGTAACGCAATACGTTTGGCCAGTTTGTCGTTGAACGCCGCAGTGCCCTCTTGGGCCCCATAGGTGTGTAGGTCGTTTTGTGTGATAGTAAGTACCTCCTGCGGGGCCCCACCTGTTGTACCGTACCCTTTTCTTTTCTGAAAATAACTCAGCATCGTCCGTGTACACATGTGCTCGCAGAACTGAACATACGCAGCATCTGTCGGCACAAAGGACTCCCACCATTTGAGTCCGTAGAATTCGCAGAAAGAAAATAGCCAGCATCTCTGGCCGACAGCTCGACCTGAACTAACATGTCTCCTTTTTAGCTGCGAAGCCTCTTGGAAGTGAAACATACCCCGCAAGCACTCAGACGCATCCGTCCTGAGTCTGTCCCACAATGGGCCATACGCAACCGTAGTCATGTGGTGATCTCTCCACGTACGTTGCGTCGAAGATATTTCCTCATGAGAAGCAGTACACATCATAGAAATGAAATCAGCAGCATCCTTCGCGGAGTTCCACACCATACGAAGAAATCTCTGCACCAAACTCGCAAATCCATAAGATCGGAATTGCTCTCTGGCCTCGTGGTACCGTCGTCGGTTCCAGTCCGCCATAGTCTCCTCCTCTCTCCTCGGCCGTCGAAACATACGGCACAAACACCATCCCTCGAAGGCATTGAGCATGTGTAGCGAGGAAGCATCCGCAGTACATGTCTCTAGACAATACAACGCCATACTCTGCACCTTGTCTTGATAACGGCAAAACTTATCACGAACAGCAACCGCTCTGTTACGAAAGAAATTCGACTGTCCAATGAAACAAGCTCGAGCCTCCTTGATGCGATATTCAACATCAGGATGAGCAGGCACTAAGTATGTGGAGAAAATCTCATGACCCAATACTTTCATACTGCCAACACGTCGAAGTCTAAAGCCCTGATATCTCGAGCACGCAGGTATACACAAATCCTCGCTGGTAAGTATATGTCCGTCACCGTCCACTTTAGCATTCTCCCCACATGTCATGTACAGCAGGCTGCTATCCTTCCATCTCATCCCCCAGTCATGTAGTGGTAGTGTTAGATCGTGCATCATCTGAGCCAACACAGTTGAGGAGGCAGATACAAGGTAGCAGTTGTCCGCCCACACAAAGTGGTTCACTGTTGTCCGTCGCTCATACTCACCACAGACGCCCTCCAGCACATACCCCACACCTCTACTGTCCCAATCCCGAAATATAGGTCCCCACATGGCACATATGATAAGATTAAATAGAAGAGGCCCCTCAGGGCCGCCCGTCCGTATGCAGACGTCCCAGTTGATGTCGTGAATGGCCATACCCTCGACAACTAACGACCCCGTAGTGCAAACCAGCGGTGATAGCAAAGCATACTGGAGATAGGCAGGAATATTGGCATGGCACATAGCTCGTTTGGCGTTTAGAAGGCTGCAGTGGTCGAACGCTTGTTTGATATCGGCGTTAGCGATATGGACCGTCTGATCTTTTCCCCAGATGTCCCCGTGTTGAGCCAGAGCCTTGAGGGCCCCCACAATTTCCACCGTCTTACGTCCCTCCTGGAAGCCGTAGATGCCCAGGGGTCCCATGAGGCCAGCCCGAGACACAAATTGTTCGACCAAGATCACCACGCAAGCAGAATACCAACGGCTGAGACTGTTTTGCAGACAGAGGTACCGCGCATCTGTCAGCGATGTCAAGCTCGGCAGCTTGGGCATGAAGGCGATCAAAATTTGCCTCCAATCCTGCGGATACTGCCGTGCCAAGCGAAATATCTCATCAAACATCCGAGCAACGCCACGCAAAGTCGCCCACGGCAATGCCTTGAGGATTTCACAAGGCAGCCTGTCGGGGCCGGTGGCACGCTTGGACTTGAGACGTGACCGTGCCTGGCATACCACCGCCATTGTCAGTCCCTCAGTGCAGTACCCGTCATATAGGTTCTGTTGTGCATCCCTCCTCAACTCCTCCAACATCGCCATATCCCGTCCTCCGACCTCCTCCGAAGTATACTTCTGTCTGGTATGTGCTCTGATCTCCTCCACCCACTCCTCCCTGTCCTCTGATATCCGTCCCTGCACAATGAGGTGCTTGATACCATGACGCTCTTTGCGCCTGGAGGCAGGAGAGGTCCACGCGGCCAACGCCGCACGATACTCCCTCCGCAGTCCGTTGGCACGTCTGCGCAAGCTGGGCACATCCACTGACGCTGGCAGAGGCTTCCGTCGCAAAATCTCCTGGCAGGCCGTGAGCCCTGCAGGCCTAATTGGCGGTAGTCCCCGTCCCGTGGTGGCAGTCGTGAATTTGATATCCTCCTGCTCAGTACAGGCCCGAATAGTGGTCGACACAAGGTCCCCTGGAGAACAAATAGTATTGGCATCTCCCAAGACCCGATCGATTTCCTTTCGCGCCATATTGAGGTCCCCCCAATTCACCGTCTTATAACCCACCAAACTCTTTTCACGAGCTGCCGTCGGGATACTACGTTTGACCAGCTCAGCGCCTGTGTCACTAAAAGTCCCCTGAAGCAGGCCATGGTCGCTGAGACGACTACGATTTGTCTTCCCCCCATTACTCATGATCGTTTCGACCGTCATCTCATCGATCACCCACGTCCTGGGAACAAAAATGTAATCAAGAACCTTCTTACACGTCCCCCACCGAGATACTCCGTAGCTCTCCCATGTGTGTAGTCGTCGTGGCAAGAACGAATTGGCAGCCTTCATCCCCAGGCGCCCTAGAAAGCACAGAACACGCTCGCGCAACTGTTGTCGTACGTCCCTCCTCACCCGCTGTGCACCTCCCTCCTCGCAAGTCCTCCTCTCCTCCTTGGTAGCACTTCCCACCGCCTCATAGACAGTCCCAGTGCGTGAGCACTGCAGCTGAGTTGATGGGGATAGCTCAACGTTGGCGTCGAGCAGCACAGAGACAGTCGCCCCCTTCCAGCGGCTGCGCAGAGTGAGAATAACTGACTCGAGCGCGTCCAACACCACGCACTGCACATCTACGGCGTTCTCGACGCCGGGGTCGGGAAGATACGCAGAGGCAACTATCACAGGGGCACTTCCACTACCAAAGACCACCACACAGAACCGTTCATATTGACATATTGATTCACGCACACACGTACTCCACTCTTTGTTAAATAATAACCCACACTTACCGTCACAACTCACACGATATGATAGACCACACCGTCTGATATATGCATCGAATTTGCCTCCAAAAAGATTCTGGCATTCCTGGACACCCCAGAATCTCATTCCCCTTGAAATTGGCCGACCCCGCCCGATTGAGGTTCCAGCTACCCAGTCGGATCCCCTTGAACGGTGTTCGGCGTCGTCGTCGTCACACCCTCCTGTTGACTTCCGTCTCGATATCAGCCTTCGTCTTAGTAAACGCAGGTATGAGTTGATGCAACCTGTCGACAGTCTCACTCGATACCTCCCATGTCGCCCGCGTCGTGGTAAACTCGGCCAGAAGCATCGGCCTCGGAGCGGCCGTCGTGGGCACTGTCCATATAGTCGATTTGGGCGGTCCCATTTCCCCTCGCACAGCAATAACCTCGATACCAATCTGTGTACACATGCTCCGAATAGTGCCGCAGAATCTCCCCACCGCCTTCACGTGGTCCCTCTTCCACTCTGGGCATTCGACACTGACTTTGATCGACTCAGGGTTGATAACCTGCTTCATATTCTCAATGAGGCACTGTGGTGCAGCGATCTGGATTCCTGGAGGAGGCGCGGGGCGTTTAGCAGGGGGTACCGTCACAAGGTCGATGCACCGTTTGACCCTCCAAATAATATCCCTGTCGGTCCCTGGCTTGAATTTGATTTTGGCCGATCCGAACATGTAACGGCCAGCGTTAATGCGCTCAGTACCGTCAACACACACGTGCACACGATCATCCTCCGAAAGACAATGATTTGTAATGTTATCTATGAGCACCTTCACATCCTCCCACATGAGCATTTCCTGAGACCTCCTATCCCTGTCACTCCAGTTGGTGACCCATCCCTTGAGTTCAACATACGTTGGAGAGAAGTAGGTGGTTCCAGGAGCCTGGTATCTTCCCGTCCTGGTATTGTCGGGCCTCGTCGAAGCGTCACTGGCAACTGAACCCGCACGAACCTGTCCCTGGAGCCCCTGGACGATCGTCTCGAGTCGATTATGTTTAGTCTCAAGCCCTTGAACGCTCGTCTCCAAATTAGAAATCGTAACACCCTGCTTCTGGACCTGGGCCTGAACGTCGTCGATTTTGGTCCCCTGAACTCCTATGGCATCCTGGATCCTTTCAGTGTTATCATCCATCTTGTGCATCATCTGCAATAGTAAACTCTGCATACCATCCTTCCCCTCCAAGGCGGCCTTCCTTTCAGCAAGAACCTCCTCACGATTACGCTTCACAGGGGGGGCTCCGCCATCCACCCTCATGTTATCTGCATGCTCGGGCATTGTGTCGATACACTGAGGTCCGTATCCCCACGAGTGCAACCACTGTCGTGTCACCGTCCGCTCACTGAGAGGTACAGCAGATTCACTATCCGGAGTAGAGTCGGCAGTATTCAATCTTCCGTCCGATGGGTAGTCACCTGGGGTCTTCTCAATATCCTGAAGTTGTCTTTTACGAGAAGCTCGCTCGACAGCAGTATCTGGCTTTTGACCGTAATCCTGTGAGTACTGCAAATATGGCACTGTCGGTGATATATCCTCCAGCTGAAACCTTCTCGCGAGAACCGAAAAGTCGTATCCGTCCGTCGTCACGCACGCACAACAAAAGATAACAAGCGCAGCAAACAAAGAAAGCAGCCTAGCTGACCTCGAAGATGCCGTACCCGTCGATGGCAGCGATGGCTGCCGCGCCGTCTCCCCGCGACGCCGACACCCCCTGAGCCCCAGTGGGATCCTGGAGCCCTGGAGCCGAGATGTCTTGAGCCGGGGGACTCGTAGAGCTTCCTGACAACATGTAATGTCGAAGAAAATGACAGAGAAAAAATAGTTGTTCAGCCCAAGCAATTTCAGACCTCTCGGATGCAACAGCCGAACGCCCCCGATGCTTCTGGATTGTCTTCTGTACGAGCTCTGTAGCTCTCCTACAGCCCGAGTTTCGTGCAATTGACAGCACCTCTCAAGATGACTCGAACAATACGAATAGATTGGCAAACCTAGCTCGAGTATCAGACCGAGTTCAGACCTCTGGATTCGACCGCGCCTGATGTCTCCGAATCGATTCCAGTGATTACCAGCCATGCAGCCCCCTACAGCCCGAGATAAGTGCAGAGAACCGACAGCATCTCTCAAGATGACTCGAACAATACGAATAGTTTCGCGATTCTAGATCGGGCAGCAGACCGAGTTCAAAGCTCTCGATTCAACAGACAACGGCCACTGATGATTCTGAATCAGATTCTGTACGTATCAGCTCTGTAGCTGTCTTGTAGCTCGATTTAAGTACAGAAAACCGAGAGCGTCTGTCAAGATGACTCGAATAATACGAACAGGTTTGCGGACCTAGCTCGGCTAGCAGACCGAGTTCAGACCTCTGGGTTCAACAGGCGAACGCGCCTGATCAGTCTGAATCGATTAGCTGTGCTTACCAGCTCTGTAGCTGTCCTGAAGCTCGAGTTATCTTGAGAAAACCGACAGCGCGTGACAAGATGACTCGACACGGTCGATCCCGCCAGTGTGCTTTTTGGCAGTGAAAGGTACCCGATCGAGCTGAGATCAAGATGGCGAGCGGGAATAAGATCGAATATCACGGGAAATAGTACTAGAGCTCAAACGAACTGAGGAATTTCGAAAACAAACTTTTCAACGACCAAAAGTCAGCAAAAGGTCCGTCGAGATTTGTCTTGCCAACTCTCTCCAGCGCCCCAGAACTGGAACCGGCGGCGAGCCGTTAACCGGGTTTGTTTGTTTGTTTGGACTCGCGTTCCCAGCTGGGTGCAGCTGGGCGAGGACCGGTCCCGCAGAAGCACACGGGCAGCGCTAAGCAGCGCTTCGGCTGCCGACAATTCACATTCTGTGACTGTAGCTCCTTCGAGGAGCCACGCGGCCTCGGCCACATCCCTCCAAACGAGGGGCACGGCACTAGAAACAGCAAACTCATGCCCAGCAGGGAAGGGGCCCACGGTTCTCGCGGAAGCGATTCCTATCTCACTGGGATTGCACTGAGTATTGATTAAGCCGATCTGAAGCCAGAAACCACATCCTGATCCTTGCTGGTCAACCCCGCCATCAAAGCCTCCCCTGATAGCGAACGGTACGAGATAAGTTTCGAATGGATATAGATAACGATGAGTTCTGTAGAATGTGCGGCCATATCTGGCCTCATGCGTCAATTCATCCGCTCGTGTATTGTCCTCCCTGAATTCGTGTCTCCATATCTCACGTCCCAAGGCAGCAGGCCTCAGATTGAAACACGCGGCGAGCTCAAAGGTACAATCAATCATGGCAGCTGTCCTCTTGCAGTAGCCACGATTCTCACATCTCCATTTACCCTGGAGCCAGGAGCAGATAAGTAGTGAGTCACCCTTGAACTCAGCAGCAAAACCCTCTGACGATATGTCCCACACAGTCGCGCGTTCCTGGATCATCGCATATCGTATTGCAAGCTTGGCGGACTCTTTGGGGTCATACTTGGGGTGCAGAGGGTTGGTCGCGGTATCGACCATCTCAGTATCGGCCTTCTCACGAGCCTCAGGGGAGCCTCGAGGTCCATTAGGAGAGCCCTTCCAAGACACCACAAAGTAATCATAGACCTTAGATTTGTTGTATTGTATAAGGAGTTGCTTCCATACCTCCAAGAATTGAACCCAATCACCCCGTACAGACTCCCACCACTTTTCCCCAAAGAACTGAATGTATGGGAACTGCCAAGACCGTCCGCCCACAGACACAGGGCCTCCACGAAGCCGTTTGCCCGAACTAGATAAGGCCCTGCTGCCGTGTTGTCGTAGAACCTCTGTTATTGTGTCGCGAGCCGTGACCCAGCCAACATTGTACATCATAAGCGCACGTCGGGAGTCTCGAAAGGCCCTCCTCCCCTTTGAGACGGCAAGCGGCTCGTCTCTGAGAGTGTGGGTAGCTCCCTCTCCAGAGGGCATCGGCTGTGAGCGGGCAATGGAACAGGCGACCTGCGAGCAGAGATCCTCCAGCCTCCTCTCCATGTCCGTAATCCTCCCCTCCGCCTCCCTCACAGTCGCAGCAGGTAAATCCTCCCCCCGTCCCTCCGTAAAGCGAACACGTTTAGCACGTTGAGTCGTTGATCCCTCCACCTCAACCTCCGTCCTTGCCGTCCTGTCCTCCTCCAAAGATAGTAAATATTGCCTCGTGGAGCGCATCATGCCCCAGCTCTTCCAGCACAGCATCTGCACAGCCGATGGGAAACCCCCATCGCAGAAGATTGTCCTGACACGTGTCAGTGCAGCTGGCCGCCATACCTCCCACCCCACATCTCCTGGCTTCCTCCTCCCTGACATTCTCAGAAGACACATACCCTCGAACGCATGAATAACCCTCACACACTCACTGTCAATCGTGATGGCCTCTGCTGCATATAAAAGGCGGCTCTGCACAGTCGATTGATATCGACGAAACTTCTTCACCAGAGGCAACGCCCTGCACGTAAAATACTGCACCTGCGCAAAGAACGCCCGTCGGGCCTGCTGGACGCGCTCCTGCACATCCGTGTGGATAGCAGTGAAACTTCTGGGAATCTGATATCCCAGCACATTCAAACTCTCAACACGCTTGAAAGGTACAATCCGCGAGCCAATCTGAACCGTGACCGTATCAGTGTACTGAGTACCACACACCATCATTTCTAAACTCTCCTCCTTCCACTCCATCCCCCACTCCCTGAGAGCAGTAGTGAAGGCAGTGGCTGCTACCTGCGCCTCCGATGCTGACTTGGCGGCCAGAAAAATATTGTCGGCCCAGAGAGCATGATTCCACCGTGCGTACCGGCAGTGATCGTCATGGCATGGCATCTCGACTCCGACACCGCGCTGGTCCAGGCGAGCAATCACATCCCGCCACATAGCAATAGTGACAATAGTAAACGCGATAGGTGATTCGGTACCCCCAGTACGGAGTGACCTGTCCCATTGCACATTTGGGATTGTCACTCCTTCAAACAGCACCGTGCATGAGGTAGATGAGAGAGGCTCCAATAACGCATACTGTAACCGTGCACTGATCCCCAGGGCCGTCATCGCTCTCGAGACTGTCGGCAGCGTCACAGCATCGAACGCCCGCTCGATGTCACAGCTGAGGAGCCACGCCGTTTGATCTCGCCCCCATGTGGAAGCATGCTGTGCAATACATTTCATGGCCGATGAAATCTCCCAGCAACGCCGTCCGCTGGTAAAACCGTAGACCGCCATATCACTCATGAAGGGTTCCACACATCTTTCCAGTAAAATCGTCACGCACGTGAGATACCACTTGGCCAAGGTATTTCCAACAAGCAGGTTCCTTGTTTGTCGCAATGTTTCCAGTTTACTCGTTTTCGGCATAAGTGTTAGGTATACTTCCTGCCATTCCCTTGGCGTCGGGCGAAGCCCGTTGAATATATCAGAGAAAACCTTACCAATAGAACGCACTGACCTCCACGAAAGAGCCTTGAGAAGTTCAACCGAGATGCCGTCGGGCCCACAGGCCCGTCCTGTTCGGAGTCTGCTCCGCGCCTGCAGAATAGTAGAGTATGTGATCGTAAGTGCGTTGTCCGAAGAGGCTGTTGATTGAGATGCATGGCGACGCAGTGTGTTAACCGGGTTTTTTTGTGTTTACGCGGGCTGGCGAGGCGCTGGTCTTCAGCGCAGCCCGTGTCAGCTACGCAGCCTGGCAACTGAGCAGCAGTGAAACGAGCACCTACCCACGGAGGCGGGCTGAGGTGTCATATAACATTGCTAAACTTGAAGACGATTCCCGAGCCCAGGAGGGCGTAGGGATAACACATCATCAAGAAGCAAAATCACTGTCATCAAATTGCTGTAGCTGTATGCGTATGGCACGTGTCAATGCTTCGGCAGCGGACAACTCACATTCGGTGATCGTGGCGCCTGGCTCCAGCCAGGCCGCAGCAGCAGCGTCTCTCCAAATCAACGGTGTGTCAGCATGATAATGTAGAGAGGAAGAGGTCGGGTAGGGGGAGTATCGTGTAGAACACACTCCATGCCGAGACGCCCGTGAGGACATGTTGAGATAGCCAACCTGCATCCAGTAACCGCATGCACTGCCCTTGCTGCACACTCCCCCGTCGTACCCTCCACGACAGGCGACTACCTTCAAAGAATCTCGTTCGAAAGGATATCGATGGCAATAGTTATGATGAAATGTGTGGCCATCCCTGGCCAAATGAGTAAGTTCGTCTGCTCGGGTGTTTGCTTCACGAAATTCATGTACAAATATGTCTCTCCCAACGTTCGATGCCCGTGCTCGGTGTGAAAGGCTAAGTGCGTACATGTCATTGACACACCTGTGTACACGCTCACGATATGCACGATTATGACAACGCCAACGTCCCGTAAGCCAGCTCTGGACCAACAAAGAGTCTCCCTTGATCTCAATTCCAACTCCGTTCGACATGATATCAAATACAGCTTCCCGTTCATTAATAATCGCCAACCGTCTTGCTTGTTTCATGTTCTCCTCCTCCGTCGCCTCCTCGTTCCTTCCAGTTCCCTCCTTACACTCTCTCCCAACATCTCCTCCTGGTACCTGTTTCCAATTCGTGCAGAAGTACTCGAATATCTTAGGCCTACCATACGTGCGTAAAAGTGCTTCCCATGTCTGCAGAAATGTGGCATATCCTGGTCGGAAGGTCTCCCACCACTCATCCCCATGAGTCTGTATGTACGGGTACTGCCAAGACCGCTGCCCAACACTATCTCCTCCCGCGCGCAGCCGTTTGCCTTCAGAGGCACGCCTACGATCTCCATGACAGCGGAGACATTCAGTGAGAGCCATGCGGTGCGCTTCCCAAGTCTTGTGTGTACAAAGCAATGCCGTGCGAGAATCAACAAATGCACGTCTCGTGGTATCAGGATGTGGCTCAATCTTGCGTACAACACGTCGGCCGTCAGCGCCATCATTTTGCTGAGAGCCGCTCGAGACCCCATCCTCACAACTTACTCCTGAACCTGGGCCTGTCCACCGGGGAGGCCCAGGATTTGTGAAGTCAAAATTGCCGTAGGCCGTGCTTACCGAATGCGCGACGCTCCAACTCTTCCACGCCACGATCTGGACGATGCTAGGAAATCCCAGCGAGCAGAAAGAAGCCCTCGCTGTGTCAAGCATATGTGGCTTCCAGACCTCCCATCTCTGTCCCGCAGGCTTCCTTCGACAATGCATGGCCAGCAGGCATCTGCCCTCAAAGGTATGCAGCAATCGAACACCTTCAGGGTCCAGCGTACATGTATCCAATCCGTATGCTAATACACTCTGTACCAGGCTCTGATACCGACGATACCGCTTACGAAGAGGGAGAGCACGACAACGATAATACTTAGCTTGCCCATAAAACGCGCGCCGTGCACACTCAACCCGAAATTGTATGTCCTCGTGCGTGCCCCCATACTGCTGCGAGACGATCGTTCCCAACACATTCAGCTGAGAGACTGACTTGAACGGGACCTGCACCCCCTGGATATCAGCGAAGAAAGTAGTGGTATCGCGGTCGCCCACCACCATCGATTCAAGTGAATCTGACTTCCACTCTAGTCCCCATGTACGTAAAGCGTGAGTGAGTGTGTTGATCATCAGCTGCATCTGAGCCGATGTACTGGCCACGAGATATATATTATCTGCCCAAATCGCATGATTGTAAACATGTGCGCGCGTCATGTCGTGCATGTTGCTGTACGGGATCTCCACACCTATACGTTCATTATCCCACCTCTGTATGACCTCCGCCCACATGGCCAACACAACCAAATTAAAGCACAGGGGAGACTCGGTACCCCCCGTTCTGAGAGATCGATCCCATCGTACCCCACCTAACTCCAGGCCCTCGAACGTGAGCGTGCCCGTCGTGTCAGTTAAGGGCTCGATCAGAGCATATTGTAGCTGTACAGGTATGTTAAGCATGTGCATCGCGCGTGCCAAAGTAGTGAGCTTAACATGGTCGAAGGCTCGTGCTATATCACATGAACAGAAGAACGCTTTTCTATCTTTCCCCCAAACACTCGCATGCTGTGAGATGGCCTTAAGGGGTCCCGCTACTTCCCACGTCCTCCGATCCTGTGCGAAACCATACAAGCCCAATCGCCCCATGTACTGTTCAGCATGCCTCTCGATAAGGATAGTAACACAGGTGAGGTACCATTTTCCTAACGTGTTCTGTACAACTAGATTGCGTGTTTGTGTGAGCGAATCAAGATTCATCAGCTTGGGCATCAGCGTGATGAGTACCTCTCTCCAGCAGTCAGGTGACCGACGATCACCTTGAAAGATATCTCGAAACACATGGAAAATCTGGCGAACAGCTCGCCACGCCAAAGCCTTCAAGAGCTCCACGCTGACCCCATCTGGGCCGCAGCTCTTGCCAGATCGCAATCGTGCACGTGCTTCGTTCACCACCCCCATCGTGAGCTGCATGCGCATGTCGTGCATCGTACTGCTGCTGCTGTGTGCCCTAGCTGCTCGTGCACGTCGCCGTAAGTCAGATACCAGCTCGCTGTTCCTCATCCTCTCCTCCTCGCTCGTCATCGTGTTCAAGCTGTGCTGCTTCATCCCCTCCTCCACCCACCTCTTACGATCCTCCGTCATCTCCCCGTCGATCTTCAGAGACTTGACATTCACTTTCTTGCTTTTGCGGGAGTTCGCGAAGGTATACTCGATCTCACTACGCCTATCTGCCTTGACCAGGGGCCTCATAAGTTCCCTCAGGCGCTTTCTCTCATCAGGATTCCCACGGGCTCCACGATACTGGTGCTGAAGATCTGCTAGCTTTTTAGACTTAGCATGTGCACGATGCGCAGAGGAAGGCGGGTTAAGCAGAGGCAACGCATGCTGATGCAACGACTTCGCGATCTCGTCAGGGCGTGTGGCCTCAATACCAATGTCCACCAACGCTCTGAAACAGAACTCCTCTCTGTGGGACTCGAATGCCCGGCGTGCCGTGACGTGTGGCCGAACAACCTTGTGTCGGTACATCTGCTGGGGTTCCCTTGGGGCCAACAGGGTTTTGATTACTGCATGATCGCTCAAACGTGCCACACGCCCGTCCTGCAACCAACTGTACGAGATATCTTCTACTGTCCACTGCCTGGGCGCCAAGATGTAATCTAAAACCTTTGTGGGCTCACTCTCACCGAAGTGCCAGTAGGTCGGCACCCGTGCTTCAAAAGTGTTGATCGCAGCCAGCTCCTCCTCCTCCAAGAACTCCTCAATCTGGTCCCTCATGCACACCTCCTTGGCCCTCCTGTCCTCCAAATCGATGGCACCGTTCCGACCAAGTCCCCTCTCCCTCGATCTTCTGAGTCCTGGTCCCGTCACCCTCCTCCCATCCACCTCCAACTCTGGCGTGAGCTCCACATTGGCATCACAGGCAAGCAACAGGCGAAAGTGATGGCCATGGTTGGCCTGAGCCTGTCGGTGCAGGCGGCGTACATCATGCAGTATCCGTCTGCATATCTCTGGAGCATCTGGATGAGACGCATCAGCAAAGTAAGCACTAGTGAAACAAACTCCCGATCGATGAACAATCATCGCAACCCGATCTGCTTGATAAGAGGCTATCATGTGGGGCAGGTGGCGACGTTTGAGAAGCACCGCTGCCCGCATGCAAGTACTTTTTGAAGCAGCATCCCACCCCAGACGCTGAATTAAGGTGTCATTGAAGTCCACGTTTTGACATTCTTGCAAAGCCACAACATTTAAGCCTACCCCATGTAGTGCTCGTAGAATAGCGTACGCCCGAGACTCGAGCCGCCCAGCTCTCGCAACATTGAGTGTGCCTGCCGCGAGAGTAGCGAGAGCCATGCTTTTGGATCTCTCGCAGCACCCTCATTGTCCGAGTGCATCCTCCATTTCTTTGTGGGTCGTGGCGATGCCGTATGTCATGACAACTTCGTTCCAGACCGTCTGATCAACAGTCCAAGTGCCCGTATCCTGTTTCCACTTGGCCAGCTCCATGCTTCTTTTGGTACGGAGACATGGGGGAATGGTCCACATCACACTGACCCCCTTTCCACTCCCAGGCACTCCCTTGATCTTCATTGGCGTATCAGGATTCCTCGCAACGACCGTATCGCGCCACACACCATGGAATCTGCCAACAGCATTGATGTGGTCCTCTTTCCATGGCGGCGCCTGTGTCTTGATCCGAATGGAGCCTCCAGCCGCACACGGTCTGTTGTCCATGTCTTTGAAAAGATCCTGTGGTGTCGGACGGGCAAGAGACCTTTGCTCCTCAGTTCGATCCTCAGGCGGGATCAGAGCTTCTTCCCAAAACTTTTTGCACCTCCAGAGTACGTCTGACTCAGTACCAGTGGTAAACTTGATGCGGAAGTTTGCGTAGTTGGGACGATTCCCATTCATACGAAGCGTACCAAGCTCGTCAATCTTCGCACGGTCATCCTCTGGAAGGCTCATCTTCAAGTTGTGAATGAGAATGCCCACGTCCCGATCTGAAATCATTTGCTCTGACCGTCGAATCGGATTACTCCAGTCAATCACCCATCCACGAAAATCGATCCACTCTGGATTGAAGGCTCGGAATGGACGCCTGCTCTCGTTTGGCCAAGTCGCCTCACCCCCAAAGCCAGCAGAAGTAGCTCCAGTGGATGCCCCAGAACCTGCAGCGGTATGCGACTTGAGCTCTAAAACCTGCTTCTCCAGATCTGTCATTCGTTTATCCATCTGAGCCTGGCCCTCAGCCATTCGTCGTTCAGCACTGTCCTGTCGTCGTTGCATGGCAGCCATATCGTTAACCATGCCTGTCACCTTGCGGTCAGTAATTCTCTGCTGCTGCAGTTGCTGTTTCCCCATGTTGAAGAATTGCTTCATGGGATTCTGTTCATCAAAAGCCAATTCGTGGATATCAGGATCTAGTACATTCTCAGCGTCCATGTCTGCAGCCCCGTCGTCTTCTCTCTTGCGTCGGTTGCCCGACACTGTCAGCGCCATACTGGAATCGGCACTCGTGCGATGGAGTTGTGGATTGTGGCAACCTCAATAAACACACGTGTGACAGAGTCCACAGAAATGTGCACAGGGAGCAAAACTGACAAGCTCTGGCAAGAATCAATCCCAAAGTATTGAGAGTTCCCCACCACTGGAGCAATACAGAGAAAGAATAAGATATGTGCACCCGCGGTACTCAGGCAAAACTTGTCCGGGGAAGAGGGGGCAAAAGTTCCGCTCCCACGCGCCCAGTCACGGCCGGTACTCAGGCAAAACAGACTCTGAAGCACCGTGTACAGTATGTGGAACCAAGACTCCCTACTGCACAATGCAGCTCGAGACGAGGGGACCCCAGCGGTGAGGCCAGGCTGAGCAGGAGGTAAGCTCTGCTCAACCGGGTTACCGCCGGGGTCCTCGTAGAGCTCTTTTCTCGCACGGCGCTCCTCGGTACATATGCAGGAAACTCTGGAGCAAGACCCCCAACTGGAAAAATCACGTTTTAAATTTGCATCAAAAGACGGTCCCACCAAGTGTTTTCATGCGATAGTTCTGCGGATCTAGCTCCGATAGCAGACGGAGTTCAGACCTCACGATGCAACAAACGCACGCGCCAAATGATACAGTCATTTCATGTGCGTACAAGCTCTGCGACAATTCTAAATCGTGTGTTTTGTAAAGAAAACCGACAGCACTCGTCAAAATCATTCGATGAATACAAATAGGTTTGCGGACCTAGCTCGAGCACCAGATCGAGTTCAGAGCTCTAGATGGACGGACAAACGCGGCTCATAATTTCCAATCGGTTCCTGTAAGCGTCAGCTCTGTAGCTGTCCTAAATCTCGAGATAAGTATAGAAAACCGTCGACGCGTGTCAAGATGACTCGAAACGACCGTCGGTTCCAGCAAGTGTTTTGATAGTAATATTGCAGCTACGGACCTCAGAATTTAACTGGCATCCGCGGCATAACCCACTACACGTGAGAAAAATACCAGCTCTCAAAACGAATTTCAAGTTTTTCGCAAAGATTGAAAAACTGACCCAAAGTTAACACATTCTCTCTAAATGCCCGGTCGGCCAACGAGGTTCCCGGCGGTGAACCGTCAACCTGGTCACCGCCGAGAACCTCGTAGAGCTCTTTTCACGCGCATGAGTGCTCGGAGTCGAAAGAGAGAGCTTCTGGAAGCATTCCTCGACAAAAAAGAAAAATTAACTGGGCGCCGGCGGTAAACCGTCAACCTTCCTTACCGCCGGGGGACTCGTAGCTTCCTGACAACATATAATGTCGAAAAAAATGACACAGAAAAAAAGTTTTTCAGCCCAAGCAATTTCAAAACTCTCGGATGCAACAGCCGAACGCCCCCGATGCTTCTGGATTGTCTTCTGTACGAGCTCTGTAGCTCTCCTACAGCCCGAGTTACGTGCGTAAATCGACAGCACCTCTCAAGATGACTCGAACAATACGAATAGTTTGGCAAACCTAGCTCGAGTATCAGACCGAGTTCAGACCTCTGCATGCGAGAGGCGGACGCGTCTGATGTCTCTGAATCGATTCCTGTGATTACCAGCCCTGCAGCCACCCTACAGCCCGAGTTAAGTGCAGGAAACCGACAGCACCTCTCAGGATGACTCGAACCATACGAATAGTTTCGCAGACCTAGTTCGGGCAGCAGACAGAGTTCGGAGCTCTGGATTCGAAAAGCGGACGCGCCTGCTGTCTCCGAATCGATTCCAGCGATTACCAGCCCATGCAGCCCCCCTACAGCCCGAGTTAAGTGCAGAGAACCGACAGCATCTCTCAAGATGACTCGAACAATACGAATAGTTTCGCGATTCTAGATCGGGCAGCAGACCGAGTTCAGAGCTCTGGATTCAACGGACAACGGCCACTGATGATTCTTAATCAGATTCTGTACGCATCAGCTCTGTAGCTACCCTGTATCTCGAGTTAAGTACAGAAAACCGAGAGCGCCTGTCAAGATGACTCGAATAATACGAATAGGTTTGCGGACCTAGCTCGGCTAGCAGACCGAGTTGAGACCTCTGTGTTCCACAGGCGAACGCGCCTGATCATTCTGCATCGATTAGCTGTGCTTACCAGCTCTGTAGCTGTCCTGAAGCTCGAGTTCTTAAGAAAACCGTCACCGCGTGACAAGATGACCCGAAACGGGCGATCCCGCCTGAACGCTTTTTGGCCGTAAAAGCTACCCGATCGAGCTGAGATCAAGATGGCGAGCGGGAATGAGATCAAATATCACGGGAAAAAATACTAGAGCTCTAACGAATGGTTGAATTTCGAGAACAAAATTTTCAACCTAATTACTGCTAAATAAAGCTCTACGAGTTATTTTTTCGTGTCGACATGAAGATGGTTCCGCCAAGTGTTTTGATAGTAAAAGTGCGCCTACAGAGCTCATACCAAGACAGAGAGGCCCTCATAGTTGTTTACAGGTGCGAAAAAACTGCTTTCTCAACATGAATTGTGAAATATCTTTCAAAAAATTGCAAAACCATCCAAAAGTTACCACTTTGTCCTTTCTGGCCGGGTCGACCAACTGGGCGCCGGCGGTAAACCGTCAACCTTTGTTACCGCGGGGGGACTCGTAGAGCTTCCTGACAACATATAATGTCGAAAAAAATGACACAGAAAAAATAGTTGTTCAGCCAAAGCAATTTCAGACCTCTCGGATGCAACAGCCGAACGCCCCCCATGCTTCTGGATTGTCTTCTGTACGAGCTCTGTAGCTCTCCTACAGCCCGAGTTACGTGCGTAAATCGACAGCACCTCTCAAGATGACTCGAACAATACGAATAGTTTAGCAAACCTAGCTCGAGTATCAGACCGAGTTCAGACCTCTGCATGCGACAGGCGGACGCGTCTGATGTCTCTGAATCGATTCCTGTGATTACCAGCCCTGCAGCCACCCCCCTACAGCCCGAGTTAAGTGCAGGAAACCGACAGCACCTCTCAGGATGACTCGAACAATACGAATAGCTTCGCGGACCTAGTTCGGGCAGCAGACAGAGTTCGGAGCTTTGAATTCGAAAAGCGGACGCGCCTCATGTCTCCGAATCGATTCCAGTGATTACCAGCCATGCAGCGCCCCTACAGCCCGAGTTAAGTGCAGAGAACCGACAGCATCTCTCAAGATGACTCGAACAATACAAATATTTTCGCGATTCTAGATCGGGCAGCAGACCGAGTTCAGAGCTCTTGATTCAACAGACAACGGCCACTGATGATTCTGAATCAGATTCTGTACGTATCAGCTCTGTAGCTGTCCTGTAGCTGGAGTTAAGTACAGAAAACCGAGAGTGTGTCAAGATGATTCGAATAATACGAATAGATTTGCGGACCTAGCTCGGCTAGCAGACCGAGTTCAGACCTCTGGGTTCAAGAGGCGAACGCGCCCGATCATTCTGAATCGATTAGCTGTGCTTACCAGCTCTGTAGCTGTCTGAAGCTCGAGTTATCTTGAGAAAACCGTCACCGCGTGACAAGATGACCCGAAACGGCCGATCCCGCCGGGACGCTTTTTGGCAGTAAAAGGTACCCGATCGAGTTGAGATCAAGATGACGAGCGGGAATAAGATCGAATATCACGGGAAAAAATACTAGAGCTCTAACGAATGTTGAATTTCGAGAACAAAATTTTCAACCGACCAAAAGTCAGCAAAAGTTCCGTCAAGATTTTTCTTGCCAACTAGCTCTCCAGCGCCCCGGAATTACTCTTAAGCTTCCAGCAATAACTTGCTAAGGGAAGCTCTACGAGTTACTAGCTCCACCCCGCGCCGGAATTCCTCTAGCTCATCGATGCCGAAGAGCTCTACGAGGTATTACTCTTATGCTTCCAGCAATAGCTTGCTAAGGGAAGCTCTACGAGATACCTCTCGGATGCAACAGCCGAACGCCCCCGATGCTTCTGGATCGTCTTCTGTACGATCTCTGTAGCTCTCCTTCAGCCCGAGTTACGTGCGTAAATCGACAGCACGTCTCAAGATGACTCGAACAATACGAATAGTTTGGCAAACCTAGCTCGAGTATCAGACCGATTTCAGACCTCTGCATGCGACAGGCGGACGCGTCTGACGTCTCTGAATCGATTCCTGTGATTACCAGCCCTGCAGCCCCCCTACAGCCCGAGTTAAGTGCAGGAAATCGACAGCACCTCAGGATGGCTCGAACAATAACTTGGTAGCGTCCAAAAACCGGAGAGCGAAGACACCCTGCTGAAGCGCTGCCAGGAATGCTTCCATGCGTGCCTGCACGCGTGCAGGCACGCTTGGAAGCTTGCCGGAAGCTCTCCCGGACCCGTTGCCGGCTCACCGGAGGTTTTGCGAGGCCTGTGGAGCGCCGTGGAAGAGCTCCTGGCGGGCACCACCACCGTCCGGCTTCTAATATTAAACCCTTTAGCTCTCAGCGAGCTCTCCGGGAATAGTTTCGCGGGCTCGGCAGCAGACAGAGTTCCGAGCTCTGGATTCGAAAGGCGGACGCACCTGATGTCTCCAAATCGATTCCAGTGATTACCAGCCATGAAGCCCCCCCCACAGCGCGAGTTAAGTAACTCGTAGAGCTTCCCTTAGCAAGTTGTTGCTGGAAGCTTAAGAGTAATTCCGGGGTGTTGGAGAGCTAGTTGGCAAGAAAAATCTCGACGGAACTTTTGATGACTTTTGGTCGGTTGAATATTTTGTTCTCGGAATTCAACCATTCGTTAGAGCTCTAGTATTTTTTCCCGTGATATTCGATCTTATTCCCGCTCGCCATCTTGATATCAGCTCGATCGGGTACCTTTTACTGCCAAAAAGCACACCGGCGGGATCAGCCGTTTCGAGTCATCTTGATACGCGGTGACGGTTTTCTCAAGATAACTCGAGCTTCAGGACAGCTACAGAGCTGGTAAGCACAGCTAATCGATTCAGAATGATCAGGCGCGTTCGCCCGTTGAACCGAGAGGTCTGAACTCGATCTGCTAGCCGAGCTAAGTCCGCAAACCTATTCGTATTATTCGAGTCATCTTGACAGACGCTCTCGGTTTTTCGTACTTGACTCGAGCTACGGGACAGCTACAGAGCTGATACGTACAGAATCTGATTCAGAATCATCAGTGGCCGTTGTCTGTTGAATCCAGAGCTCTGAACTCGGTCTGCTGCCCAATCTAGAATCGCGAAACTATTCGTATTGTTCGAGTCATCTTGAGAGATGCTGTCGGTTCTCTGCACTTAACTCGGGCTGTAGGGGGGCTGCATGGCTGGTAATCACTGGAATCGATTCGGAGACATCAGGCGCGTCCGCCTTTCGAATCCAGAGCTCCGAACTCTGTCTGCTGCCCGAACTAGGTCCGCTAAACTATTCGTATTGTCCGAGTCATCCTGAGAGGTGCTGTCGGTTTCCTGCACTTAACTCGGGCTGTAGGGGGCTGCAAAGCTGGTAATCACAGGAGTCGATTCAGAGACATCAGACGCGTCTGCCTGTCGCATGCAGAGGTCTGAACTCGGTCTGATACTCGAGCTAGTTTTGCCAAACTATTCGTTTTGTTCGAGTCATCTTGAGAGGTGCTGTCGATTTACGCACGCAACTCGGGCTGTAGGAGAGCTACAGAGCTCGTACAGAAGACAATCCAGAAGCATCGGGGGCGTTCGGCTGTTGCATCCGAGAGGTCTGAAATTGCTTGGGCCGAGAAACTATTTTTTCTGTGTATTTTTTTTCGACATTATATGTTGTCAGGAAGCTCTACGAGTCTCCCGGCGGTAACAAAGGTTGACGGTTTACCGCCGGCGCCCAGTTGGCAAGAAAAATCTCGACGGACATTTTGATGACTTTTGGTCGGTTGAAAATTTTGTTCTCGAAATTCAACCATTCGTTAGAGCTCTAGTATTTTTTCCCGTGATATTCGATCTTATCCCCGCTTGCCATCTTGATCTCAGCTCGATCGGGTACCTTTTACTGCCAAAAAGCACTGCGGCGGGATCGGCCGTTTCGGGTCATCTTGATACGCGGTGGCGGTTTTCTGAACATACCTCGAGCTATAGGAGAGCTGCAGAACTGGTAAGCACAGCTAATCGATTCAAGTTGTTCAAGCGCGTTCGTCTGTTCCATCCAGAGGTCTGAACTCGGTCTGCTAGCCGAGCTAGGTCCGCAAACCTGTTCGTATTATTTGAGTCATCTTGACAGGCGCTCTCGGTTTTTGTACTTAACTCGAGCTACAGGACAGCTACAAAGGTGATACTTACAGAATTCGATTTAGAATCTCAGTCGCGTTGTCTGTTGAGTCTAGAGCTCTGAACTCGGTCTGCTGTCCGATCTAGAATCACGAAACTATTTGTATTGTTCGAGACATCTTGAGAGCGTTGTCGATTTTCTGTACTTAACTCAGGCTGTAGGGGGGCTATAGAGCTTGTAATCTCAGGAATCGATTCGGAGACATCAGGCGCGTCTGTCGAATCCAGAGCTCTGAAATCGGTCTCCTGCCCGAACTAGGTTCGCGGAACTATTCGTATTGTTCGAATCCTTCTGAGAGGTGCTGTGGGTTTATTGCACTTAACTCGGGCTGCAGGGGGGTTGCAGGGCTGAATCACAGGAATCGATTTGGAGCCACAAACACATCCCACTATTGCATTCAGAGGTCTGAACTCGGTCGAATACTCGGGCTAGGTTTGCCGAACTATTCGTATTGTTCGAGTGATCTTGAGAGGTGCTGTCGATTTTCGCACGTAACTCGGGCTGTAGGAGAGCTACAGAACTCGTATATAAGAGAATCCAACATCAGGGGCGTTCGGCTGTTGCATCGAAAGGTCTGAAACCGCTTGGGCTGAAAAACTATTCGTTCTCTGCAATTTTTCCGACATTATATATTGTCAGGAAGCTCTACGAGTCCCCCGGCGGTAAGAAAGGTTGACGGTTTACCGCCGGCGCCGAGTTCCGGGGCGCTGGAGAGCTAGCTGGCCAAACTAATCTCGACGGACCTTTTGATGACTTTTGGTCGGCTGAAAATTTCGTTCTCGAAATTCAACCATTCGTTAGAGCTCTAGTATGTTTTCCCGTGATATTCGATCTTATTCCCGCTCGCCATCTTGATCTCAGCTCGATCGGGTACCTTTTACTGCCAAAAAGCGTCCAGGCGGGATCGGCCGTTTCGGGTCATCTTGTCATGCGCTGTCGGTTTTCTCAAGATAACTCGAGCTTTAGGACAGCTACAGAGCTGGTTAGCACAGCTAATCGCTTCTGAATGATCAGGCGCGTTCGCCTGTTGAAGCAGAGGTCTGAACTCGGTCTGCTAGCCGAGCTAGGTCCGCAAACCTATTCGCATTATTCGAGTCATCTTCACAGACGCTCTCGATTTTCTGTACTTAACTCGAGCTACAGGACAGCTACAGAGCTGATACGTACAGAATCTGATTCAGAATTATCAGTGGCAGTTCTCTCTTGAATCCAGAGCTCTGAACTCGGTCTGCTGCCCGATCTAGAATCGCGAAACTATTCATATTGTTCGAGTCATCTTGAGAGATGCTGTCGGTTCTCTGCACTCAACTTGGGCTGTGGGGGGGCTGCATGGCTGGTAATCACTGGATCCGATTCGGAGATATCAGGTGCGTCCGCCTTTCGAATCCAGAGCTCCGAACTCTGTCTACTGCCCGAACTAGGTCCGCAAAACTATTCGTATTGTTCGAGTCATTCTGAGAGGTGCTGTCGGTTTCCTGCACTTAACTCGAGCTGTAGGGGGGTTGCAGGGCTGGTTATCACAGAAATCGATTCAGAGACATCAGACGCGTCCGCCTGTCGCATGCAGATGTCTGAACTCGGTCTGATACTCGAGCTAGGTTTGCCAAACTATTCGTATTGTTCGAGTGATCTTGAGAGGTGCTGTCGATTTACGCACGTAACTTGGGCTGTAGGAGAGCTACAGAGCTCGTACAGAAGACAATCCAGAAGCATCGAGGGCGTTTGGCTGTTACATCGGAGAGGTATGAAATTGCTTGGGCTGAAAAACTGTTTTTCCAGTGTAATTTTTTTGGACATTATATGTTGTCAGGAAGCTCTACGAGTCCCCCGGCGGTAACGAAGGTTGACGGTTTACCGCCGGCGCCCAGTTCCGGGGCGCTGGAGAGCTAGTTGGCAAGAAAAATCTCGACGGACCTTTTGGTGACTTTTGGTCGGTTGAAAACTTCGTTCTTAAAATTCAACAATTCGTTTGAGCTCTAGTATTTTTCCCCATGATATTCGATCTTATTCCCGCTCGCCATCTTGATCTCAGCTCGATCGGGTATCTTTTACTGCCAAAAAGGACACGGGCGGGATCGGCCGTTTCGAGTCATCTTGTCACGCGCTGTCGGTTTTCTCAAGATAACTCAAGCTTCAGGACCGTTACAGAGCTGGTAAGCACAGCTAATCGATATAGAATGATTAGGCGCGTTCGCCTGTTGAACCCAGAGGTCGCAACTCGGTCTGCTAGCCGAGCTAGGTCCGGAAACCTATTCGTATTATTCGAGTCATCTTGACAGACGCTCTCAGTTTTCTGTACTTAACTCGAGCTACAGGACAGCTACAGAGCTGATACGTACAGAATCTGATTCAGAATCATCAGTGGCCGTTGTCTGTTGAATCCAGAGCTCTGAACTCGGTCTGCTGCCCGATCTAGAAACGCGAAACTATTCGTATTGTTCCAGTCATCTTGAGAGATGCTGTCGGTTCTCTGCACTTAACTCGGGCTGTAAGGGGACTGCAGGGCTGGTAATCACAGCATAGATTCGGAGACATCAGGCGCGTCCGCCTGCCGAATCCAGAGCTCCGAACTGTCTGCTGCCCGAACTAGGTCCGCGAATTTATTCGTATTGTTTGAGTCATCCTGAGAGGTGCTGTCGGTTTCCTGCACTTAACTCGGGCTGTAGGGGGTGCTGCAGGGCTGGTAATAACAGGAATCGATTCAGAGACATCAGACGCGTCCGCCTGTCGTATGCAGAGGTCTGAACTCGGTCTGATACTCGAGCTAGGTTTGCCAAACTATTCGCATTGTTCGAGTCATTGAGAGGTGCTGTCGATTTACGCACGTAACTCTGTAGGAGAGCTACAGAGCTCGTACAGAAGACAATCCAGCATCGGGGGCGTTCGGCTGTTGCATCCGAGAGGTCTGAAATTCCTTGGGCTGACAAACTATTTTTTCTGTGTATTTTTTTCGACATTAAATGTTGTCAGGAAGCTCTACGAGTCCCCCGGCGGTAACAAAGGTTGACGGTTTACCGCCGGCGCCCAGTGTTTTCCCTTTGCTCTCCGGGTTTTGAACGCTACCAAGTGACTCGTAGAGCTTCCCTAAGCTAGTTGCTGGAAGCTTAAGAGTAATTCCGGCGCACTGGAGAGCTAGTTGGCAAGAAAAATCTCGACGGAACTTTTGCTGACTTGTGGTCGGTTGAAATTTTTTTCTCAAAATTCAACCATTCGTTAGATCTCTAGTATTTTTCCCGTGATAGTCGATCTTATTCCCGCTCGCCATCTTGATCTCAGCTCGATCGGGTGAATATTACTATCGAAAAGCACTGTGGCGGGATCGGCCGTTTTGAGTGATCTTGATACGCGCTGTCGGTATATTGGACTTAAGTCGAGATACAGGACAGCTACAGAGCTCATTATCACAGAAATCGATTGCGAATCATCAGGCGCGTTCGTCTGTTCCATCCAGAGGTCTGTTCTCGGTCTGCTGCACGAGCTAGGTTCGCGAAACTATTCGTATTATTCGAGTCATCTTGAGAGGTGCTGTCAGTTTTCTGCACTTAACTCGGGCTGTAGGGGGGCTATTGGGCTCGTGCTCACAGGAATCGATTCGGAGACATCAGGCGCGTCCGCCTGCCAAATCCAGAGATCAGAACTCGGTGCGCTGCCCGAGCAATGTCCGCAAAACTATTCGTGTTCTTCGAGTCATCTTGAGAGGTGCTGTCCCTTCTCTGCACTGAACTCGAGCTCTGAGGGGGCTGCGGGGCTGGTAATCACTGGAATCGATTCGGAGACATCAGTCGCGTCCTCCTGTAGCATTGAGAGCTCTGAACTCGATCTGCTGCCCAAGCTAGATACGCGAAACTATTCGTATTGTTTGAGTCGTCTTCAGAGGTGCTCGGTTTTCTGCACTTAACTCGGGCTGTAAGGGGTCTGCAGGGCTAGTAATCGCAGGAATCGATTTGGAGACATCAGGCGGGTCCGCCTGTTGCATTGAGAGGTCTGAACTCGGTCTGATACTCGAGCTAGATTCGCGAAACTATTCGTATTGTTCGAGTGATCTTGAGAGGTGCTGTTCGGCTGTTGCATCGAGAGGTCTGAAATCGCTTGGGCTGCAAAAACTATTCGTTCTCTGCATGTTTTCCCACATTATATATTGTCAGGAAGCTCTACGAGTCCCCCGGCGGTAACAAAGTTTGACGGTTTACCGCCGGCACCCAGTTCTCTTTGCTCTCCGGGTTTTGGACGCTGCCACATTTCCCGTTCCCAAGGTGTCTTCGCTCTCCGGGTTTTGGACGCCTCCAAGTGGGCTTGCGCTTTCCGGTGTGTGCCCTCTTTGGTCGAGCTTCCCTTAGCAAGTTGTTGCTGGAAGCTTAAGAGTAATTCCGGGGCGCTGGAGAGCTAGTTGGCAAGAAAAATCTCGACAGACGTTTTGACGACTTTTGCTCGGTAGAAAATTTTGTTCTCGAAATTCAACCATTCGTTAGACCTCTAATATTTTTTCCCGTGATATACGATCTTATTCCCGCTCGCCATGTTCATCTCAGCTCGATCGGGTATCGTTTACTGCCAAAAAGCGCCCAGGCGGGGATGGGCCGTTTCGGGTCATCTTGTCACGCGCTGCCGGTTTTCTCCAGATAACTCGAGCTTTAGGACAGCTACAGAGCTGGTAAAAACACAGCTAATCTATTCAGAATGGTCAGCCGCGTTCGCCTGTTGAACCCAGAGGTCTAAACTCGGTCTGTTAGCCGAGCTAGGTCTGCAAACCTATTCGTATTATTCGAGTCATCTTGATAGGCGCTCTCGGTTTTCTGTACTTAACTAGAGCTACAGAACAGCTTCAGAGCTGATACGTACAGAATCTGATCCAGAATCATCATTGGCCGTTGTCTGTTGAATCCAGAGCTCTGAACTCGGTCTGCTGCCCGATCTAGAATCGCGAAACTATTCGTATTGTTCGAGTCATCTTGAGAGATGCTGTCGGTTCTCTGCACTCAACTCGGGCTGTGTAGGGGCTGCATGGCTGGTAATCACTGGAATCGATTCGGAGACATCAGGTGCGTCCGCCTTACGAATCCAGAGCTCCGAACTCTGTCTGCTGCCCGAACTAGGTCCGCGAAACTATTCGCATTGTTCGAGTCATCCTGAGAGGTGCTGTCAGTTTCCTGCACTTAACTCGGGCTGTAGGGGGGCTGCAGGGCTGGTAATCACAGGAGTCGATTCAGAGACATCAGACGCGTCCGCCTGTCGCATGCAGAGGTCTGAACTCGGTCTGATACTCGAGCTAGGTTTGCGAAACTATTTGTTTTTTTGTTCGAGTCATCTTGAGAGGTGCTGTCGATTTACGCACGTAACTCGGGCTGTAGGAGAGCTACAGAGCTCGTACAGAAGACAATCCAGAAGCATCGGGGGCGTTCGGCTGTTACATCGGAGAGGTCTGAAATTGCTTGGGCTGAAAAACTATTTTTCAGTGTATTTTTTTTTCGACATTATATGTTGTCAGGAAGCTCTACGAGTCCACCGGCGGCAACGAAGGTTGACGGTTTACCTCCGGCGCCCAGTATTGTGGGAAAGCAGATTTTTACGCCGAGCATTGGCATATAAACTTTGTTCCCTGAGCAGCTGAGCCCTCTAGAGCCAGTTTTAGTATAGTTGACTTCCGGGAACCGACTGCATCTTCACTCCGAAAATCTCAATTTGACGTTTCTCTAGAAAAGCTGCAAGAAGCTCTCCGCTTCGACCCTGAGCTTTCTTACGGGTGCAAGGAGCTCAACGAGGTTCCTGGCGGTGACCATGTTGAGGGTTCACCGCCGGCGCCAGTGCGCCCTCTTTGCTCTCCGGGTTTTGGACGCTACCAAGTAACTCGTAGACCTTCCCTTAGCAAGTTGTTGCTGGAAGCTGAAGAGTAATTCCGGGGCGCTGGAGAGCTAGTTGGCAAGAAAAATCTCGACGGACCTTTTGGTGACTTTGGTCGGTTGAAAATTTTGTTCTCAAAATTTGAACATTCGTTAGAGCTCTAGTATTTTTCCCCGTGATATTCGATCTCATTCCCGCTCGCCATCTTGATCTCAGCTCGATCGGGTACCTCTTACTGCCAAAAAGCACTGCGGCGGGATCGGCCGTTTCGAGTCATCTTGATACGCGCTGTCGGTGTATTGAACTTAATTCGAGATATAGGACAGCTACAGAGCTGGTAAGCACAGCTAATAGATTCAGAATGATCCGGCGCGTTCGGCTGTTGCAACCAGAGGTCTGAACTCGGTCTGTTAGCCGAGCAAGGTCTGCAAACCTATTCGTATTATTCGAGTCATCTTGATAGGCGCTCTCGGTTTTCTGTACTTAACTCGAGCTATAGGACAGCTACAGGGCTGATACTTACAGAAACCCATTCAGAATCAACAGTCGCGCTTGTCTGTTGAATCCAGAGCTCTGAACTCGGTCTGCTGCCCGATCCAGAATCGCGAAACTGTTCGTATTGTTCGAGTCATCTTGAGAGGTGCTGTCGGTTTTCTGCACTTAACTCGGGCTGTAGGGGGGCTACAGTGCTGGTGGTGACAGCAATCGATTTGGAGACATCAGGCGCGTCCGGCCGTGGAATCCAGAGCTCGGAACTCGGTCTGCTGCCCGAACTCGGTCCGCGAAAATGTTCGTATTGTTCGAGTCATCCTGAAAGATGCGGTCGGCTTTCTGCACTTAACTCGGGCTGTAGGGGGGCTGCAGGGCTGGCAATCACAGGAATCGATTCGGAGACATCAGACGCGTCCGCCTATCGCATTCAGAGGTCTGAACTCGGTCTGATACTCGAGCTGGGTTTGCCAAACTATTCGTTTTGTTCGAGTCATCTTTAAGAGGTGCTGTCGATTGACGCGCGTAACTCGGGCTGTAGGAGAGCTACAGAGCTCGTACAGAAGACAATTCAGAGGCATCGGGGGGCGTTCGGCTGTTGCATCGAGAGGTCTCAAATCGCTTGGGCTGAAAAACTATTCGTTCTCTGCAATTTTTTTTGACATTATATATTGTCAGGAAGCTCTACGAGTCCCCCGGCGGTAAGAAAGGTTGACGGTTTACCGCCGGCGCCCAGTGACTTTTGGTCGGTTGAAAATTTTGTTCTCGTGCTCTCCGGGTTTTGGACGCTACCAAGTGACTTTTGGTCGGTTGAAAATTTTGTTCTCGAAATTCAATCATTCGTTAGAGTTTTATTATTTGTCCCATCATATTCGATCTCATTCCCGCTCGCGATCTTGATCTCAGTTCGATCGGGTACCTTTTACTGCCAAAAAGCGTCCAGACGGGATCGGCCATTTCGAGTCATCTTGATACGCGCTGCCGGTATATTGGACTAAACTCGTGATACAGAACAGCTACGGAGCTGGCGAGCACACGTTATCGATTCAGAATGGTCAGACGCGCTCTTCTGTTGCATCCAGAGGTCTGAACTCGGTCTGCTAGCCGACCTAGGTCCGCAAACCTATTTGTATTATTCGAGTCATCTTGACAGACGCGCTCGGTTTTCTGTACCTACCTCGAGCTATATGACAGCTACAGAGCTGATACTTACAGAAACCGATTCAGAGTCATCAGTTGCATTTGTCCGTTGAATCAAGAGCTCTGAACTCGTCTGCTGCTCGCTCTAGAATCGCGAAACTATTCGTATTGTTTGAGTCCTCTTGAGAGGTGCTGTCGGATTTCTTTAGTCACAAAAGTCGATTTGGAGACATCAGGCGCGTCCGCCTGTGAACTAGGTCCGCGAAACTATTCATATTGTTCGATTCATCCTGGGATGCTTTCGGTTTTCTGCACTTAGCTCGGGCTGTAGGGGGGGCTGCGAGAGCTAGAGAGCTCGTACAGAAGACAATCCAGAAGCATCGGGGGCGTTTGGCTGTTGCATTGAGAGGTCTGAGATCGCTTGGGCTGAAAAACTATTCGTTCTCTGCAATTCTTTTTCGACATTACATATTGTCAGAAAGCTCTACGAGTCCCCCGGCGGTAAGAAAGGTTGACGGTTTACTGCGGCGCCCAGTAATTCTGGGGCGCTGGAGAGCTAGTTGGGAAGAAAAATCTCGACGGAGCTTTTTGTGACGTTTGGTCGGTTTAAAATTTTGTTCTCGAAATTCAACCATTCGTTAGAGCTCTAGTATTTCTTTCCGTGATATTCGATCTCATTCCCGCTCGCCATTTTGACCTCAGCTCGATCGGGTATCTTTTACTGCCAAAAAGCACACGGGCGGGATTGGCCGTTTCTAGCCATCTTCATACGCGCTGTCAGTTTATTGGACTTAACTCGAGATATAGGACAGCTACACAGCTTGCAAGCACGCCGTATCGATTCAGAATGATCGGGCGCGTCCGTCTGCTGCATCTAGAGGTCTGAACTCGGTCTGCTAGCCGACCTAGGTCCGCAAACCTGTTCGTATTATTTCAGTAATCTTGACAGGCGCTCTCGGTTTTCTGTACTAAACTCAAGCTATAGGACAGCTACAGAGCTGATACTTACAGAAACCGATTCGGAATCATCAGTCGCGCTTGTCTGTTGAATCTAGAGCTCTGAACTCGGTCTGCTGCCCGATCTAGAATCGCGAAACTATTCGTATTGTTCAGTCATCCTGAGAGGTGCTGTCGGTTTCCTGCACTTAACTCGGGCTGTAGGGGGGCTGCAGGGCTGGCAATCAGAGGAATCGACTCAGAGACAGCAGACGCATCCGCCTGTCGCATTCAGAGGTCTGAACTTGGTCTACTTTAGCTGGGTTGCCGAACTATTCATTTTTTTCGAGTTATCTTAAGAGGTGCGCTCGATTTTCGCACGTAACTCGGGCTGTAGTAGAGCTACAGAGCTCGAGCAGAAGACAATCCAGAAGCATCGTGGGCGTTCGGCTGTTGCATCGGGAGGTGTGAAATCGCTTGCGCTAAAAACTACTCGTTCTCTGCAATTTTTTTCGACATTATACTGGCGCCGGCGGTGAACCGTCAACCTGGTCACCGCCGGGAACCTCGTAGAGCTCCTTGCACGCGTAAGAGTGCTCAGATGTAAAGCAGACAGCTTCTCAGAATATTTCTAGAAAAAACACCGAATTCCGATGTTTCGGTCTCAACATGATGTCGGTTCCTCCAAATCTTTAGATATTAAAACTACCTCCAGACAGCTGAGCTGCTCGCAGAAGGAAGTTTAGATACTAATGCTCGGAGTAAAAATCTGCTTTCCCAAAATAAACTGTCAAACTGGGCGCCGGCGGTAAACCGTCAACCTTTGTTACCGCCGGGGGACTCGTAGAGCTTCCTGACAACATATAATGTCGAAAGAAATTACACTGGAAAACAGTTTTTCAGCCCAGGCAATTTGAGACCTCTCGGATGCAACAGCCGAACGCCCCCGATGCTTCTAGATTGTCTTCTGCACGAGCTCTGTAGCTCTCCTACAGCCGGAGTTACGTGCGTAAATCGACAGCACCTCTCAAGATGACTCGAACAATACGAATAGTTTGGCAAACCTAGTTCGAGTATCTGACCGAGTTCAGACGTCTGCATGCGACAGGCGGACGCGTCTGATGTCTCTGAATCGATCCCTGTGATTACCAGCCCTGCAGCCCCCCCTGCAGCCGAGTTAAGTGCAGGAAACCGACAGCACCTCTCAGGATGACTCGAACAATACGAATAGTTTCGCGGACCTAGTTCGGGCAACAGACCGAGTTCGGAGCTCTGGATTCCGCAGGCGAACGCACCCGATGTCTCCGAATCGATTACAGTGATTACCAGCCATGCAACCCCCCTACAGCCCGAGTTAAGTGCAGAGAACCGACAGCATCTCGCAGGCGACTCGAACAATACGAATAGTTTCGCGATTTTAGATCGGGCAGCAGACCGAGATCAGAGCTCTGGATTCAACAGACAACGGCCACTGATAATTCTGAATCTGATTTTGTACGCATCAGCTCTTTAGCTGTCCTGTAGCTCGAGTTAAGTACAAAGAACCGAGAGCGCCTGTCAAG
>CAUYUJ010020493.1:139768-155865 GCA_963575745.1 Prorocentrum cordatum | reverse complement strand
GGGAGGCGGGAGGCGGGAGGGAGAAGGAGAGGATGTTCTGGGAAAACAAGAACCCGCACCAGCACCGGCCACCGGCACCAGCACCGGCACTGGCACTGGCCCCGGCACTGGCACCAGCACCGGCTACCGGCCACCGGCACCGGTCACCAGCACCGGCACCGGCACCGGCACCGGCACCGGCACCGGCACCGGCACCGGCACCAGCGCCGGCACCAGCACCGGCACCGGCACCGGCACCGGCACCGGCACCGGCACCGGCACCGGCACCGGCACCGGCACCGGCACCGGCACCGGCACTGGCACCGGCGCCGGCACCGGCACCGGCACCGGCACCGGCACCGGCACCGGCACCGGCACCGGCACCGGCACTGGGGCAAGAATCGTTCATGCCTTACCCACCTCCGCGACCCATCCACGACCCACCCGCCTGCGACCCATCCGCGACCCACCCGCCGCGACCTACCAGCAACCCGCTCGCGACTCACCGTCGGCGCCGTCGTCGGCGTCGCCGCCGTCGTCCGACCCGCACCTACCCGCCTGGACGACGACATCAACAACAAGCAGAATCCTCACCGCGGAGCCGCTCTTCAGCCACGCACCCAGGGACACTGTAAGACCGTTCGGCCCCTTCATCCTGATCTCGGAGAGAGCGTGATCCACCGCCGCTTTACTGTGGAAAATTCCACCTTTTCCTCCCGAACCCGGGGGTCGCCCCCCCCCCCCCTTCGAAAATCCCCCCCCCCCTGCTGGAACCCCTCCCCCCCCCCTCTCCCCCGGCAAAACCCCCCCCCTCCCCAAACCCCCCCCGCCCCCCCCTCCCGCTCGAAAACCGGGGGGGGTCACTACCGTTCGAACCCCGCACCCCCCCCCCTACCCTCCGGATCCGGAAAACTGGAGGGGGCCACTACCGGTTCGCACCCCCCCTTCCCCTTTCCCCCCCCCCCCTACTCACCGCCAGCAAACGACTCCCGGTCCCCACCACCGTCCGCATCACATCCCCCACTGGTGTTCCCAGCACCACTGTCCTCACCACCGCTGTCCCCACTGGTTCCACCACCGCCCCTACTGTCCCCACCAGTGGCCCCACCACTGTCGCACTGTCCCCGCTGTCCCCAGAACTGTTCCCACCACGGTTCCACTCTCCCCACTGTCTCCACGGCCCCAACCACTGCCCGACTATCCCCACTGTCCCCACTGTCCCACTGACTCCTCCGCTGTCCCACTGAGCTGTCCCACTGTTCCCACCACTGTCCCCACTGTCCCCACCACTGTCCCCACTGTACCTCTGTCCCATTGTCCCACCGCCGTCCTCGCCACCGCCTTCACCACTGTCCCCACCACCATTGTACCCTCCACTGTCCCACTGTTTCCACCTCATTCCCATTGTCCCCACACCACTGTCCCCACCACCACCGTCACCACCACTGTCCACTGTCCCCCCCTGTTCCCACCATTGTCCCCACCACTGTCCCCACCACTACCGTCCCCACCACTGTCCCACTGTCCCACTGTCCCCACCACTGTCCCGCTATCCCCTCACCACTGTCCCCACCAACACCGTCCCCACCACTGTCCGCACCCCCACTCGGTTTTCGAGGGGGGGGGGTCGAACCGGTAGTGACCCCCCCCGGTTTTCGAGGGGGAGGGGGGGGGAGGGGTTCGAACCGGTAGTGACCCCCCCCCCTTTTCATGATGAGCTGGGGGGGGGAGGGGTTCGAACCGGTAGTGACCCCCCCCGGTTTTCCGGAGGGGGGGGGGGAGGGGTTCGAACCGGTAGTGACCCCCCCCGGTTTTCCGCCAGCAGCGGTAGAACACGCTCTTTCGAACGTCAACAGCCTCTTCACCCGTTTCGACTCATCTGCCACATCTTTCGCGGTGATGCTTCGCTGATCACAGCTTCCGCACGCTACTCTTGCTCCTTTCGTCTTCCGGTGCTCCTCCACTTGGTTGAGGGTCGAAAGGCCGACCTCCCAGAAGGACACCCCGCACCCGGGCGCACAGCACGCAAAACGCTCGCAAAACACGCCCCAGACCACCGGCATCACGCAAACATTTGGACGCCCTACGTATCTGCCACCACCCGCGCGCGACACCGCACCCTCACACAAGACGCCGCTGGCCAGAAACTCCTGGCCTCGCAACAGTCACAGAAGGGGTCGGCGGATGTGGCGTAAGCCTGTAGAATCATCATCACCACCACCACCACCACCACCATCACCATCACCATCACCATCACCATCACCATCACCATCACCATCACCATCATCATCATCATCATCACCACCACCACCACCACCACCACCACCACCACCACCATCATCATCATCATCATCATCATCATCATCATCAGCATCATCATCATCATCATCATCATCATCCGCATCCTCATCATAATCATCATCCTCAGTATCATCAGCAGTCACCAGCATCATCATCAGCATCGTCATCGTCATCGTCATCATCCTTCTCCTCCTCCTCCTCGCGCTCCACACCTTCTCCTCCTCCTCCTCCTCCCCCTCCTCCTCCTCCTCCTCCTCCTCCTCCTCCTCCTCCTCCTCCTCCTCCCTAGCTCATCACTATCATCCTGCTCCTACTGCTCCTCTACTCCTCCTGCTCCTGGCCCTGCCCCTCCACCTCCTCCTTCTCCTCCTGCTCCTCCGACGCCTCCTCCTCCTCCTCCGCCTCCTCGTCCTCCGCCTCCTCCTCCTCCTCCGCCTCCCCCTTCTCCTGCTCCATGGAAAGGGCCACTTCGGCACGGCTGGGGATTCTCAAACGGTTTCCTTCCAGTTGGCCACTTCAAGCGAGTCCTTGTAGGGGCCTCTGGAAAGGGAACTTGGAAGGAGGGCAGATTGCAACAGCGCTATGCGTCTTACGCTGGTCCTCCTTCTCCTCCTTCTCCTCCTTCTCCTCCTCCCTCATCAATTCCGTCTCCTCCCTCTCCCTGCTCCCTCCTCGTCCTGCTCCTCTCCCTCCTTTCCCCCCCCCCCGTTGCACGCCGTTCTCTCTCTCCCCCCCCGCGCGGGCGGCGGATGCGGCACCAACGGGCCCCTCCGCGGAGCCGCAGCCGACAGAGCACGGCCCGCGCCCCCCGTGCCACGCGCAAAGCCCTGCTCGCGCAGGCCCTGCCCAATGCCCAACCGCTGCGCGCAGCGCCGGCCAGGCGGGGGCCTCTGCCAGGCCTTCCCCCTGCAGTCGTCGCGCCCCCTCCTCGCCCACACACACACACACACACACACAACTTCCGGTCTCCTCGCTCCCTCCTCACATCCACTCCTTCCCCCGCTTCCGGTCTTCGCGCTCCCACGACGGCGGCGACGGCGGCGAGGGCGAGGTCGACGTAGGACGAGGGCGGTGTCTCGGGGTTAGACAAAATGCCGATGCCGCTACCCTTCGGTCGGACATGTCGTCCTACAGGCGGATCTTGGAAGATCATGAAAAGTAGCTAAGCAATACTCCCAAATAGTCAAAGCAGCACGAAAAAACTGTCCCCATACTCTTTGTTTTTATTCTTGCATAGTCCTCCAGAAGAGGGACATGCCCGACTTAACGCTACCCTTCTTTCGACGCCCCGGCTGGATTCGCACCCTGGGAGAAGGTCTGGGGAGCAGCGGTGTCGGCAACTTTGCTCCCGGCTCCCGTCTCTCGGCGGCGGGCGAGGGGGGGAAGTGAGAAGGAGAAGGCCTTCTCAGAAGGTTCGGAAGTCCCCTGGCGTTCTGAGAAGCTTTCTAAGCCTTACCCGAGGACACAAAAAACTTCTCAGAAGGTCCGAGGGCTTCTGAGAAGTCCCGCCGCCTTCTGAGAAAGCCTTCTCCTTCTCACTTCCCCCCTCGCTCGCCGCCGAGTCTCTCCCCACACGCGCCACACCACGGAGAAGGACAGCTCTCTGGCCCAAACCGCGAGACGCCACGCGCGGAAATCTTCGCACCCCCCGCGCGCGACGGGCCGCCATAATGTCGGTGCCTCGTGCGGAGGATCGTGCGATGCAGGGGGGCCTCCCTTGGAGGGGCACGAACGAACCGAACATACAGTACAAACATCTAACAGCACAGCGTCACCCCAGTGGCATGGCCAGAAAGCGCCCGCCACCGAGCGCGTTCAACAAAATGTCTCAGCGCGAGCGTCGCCCCTGGGGTGCACACGCACACATAATACGACTGTGTCTGGGCGGTGCCGAGATTAGGGCCCCCGCCTCAGGATTCATGATGGAGGTCTCAGGCCAGATCGCTTCGGGCTGAACGAGAGCAAAGGTAGGGCTGTCCTGTGGCAGCTCATGGGAGCCCCCCATGCCGCTCGCCCTTGCGATTCTACGCTTCTCGACGCTGACCGACGCTAGGTAACACTACATCGGCGCTGATCGACGCCAAACCGGCGCCCATCAGCGATTACCAAACGCTATCGCGCGCTGGTAAGCTCTAAGGCGGAATTGCGAGGACATGCGAGGCTCCCATGGTTTGATGCAGGAGCAAGGCAGAGGGGCATCAGCTAGTCCACTGCAAGTGACTGCATCCTCGAGCGCCTCGAGGCGCCGGGAGCGACTATGATTAGGGCGGGCATGTCCCCTACGCTTCAAACATGGTCAACCATATATGTATACATAAATATATCAAACAGAACAATAATAGTAGAAAAATGGTCCCAAGACTATGTTTGCACAATTCTTGAACACTCCTCCTGTAGAGGGGCATGCCCGACTTAAGCCTATGCGCCGAGGAGCGTGCCTGGAGGCGGGGCCGAGACCGGATGCGCGCAGCACGCAGAGCTTCTCGCCCCCCCCCCACCGCTGGACCCTCGGACCTCCTCTCCTCCCGGTCGACCCCTCGGGGCCCAGGGCCCGAAACGGACAGGCCTCAGAAAAAAATAGCGAACACGCATGCCACATTCATCTGTCGACGCCTCCCCCTCCCCCCAGTGGTCAAAGTTGGCGGTGGGTCTGATGAGTTGCACCTCGAACGCAGTCGTCCTCGCGCGTGCCAACTTTGAGCTTGGGGCGCAGGGGGGGTGTTTACTAATTGTTTCCCTCTACCGGAACAACGGCAAAAACAACGCTCCATCTCGTTCCGCGGCGCCCGGATGTCATCGCAGCGTTGATCGCAAACCCACCGACCTTGGAACCTCCGTTCCTCCCGATCGTGGGGAACCAAGAAAGCACCGATAACGCTACTCCCTGGACTTTCCCGGGTGCGCACTGACCAGGATTTCGAGGACAATCCAGCCGTGGCGACGAGGGTTCGCCAGAACGAGCAGCGGTTTCAGTACCTCGTTCTCTCCTGAGATCGACCCCTGAAGGCCCGAAGGCTCGAAACGGAACAGCGGCAAAACACAACGATCCGTCTTGTTCCGCGGAGCCCGAGTTAGAGAAACAAACACTGAAACAGCCATAACAACTTGGAGGTCCGTGCGGAGTTCTCGGATCGGCGCTGAGAACCGAGCGCGCCAGGGACGGCGCTAGAGGCGCCGCCAGGGAGCCCCAGCGCCGAGCCGAGGAATCCGCGCGGACCTCCGAATTGGCATGTTTATTTGGCGGCGCGCACAAGAGGGCAGGGGGAGGGGGGAAGGCTTCTTAGAAGGAGGTTGCTTCTTAAAGGCGCCGGCGCTACACGCACAGAGAAAGGCCCGCGCCGTCTAAGACAGAACCAGGAATGCTTCTAAGAAGCCGTCCCCCCTCCCCCCTCCCCCTCTGCGCGTGTCAGACTTGTCGTATCGTCTGTTGCCCGACGAATGCCATCAGGGGGTCCGCTGGCCCTTCCGTGCTCTCGCGGGTGTCCTCCTCACGCCGGTCTCGCTCCGGCCCGCGCGGGTCGAGCAGCGTGTCCATGTACCTCGCCCGCGTGCGGCACCCGCATTCGGCTGTTTCCTCCCTCGTGAGCCCTCCTCCGCCTCTCTTCCTCCTCCACAATTACTCAATATGAAAATACTCTCCCTCTTCCCCTGATGGCGTCCGGGTGATGGCCGCGCACCCTCCGCGTATTATTTGTTAACACACAAGATTCCCGGGAAATCCCGGGAAACGACTCTCGCTGAGGCGCCGGCGTCATTTTTTCCCAAAATGCTGCTCTCGTTGAGGCGCCGGCCTCATTTCTGTTCCCGAATCGTTCGGAATCGTGCTCCCGCTGCAGCGTGGGCCTCATTTTCGGATCGGTGTTTGGCCTCCGTCGCTCAGGATGGCGTTCTCGCCCCAGCGCGGGCCTTCTTCTCGCGCGCCCATCCGCCCGCCACCACCGCGCCGCACCGCCACCACCACCACCACCACCACCACCAGCACCAGCACCAGTACCAACACCACCACCACCAACACCACCACCACCAGCAGCACCACCACCATCACCACCAACACCACCACCACCACTACCACCACCACCACCACCACCACGACAACCACGCACACACGCACGCACGCACGCACGTGCACCACCACCCACTACGCACGCGCGCGCGGAGCCACAGGTCCGCTACGACACGCGTCCGCGGATAGAGAAAATCAGCGTCATGGTAAGGGATGGGAGGGAGGGGTAGGACGTCAGATATGACGCGAGCGCACCTAGCTTGCTCCTCCACAATTACTCAATATGAAAATACTCTCCCTCTTCCCCTGATGGCGTCCGGGTGATGGCCGCGCACCCTCCGCGTACTGTTGCTTTACACACAAGATTCCCTGGAAATCCCGGGAAACGACTCTCGTTGAGGCGCCGGCGTCACTTTTTCCAAAAATGCTGCTCTCGTGGAGGCGCCGGCCTCATTTCTGCTCCCGAATCGTTCCGGATCGTGCTCCCGCTGCAGCGTGGGCCTCATTTTCGGATCGGTGTTTGGCCTCCGTCGTTCAGGATGGCGTTCTCGCCCCAGCGCGGGCCTTTTCTCGCGCGCCCATCCGCCCGCCACCACCGCGCCGCACCGCCACCACCACCACCACCACCCACCAGCACCAGCACCAGCACCAGCACCAGCACACACACCACCACCACCACCACCACCACCACCACCACACCACACCACCACACCACCACCACCACACCACCACCACCACCACCACCAACCACCACCACCACCACCACCACCACCACCACCACCCACGCACACACGCACGCACGCACGCACGTGCACCACCACCCACTACGCACGCGCGCGCGGAGCCACAGGTCCGCTACGACACGCGTCCGCGGATAGAGAAAATCAGCGCCATGGTAAGGGATGGGAGGGAGGGGTAGGACGTCAGATATGACGCGAGCGCACCTAGCTTGCCCTTCCCCCCCTCCCTCCCTCCCCCTCCGCCTACCTCCCTCCCCCTCCCTCCCTCATGAGCCCCCCTCCCCACCCCTTCCCCCCCCTCCCCCAGGCGGTTCAGCAGCGGCGCAGCCCCTTTTTTCTTCCCTGCCCGCACAACTGAGCCCCCAGGCCTCCCAGAGGGTCGACCACGGTTCGACAGCGCTCGCCATCGCCCGCGCGGCACCGCCGCGACAGACGGCGGCGTGCGGAGGCTCGCAGCAGATTGCAGCGGGCGGCAGACGCGGCAAGGCTTTCGTCACATCACGGGAGCGCTGTCCCGATGAGAGGCAAGGGTAAGGGTCTCTACTCCAGGTGCCAGGCTTGCGGCCAGTGTGGGTTGAACGACCTCTTGTCAAACTTGTCAGCCAGGAATTGTGTGGGCAAGTGCGGTGCTGTTGTGGCGCTTCACAGGGTCAAAGGCAACAGGAAGGATAAGTCCAAGGGTGGCAAGGCAGGTACTCAGCAGCTGGCCTTGGCACTCCCCTCAGGGGCTCTCCCACTGGCCACCATCTTCGCCCAAGCCTTTCCGGTCACGCAGGACCCGGCCATCAAGGCGGCGCTGCAGGCGGCCATGGCCCAGGCATTTTCTCCGCCGACAGCTCCAACTGTCTCCGAAGGTGAGGCGCATCGTCGTGCGGAGCAGGCCTGGGCTATCGCCAACAAGGAGCACGACGCAGCGGTCGCAGCGGTGACCAGGGCCAGGAAGCAGCTCCAGCGTGCGGAGAATCGTGAGGAGGCGACCGAACGGCAGCTCGCCCCAGCCGAGATCGCCAGGAAGCTCAACAATCAGGCCCTGGCCGACGAGGCAGGCCTTACGGCGGCGGCCCCTGTTGCCAAGCCGAGCGTGTCAGGCATACCCCATGCTGACCGGGAGGCGAAGCTCTCCGAGGTCCTGTGGCACAGCGGTTCCTTCGAGGCGGTGCGCCGCGGCGACCTCGAGCGCGACGGCGCGGAGGAGCCCGAGCTCGAGCCGCTTGAGACGGACCTCGTCACCGCCAAGAGTGTCTTGGATGATCGTGCCGAGGAGGTCAGCACCTGGAGACAGCGGATGCAGGCACTGCAGGAGCAGCCTCGGGAGCGCAGGGCCAAGAGGAGGAAGGGCAGCCAGGGGCGGGCGCACAGCGGCAGCCAGCCCCCGGGAGCCCCCGGGCGCCTGCGGCAGCCGAGGACAGCAGCAGCGGCGCCAAGCAGCCTGGCGACACCCAGCCAGACCAAGACGCCATCGCCATGGAGACCCGCAGGATCCGCGAGGCCAAGGAGGCGGCGGCCCGCGAGGCGGCGGCCACGGCAGCGCAGGCAGCGGCGGCAGCAGCGGCGGCGGCGGCCAAGGGTGGCGGCAAGGGCCCAGACCCTCCTGCCGCCGACGCGGCCCCAGCCACAGCGGGCGCGGGGGCCTGAGGGCCCCAGACCCCAACCGCCTGTCGCACCGAGGCGGTCGGGAAGGAGGCCATCGGACTGGCTTCCACCATATCCTCGGGTGCATCGATCTCGACCTCATCCCTGGTCTCGTCGGCTTCGGTTGCTACGTCTTCGGCTATGGGGTCTACTATCTCGTCTACGGCCTCATCTTATACCTTTTCAGCGGCGGTGTCAAATGGGAGTTGCGCTCAGGCATCATACCCTTCGGTAGCATCTCCATGTACATCGGCTGCACCTGCATCTACTTCGTCCACTGCTGAGGCGGATGGGGAGGTGACGCAGAATATGTTCTCCTGCGTTACTATGCTAGGACGGAAATCGTGGGATTACGTCAGCAGGGTCTTGCAAGGGACGGAGCGTCAGCCCGACTCTGTGAAGCTGGGTCGTCGGACGTATCGTCCCGCTTGATCTTTACAACTCGGTCGAAACAGCCTCCAAAAGTCTCCAATGGTGTTAGTATGTTGAAGTGACGCCGAGAAGTCAATTGCCGAACTTGTCCCAGGATGCGCTCTGAGCAAAATCTCGAGGTGGGTCCAGCCGTGGCCACAGGAAGCCCTAGGAGACCCCAAAAACTCCCAAACACGTCAGAAAGCATCTAACCTCCTCGACCCTAGTCGTCGCCGTTCTCACTCCTCTCGGCTTCCGTCCCTGCCCCGTCCGCATCGAGGCACAGGCTTCGCCCTCCTCGCGGTCATCGTCGTCGTTCTCCTCGAGGGTCGTCGTCCTTGCGGAGCAAGGGACCACCCCCAGGTCTTCGAGTGCCTTGCCGATGCGCCCCTATTTCGCAGGGAAGAAAACGGGGAAAGACTGAACTCGGAAATGTCGTGTTGGTCTTGGTTTTGGTCAACGTCGATCTTGGTCAGCGCCAACTCGTGGTGGATCATCCTCGCGAATCGGCGAAGGCCGACTTGGACCATGGCCACAGTCGGCATCGACAGATTCCTGCGCCATCATGAGGTGGCGACACACGAATCCTACCCCAACAACCATCGATGTTCCTGAATCGGAGGGCGGCAGGGGTGGGGCTCCGATTTCGCCACGCGTTCGACGAACTCCGAAGCCTGCCCCCCGCCGCCCATCGAGTTGCCTGAATTGTTGATCGGCGAGGGTAGGGCTCACAGTTCGCCGCCGAGTCTTGGTCATGGTCCCCGTGCGCCGTCCCTCGACTCGGCGGGGCGCCCAGGGGCAAGCGAGGAGGAGGAAAGAGGAGGAGGAGGAGGAGGAAAGAGGAGGAGGAGGAGGAGGAGGAGGAGGAGGAGCAGAAGAGGTCTCCCAGAGGGCAGCGGGGCCTCTCAGAGGCCCTCCCCGGACTTCTGGGAGGCTTCCTGTGCCTCTGGGGCAGGCTCGGAACAGCCCAGGGCCTTCCGAGGCCTCTGAGCATGCCCGCCCCTTCCCAGACCCCCGACGTCATGATCCCTTCACAACGTCGACATCCAGAGGTCTGGACCACTCCCCCGGGACCGGCTTTTCCTCCTGAGTCGCTTTTTGACTGCCCCGGGGCCCGGGAAGGGCCCCCGGAGGCCGAAAACAGCCCCCGACCTCCTGTCGTGACTCTCTCAAGATACATTTCCCAAAAGGACGCCAGCGAAAGGGACTTCTGAGACCGCAGCGTTGCATCTCAGACTTGGGCAAGTGCGAGTGAGAGCGTCATGCGGCGACCTCGCGGGCGAAGCCGGGCGGACTTGAGAAATCGGCATCGTCCGTCTCAAAAGCCCCTTTCCCTGGCGCCCCCTCTTGGAACCACACAATTCCACCATGCGAGGGGGCCTGGGCTCCTCGCTCCCCCCCCCCAGGGGGCGCCGCCACTCGCCTCCCCCCACCTCCCAGCTAGGCGGCGACGGCGACGGCGACGACGGCGACGACGACGACGACTCGGGGAGACGTAAGACTCGGGTAGGGGGGACTCGGGTTGGCCTGACGGGGCCATCATGAAAATGACGAGACCCTGTCTGAAATTGGACGCGAACTCCCGCTGCAAACATCCCACGAAAACCGAATCGACAAAATCCACGACGCGCTCGTCAGAAAACGTCGGCAAACCCGAGATCCGGCTCACTCAGGTCTCACGCCTCCCAGAAGGACGACGACGAGCTGGGCGCCCCGTCCGCATCGGGGCCCGGTAGCCCTCGGCCTCCGCCGCCTCCGCCGGCGCGGGGGCCGCGGGCCTGCGGGGCCCGCCGCGCCGCGGGGGGGGGGGGCCGCTCGCCCGCCACGGGCGCCCGCCGCCGCTTGCTAAGGTCGAGGATCCATCGGTCGAGGACTCTTCGGTGGATCGATCGGTCAAGGATCGATCGATGGAGGATCAATCGGTCGAGGATCGATCGATCGAGGATCGATCGATCGAAGATCGATCGGCCGAGGATCGATCGATCGAGGATCGACCGATTTCGGCATCCAGAGGGACAGAGCTCCGGTCCCCGGGACAGCAGCCGCCGCAGCCGCCAGCGTCGGCGTCGGCGTCGGCGCGGCCGTCGAGGAGGGAGGGGGGGCGCAGGCGGGCGTGGGAGTCGGGGGGGGCAGGGAGCGCTGGGAGGGGATGCAGCGGGGGAAGGGAGGAGGGAGAGGAGGGAGAGGGGAAGATGGAAGGACGTGGGGGCATCGAGAGGGGTGGGAAGGAGGGCATGGAGGGAGGAAGAGGCAAGAGCAGGAGAGGGGTGGGGAGGGGAGGGAAAGGGGAGGGGAGGCAAGAGCAAGAGCAGGAGAGGGGAGGCAAGGGGGGCACTTCAGCACCCAGACGTATCACCCACTCCCTGGTCTGGAGAGACCGACTCGGGTGCCGAGGACGAGTAGGCCCACCTGGCCTGCAGTCCACCAGGGCTGAAGCCTTTTGGGCTTCCCCCGCCTCGGTGCCCTCCTCCTCCTTCTCCTGCTCCTCCTCCTCCTCCTCCTCCTCCGCCTCCTCCTCCTCCTCCTCCCCCTCCTCCCCCTTCATATCTTCCATTCCCCTTTCCTTGTGCACAGGTCCTCCCTGTTGCACCCCCAGACGTGTCGGTCGCGTCGATAGGGCAGGCCAAGCGTGTCGCCTGAGACTCCCCCACCACTCATGATCCTGAAGCTTGAAAAGTGTGCAATAATTTCACGCATGACGGGCGGGTGGTTTCAATATGTGGCTCACGCCACAGCACCACGCACACTCGTCCTACAAGTTTGCAGTAGCTTCACGGATGGAGCGCGGGTAGTTTTCATGAACCCGGCACGACCCCATTTGGGGGACAAGCTTCCTATTGCATGGGCGCAGTACTTGGCAATGGTTGGCGGCATTGCTTGGCATTGTTTGGCATTGTTTGGCATTGCTTGGCATTGCTCGGCATTGCTGGGCATTGCTCGGCACTGCGTGGCATTGCCTGCTTGGCACAAGCTTGGCATTGCTTGGCACTGCTTGGCATTGCTTGGCATTGCTTGGCATTGCTTGGCACTGCGTGGCATTGCTTCGCATTGCCTGGGAACATGAAGAACCCGGGGAACCCGAAGAACCCGAGGAGCCCGAGGAAACCAAGGAGGACCCCGAGGAACCCGAGGAAAACGAGGAACCCGAGGAACCCGAGGAACCCGAGGAACCCGAGAAACCCAAGGAACCCAAGGAATCCGAGGACGGTCCGGGGAAATGGCAAAGTTGGCCCCGGCACACCATTCTTCTCAACCAAGTAGGAACTCCTTAGGCAATCCCAATTGAGGAAAAATGTGATTCTTGTCTTCGCGGCCGCGCACAGTCGTCTTAAAAGTTGCAAGGGCTTCACGGATGAGGGCGGGTGGTTTGCAAAATGTGGCTCTCGCCTTGGCGCCACATTCGTCCTAAACGTTTCAAGAGTTTCACGGATGGAGGGCGGGTCGTTTTCAAACTGTGGCGCTCGCCCTGGCGCCGCGCGCTTTCGTCTTAAAAGATTGCCAGGATTCCCAAGGTTCTTATGGTTCACGTCCCAGGAGTGGTGTTCCGACGCGATTGAGGACTGTCAGGGCGCAACGATCATGTTGATTCGCGGTGCTTACCTTCCAGGAACTGTGTTCCGACAAGGCTTAGCAATAGCACGACGCACCTGTAACGCTGATCTGCGCAGCTGAAATCCCAGGAACTATATTGTGGCACGATTGAAGAATCTCCGACGGCTGTCTTCCAACGGGTACATCCCGCAATTAGAGAACATCGTGTAGGGACCTGACGAGAAGGAAACTTGGAGAGTGGATTGCAACACCGTTGATGCGTCTTGTGCTAACACTGGCCAGCCTCCTCCTCTTCCTCCTCACATCCCTCTACCTTCTCATTCAATAACTCTTCCTCGTCGTGCCCCCAGACGTGTCGGTAGGGCGGGCTGGGCGTTTCGCCTGAGACTTCCCCACCACTGATGGCCCTGAAGCTTAACATGTGCAACAACTTTACAAATGGAGGGCGGATGGTTTTCAAAATGTGGCTCACGTCTGAGCGCCACATACATTTGTCATAAAAGTTCGCAACAGCTTCATGGATGCAAATGGGGGGTCCAAAATGTGGTTCCCGCCCTCGCGCCACGCACGTTGCAAGAGCTTCAAGGACGGAGGGCGGGTGGATGGTTTTCAAAATGTGGTCTCTCGCCTGGGCGCCGCGCACACTCGTTTCAAACATTTGCAACAGCTTCTCGGATTGACGGCGGGTCGTTTTCAAAATGTGGCTCTCGCCTGGGCTCCGCGCACATTCGTTTTGAAACGTTGCAAGAACTTCACGGATTAAGGTCAGGTCGTTTTCAAAATGTGGCTCTCGCTTTAGCGCCGCGCACATTCGTTTTAAAAAGTTGCAAGAGCTTCACGGATTGAGGATGGGTCCTTTTCAAAATGTGGCTCTCGCCTGGGCGCCGCGCACAATCGTTCTAACAAATTGCAAGACTTTCACGGATTGAAGGCGGGTCGTTTTAAAAATGTGGCTGTCCCCTTAGCGCCGCGCACAGTCTTTCTTTGAACATTTGCCAGAGCTTCACGGGTTGAGGGCGGTTCCTTTTCAAAATGTGGCTCTCGCATGAGCGCCGCGCACATTAGTCTAACATGTGCAAAATTCTCACGGATTCCCATGATCAACGCACCAGAAATTGTGGTTTGGAAGGATTCAGGACTATGCGGGCGCCGCAATTATGTTGATTCGCGGTGTTGAAATCCAAAACATTGCGTTCTGGCACACTTCCAGATCGTCAAGACGCAGCAGTCAGGTTGATACGTGGCGTTGAAATCCCGAGACCAATGTTTTGGCATGCTTCAGGATCTTCAAAAAGTTGTCTTCCAACAAGGCAACTTCCTCAATGGAAATGAACCGTTGTAGGAGCCTATGAAGAGGGAGCTTGAAGGGAGGCGTAATTCAAATATCGTTGATGACTCTTGGATTTACACTCCTCCTCCTCCTCCTCCTCCTCCTCCTCCTCCTCCACCTCCTCCTCCGCCTCCGTCTCCGCCTCCGCCTCCTCCTCCTCCTCCTCCACCTCCTCCTCCTCCGCCTCCGTCTCTGCCTCCGCCTCCGCCTCCTCCTCCTCCTCCTCCTCCTCCTCCGCCTCCGTCTCCGCCTCCGCCTCCGCCTCCGCCTCCTCCTCCTCCTCCTCCTCCTACTCCTCCACCTCCTCCTCCTCCTCCTCTCGTGACTCTCATGTCGGGACCCGGCGCCCGCCGCCGCGCACCCGAGGCGCTCGCGGCCAGAGCGCTCGGCAGCGCAGCGGCGGGTGCAGCACCCGGCGAGCGGAGGGCCGCACGCCCACTCGCCTGCCGGGCGCCCGCGCGGAGCTGCGGGAGCATCGGTGCGCGCCGGTAAGTCGGACACGTTCCCCTACAGGAGGGATAGCCAAAATCGGGAGCGGCCAAAAGGGGGGTGTCCAAGAGGGGGGGTGCAAATCATGACCGGCGGCGTGTGCGCGGCCCAGGGGGGGGGGCCAGGGACGTAATGAAATAAGAAGAGGCGCCATGAAATCTGGGGAAACATCATGGCCCCCGCCATGATATCCACCCCCCCCTAGTCATCACGCCCCTCTTTGCCGCCCCCGACAAAAATAGTCCAGAGACAATACGGGGAAGATTTTTTGACGTTTGCTTGACCATTTGGGAAGATTTCCTGGCGGTGCCTACCTTGTCGTCCAAGATCCCCCTGCAGGAGGACCTGCCCGACCTAGTGAGCGCGGCGCCCTCCCGCCTCTGCGCCGCCCTCGCCGCCGCACTCCGGCGCCCGGGGCTCGGGATGGGGACGCAAAACTGCCGTGCCGTGCTCTGGGAGGTGCGCGTGCCGCGCTCGTCTGCCCAGCTGCTCGTGGCGACTCGAATGGCGCCCCTCCGGAGGGTGATGCGCCCTGCGGGGCAAGGGCGGGTGCAGCCGGCCCCGCCGCTCGGCCCCCGCAGACGAGGCGGCCGCGGGGAGGCCGTGCGCGGGTCCGGCCGTCGACGCGCCCTTCGTCGGCCAGACGGCCTGGCCTTCGGCGGCGGCCGCATGCGGAGGGGCTCGGCGGGCACGCGGCTCGCGGAAGGCCACGAGGGAGGGTCCGAAGGAGGTCGTGACGGCCGAGGGCGGCGCGGTCCTCGACGCGGCCTTCGCGGCGGCCGAGGAGGAGCGGGCAGCGGCTGCGGTAGCGGCCCCTGCAGAGGCACCTCGCGGCCAACCGTCGGCGGATCGGGGCGAGGCCGTCGTGACGCTCCAGCTGCCAGCTGCCTGCGAGCGTTCGCACGCAGACGTTGCCAAATGAGAAGAGATCTGCGCGAGGCCGGGCGCAGCCGCTCTCACAGCCGTGTCCGTGCGGCCCCGGGAGCTTTGCGGGTGGCCCGTGCGCACCTCGCCATGCTGGAGGAGATGGCTCTTCGCCGTGCATGATACTCGTCGAGGGCGCCTGCTGCAGAGCCCGAAGGCTGCTGCTGGGACCGTGAATGCCGACGAGAGCTCCTAGGCGAGCGCCCGACCGACTCGAATAATTACGCCTTCGGGGTCAGTACCGTACAGAGGTCCTCGGGGAGCCAGGGCCGCTCACGAGCTGCCCGCCGCACGTGGTGGTCCCCTTCCTAGTGCGGTTCGTGCTCGTAGCGCTGTTCCTGTTCCACTTCGCCGCATTCGCCTCCCACTTGTCTGAAGGCGGCGCCGCAACACCCGTGTGGTGTCGAGTTCCCGGATTCGGCTTCCTCATTTGTCCTCTCCGCTCCACTCTAAACCACTCCACTCCACTATACTGCAATCCACTCCTCCTCCTCCTCCTCCTCCTCCTCCTCCTCCTCCTCCTCCTGCTTTGCCTCCTCCTCCTCCTGCTCCTGCTGTCCCTCCTCATCCTCTTCCTCCTTCTCCGCCTCCTTCTCCTCCTCCTCCGCCTCCGCCTCCTCCTCCTCCGCCTCCTCCTCCTCCCCCTCCTCCTCCGCCTCTGCCTCCGTCTCCGCCTCCGCCTCCGCCTCCGCCTCCTCCCCTCCCTCCTCCTCCTCCTCCTCCTCCTCCTCCTCCT
>CAUYUJ010020493.1:79768-137268 GCA_963575745.1 Prorocentrum cordatum | reverse complement strand
ACGGCCGCCGGCGCGGCCGCGGGCACGGGCGCGCCAGCGTGGGGGCCCGCCGCGGCCTGGGCGAAGTCCTCGGTGGCGCCAGCGGCAGCGACGACGGCGACAACGGCAACGACGACGGCGACGGCGGCGAAAATCCTCCATGGCACGCATGTCCACGTCGCCCCCGAGGACCTCCGCGAGCGCGGCCTGGAGATCCCAGCCGTGGACCTTGGCGAGGCAGTCCTCCTCCTCCTCCTCCTCCTCCTCCTCCTCCCTCCTCCTCCTCCTCCTCCTCCTTTTCCTCTCCTCCTCCTCCTCCTCCGCCTCTTCCTCCTCCTCCTCCTCTTCCTCCTCCTCCTCCTCCTCCTCCACCTCCTCCTCCTCCTTTCCTTATCGTTAGTAATATAAATATGATTCGTCTGAAGAGCGTGCCACTATGAATATATTGTTAGTATGGCTAATACTACTAAAACCTATTCTTCTTAACCATGTCACGATCAATACCATGATTCGCATCATCACCACCATCAGAATCAGCATCAGCATCAACAGTATCATCATTAGCAGCATCATCAACACCGGCATCATAATCATCATCGTCTGCATCGGAATCATCATCACCATCGCCAGTAGCATATGTGTAGTAGTATTATGATCCGTGGTGCTGGTAGTAGTAGTCGTATGATTATTTAGTACTGCGAACTTCGTGACGCTACTACAAATCAGAATAGCACGACCAGTAGTATGATTAGTTGGATTCGCATGTTTATGCTGATTCGTAATGCGTTGCCTCGTCTTCGTAGTAGTAATACTACGCGTAGCATCGCGATCATTAGTCGAATCGCGATTCGTTGTATTGTGAAGCTTATTGTAAGTCGTAGTCCTAATCGCGTTCGTCTTAGTAATTTGCCTGTTCGCAATATTATCATTGGTCGTAATATTGTTCGTCAGGACGCGCGAACTGCCACCATCGCCGCGGACGCATGCTTCTAACGGCCAGGCGTCGGCACGCACGACATGCGCAGCCACGCTGCGACCAGAGATGCAAGCTAGCGCTTGCGGAATTAGAAGTTTCGCAACCTCAGCCTCATTGAGTAGGCAAGCCGTGCACACACCTAAGAGTTTGGCGTCGGCATTTGCCATAGATGGCGGTCGGGCACCGGCAGGGCACGGCATTCCTGAGAGCCCACGTCATCGTTGGAACCACCGCTGCGAAGGAACACCGCGCGGACCAGAAGCACATCACATCGGAAAGCCTCGACGCTGCTGACAACCAGCTCCCTGTATAAGTCGCGCAGGGCCCGTTGGGCATCTCCAGATAGCCAGCAGCTGCAGGTGATCCCATCACGCCAGGGCATGCCATGTTCACGGAGCTGGGCAAGCTCAACGGAGAATCCCACGTAACCACCTGCCACGGACAGAGTGGCCCCGACAGGGGCCTGTCGGACATGAGACAACAACTCGGGACATCGAGCGCGCCCCCCCCCCCCCTGCTTGTTCGCAGGACGTTGTTCTTTCATTGAGAGAAATCAAACCGCGGGGATCCGACCGAGGCGGCGCGGGGCGGAACGGGGCGGTCGTTTTCCCCCGCCGCCCCTCGAAGCCACGCGCAGACACGGAACTTCTGCCTGAAGACGCACTCACGCTTGATCTTGCACCCCTGCAGCCACTGCCTCTTCAGACGCTCGAGACATCGCTCGCAAGCCCAAGCGTCTCGCCACCGAGCATGCGCAAGCCAGGTTCGCGGAAATTCACGCACGGACCCTCGAGGTCATAGCTTTCTAGAGAGCCGCCACACATGTGGTCCTCCAAATTGGAGTGACACGACATAGATCGAACGGCGGGTCGAACGCTCTGAGCGCGGAGACCGCGAAGAGCGAGCATCGGCCACCGATGGCATTCTTCAAAGGCTCAAGCTGGCCTGCTATGGGCACGGCGCCGAGGGCGCGCAGCGGCAGGGCGCGCGCGCGCCATGGCCCGGCTCAAGCAGTCAGCAACATCCTCGCCAGCAGGAGGCGCAGACAAGAGTTGCCCAGCAGCCCCTCGGAGAACTCAGGCGACCTGGCAAGCCGCAGCTGGATATTCTTGCACTCCAAAGCAGGAGGGCGAACACATTCAGAGACACCAAAACTGGGATATGGTCGGAGGGGCTGTCGGCGCTTAGTCCTCCAATTGTGGGCGCCTGGGTCGCCGCGCCAGCCGGCTAGCGCTGGGCGCCGACAGGTAGATTCCATCGAGCCTGGCAGCGTAGCCCAGCATTCGCGAGCGCCCGAGCGCGCCGTCGGCCCCCAGGAGCCCAGTGGCCCCAATCGGCCTGGCGGCGGCTCTCACCCTCCAGGGTAAAGTTCCATTCGCCCGCTAGAAGCGCGAATTTCTTCGCGCCCATCGGAACCTCGCGGCTGTTAGAGCGAAGCTCATTCTGGTAGATGTGGGCGCTGCAAGACGCGCCGGGCACGCGAACGTCGGCAACGTTAAAGCCACCGCCGGGGCCCTTCAGGGAGGCGGGGGGGCCCGCCATCGACGCGAGCCCCGCGGGTCACTTCCAAAGACAATACTTCACAGAGCGACCGCTCACAACCGCGATCGCACCGCCAACGCGCGCACGGTCAGGAAATAGGAAGCCGGACGCGGGGGAAGGGGAAGCCGAGAGAGGATCAATACCACCAGGGTTCCCGTGGTCTTACTGGGCCACGACAGCGGCATAAATTGCACGGGGGTTCAAACGATCTCACCGCCCTGGCAGCGCGACTCCAGCGAAGCGAGCGCACAGACATCAAGAGACCTCCCGCGTTCCACGCAAAAAGAAAAACAAGGGCCGGGGGAGAGCAGGGAAACTGATAATCGCCAATCGTCACGCACCGCGCAGCCCGAGGACCAGGCGCAGGCAAAGCTGGCGCGCCGAGAGCACGCGCTACATTATTGGCACGGCAGGACCACGGCCAGCACAATTGAACAGGTCGCCTTCGCCCGCAAGGGCGCGGTTCCCCAACTCCGTCAACTGCGACCGCGAAGCCGCACGAGCCGTGGGCTTCCGCCAACTCCCATCCTGGAGGCATGGCGTGTTCTTGGTAGCAATGCTCATAACGGACTCAATCTCGACATCATCAAACCTCCACTGGTAGGAGTCCCACCAGCCTTTTGGGCGTGAGTGGTTTAGCGAGCTCTCTCTGTTCTTAACCCCCCTTCTTCCCCTTCGGGGAGGGGTTTACCCCTCCCCCTCCCCCCTCCCCCTGGGCCTGGAGAGGTCCCTCCGCGGGTGGCCGGGGGGGTCTTTTTCGACCCCTGGGAGGGCTAAAAAACGACACCTCTCACGAGGATTCTGGCCCCGACGGGGGGGGAGGGGGGGGGGGGGGAAAATGCCCCCCTCTTCTTTGAAGCCAAAATCATTGATTTTACTACGGTTTTGGCCCCATTCTGGCCTTCTGATGGGGGCAGCGCTAATTAAAGCTCCCCTCTTCTTTCAAGCCAGAATCATTGATTTTACTAAGGTTTTGGCCCCATTTTGGCCTTCTGAGGGGGCAGCGCTAATTAAAGCTCCCCTCTTCTTTGATCGATTTCCTCCAAGATGGCCCCGAGAAGCGCCCAGGAGGCACCAAGAGGCCCCAAGATGGCCCCAAGAGGCCCCCAGGAGGCCCCCAAGAGGATCCCAAACGGCCCAAAGAGGCCCCCCCGAGGCACCCAAGACGCCGAAAAGCCCATCAGGACGACCCTCTACTCGCCTGGGCGTCGTTTCTGGACGGGCAGGAGGAGGGGCCCGAACGACTCACACCAGGACGAGGGGCCCGAACAACTCACACCACGAGAAGCCCGAACGACTCACACCAGGACGAAGAGCCCGAACGACTCACACCACGAAGAGCCCGAACGACTCACACCAGGAAAAAGGGCCCGAACGACTCACACCAGGACGAGAAGCCCGAACGACTCAAACCACGAGGAGCGCTTTCTCTCCCTCCTCCTCCGCCTCGTCCTTCTCCCGCTCCCACCACAAGGAGGATGTACAAGGAGGCGGGAGGAAGGAGGAACAGGGGAGATATGCGGGGGCAGGCGGAAACACGCCTGAAAATCACGACTGTCGGCATGCTTCGCTAGAGTTGCTGTTTTGAGATGGGCTGGTGGGGATACGCGAAGCGTGAAGAATTCAGTACGATATGGGAAAATTCGCAGATTGACTATTTTCAGTCTCGCGCGTGACTAGCGCCCGCGAGTCATCTCTGCCGATATCTGGAAGCGCCCCGATCCGCGGCCAGAGCACTCCATGCGCTGCGTCTCGTTCCAAAAGCCTTGATCCTGCAACTTCGCCTTCGGTTCCCGAAGCCACGACAGCGCGCTCCTGCGAAGTCCGGCAGGAAGCGAAATCTCACAGCGAAACCTATCCACAAATCGAGAAAACTTGCTGCGGCAGTCCGTCTACAACGAATGCGAAAGCCAATTCCTTCAATCGCGTAGCATGCCCAGGAAAACCGAAGATGATAGAGCACGAACGACTGGCACGACGAAGCGACTGCTCATCATCTGCAGTTGGTCCGCGCGACATTGCGCGGGCATTTCCCCTGGCCAACCTCCAATCCAGAAGCTGCGCGGGCGGAGCTGATCGCGATCACCTGCGCGCGAGGAGCCCCGGCAAAAAGATCGAGCAAAGCACGACGTTCTCGACTCTCCACTCGCCGAGGCCAAGTTCGCGCCGGTCGACGATGGGCGCGTCGGCAAAACCAGTTGACAATTAATAATCGTTTTGACTTTCTCATTCACGAGAGCCCCTGCCACTGCTAGCGCCGCGCCACCCGGCGCGACGTCGAAGCCAGTTGGTCATCGATGGCTCCGATGTTCTGCTTCGCGCGAGCATCCGGCACTGCTAGCGCTGCGCGGCCAACAATAGACTCGTGGAGCCCATCCTCGTCAACCTCGATTGCCGCGCCGGTGGCCTCCTGGAAGCGCCCCTCTCACTGGGCCGGCAACGAGTTCACCAAGTACTGCGTCTCATTCGTGATGTTGACGCGCTGCATCTGTAGCCCCGCCGCCTGGAGTTCCAGATGGTCGGCGCGAGCACGGGTCTGACGCATCGCCGTCAGCAGGCCCCCTCTCGTCGCAGACATCGCCTCCAGAATCCAGGATCCGCCCGAAGACGCACTGGCGGCCGCGGCGGGGCCGGCCTCGAAAAGCGGGAGAAGTGGAACCCTGAGAGAAGCGAGCGGAGCCAAAAAGGCCAGGCGCGGGCAGCCTTCAGAAGGGGCCGACGCCCAGGACAACCGCGGGCTCCTCGACCACCTCGAGAAAACGGCCACTTGAGCCAAAATGGATACGGAAACTGCGCGCGCGATTGGAGCGAGTTTGCGCGAGTGCCGAGATCGCGATCACGCGCGCGCGCGAGAATGACTGCGCGAAGGCGGGCCTGAGTGCGCGAGCGCGCGCATGCGAGCGCCCATGCGCGCGCGGGCACGCGCGCACGTCTGCGCGTGGCGCGGCGCAATTGCACCCGCCGGGGCGCGCACGCGCGCGCGCACGCGCGCACGTGCAAGTCCACATTCATATGTGAGTGGATGCGCTTGCGCGCGTGACTGCGTGCGTGCGCGCGCGTGCGCGCGCGTATTGCGCTGTCGCAAAGCTCTTGCGCCGCCTGGCCGGTGACCCAGGGGCGTCGATCAGCGCGCTCTCGTCTTGCCATCACTAGTGCAACCAAGTGTGCGACGTCATTGTGCTACGCGCACTTCGAAACTACGTACTGCCCCATTTACATACGCGCGCGACGCTGCGCATCATGGCACAACGCCACGGCCTGGCAGCTGCCGCGGACAGTGACATCGAGGGGTTAAGACGGCAACAAACAGCAGAAGGCGACTCCGCAGCCAATCGGCCCAGGCCGCATGGAGGGAGGTGGCGCGAGTCGCCAGCGAGCGCCAAAGGCGCAGATGAATGAGCATCGAGCTCGTGGCGCCCAGCTGCAGGACAAAATCCGGGCACGCGGCAGTAGACGAAATACCAGCGACCAGGAACCCAGCAGCCCGTGGGCGCAATGAGGTAGTTTTAGCAAATTCGATATCCTAGCCTCCTTGTTCTTTTCGGGGGGGTGGCATATTTCTGCCCCCGATTGTCGAGCGAACAAGGAAAATTAACCCCGACCGCCCCCGTCAAAACCCATGTACAAATTTACAAGCGCCCCGCGGGAACTTCAGCGCGTTTCTTGACCGACAAGACGGGTGGGCGAGCACATTCGCCCTGTGCTGCGCTCGCCCACGATCCGCGACGAAAACCCATGAAACTGACCGCGGGTGCTCACGTCGCTGCGCATTGATTTGGGCGCGGGCCGCGGGCGGCGCCGGCGCACGCAAGCGCGCTGGCGCGCCTGACGCCGCTCGGCGCACTCTGCCTGCGTCGACGCACGTCGAGGCCCGAGCACGCGGCACCGCCAAGCACGCGCGCGCCCGGCACGAGTGGGCCCCGCGGTCACCTGCGCCACCTGGCCCGCGCGGCCTGGCACGCCCAGCGAAAAGAGACGCGACAGCGACGCAGCGCCGCTGGCGGCGGGGATCTGATAGAAGCCGCCCCAGGACAGTTTGTCTCGACTTTTTCCCGCGCGCGCACACATGCCCATGTGCACGTACGAGACTGTGGATGTAAATGCAATTAAGAGAGAAAGAGAGAGAGAGGGAGAGAGAGAAAATCAACAATATATATATATATATATATATATATATATATAATCCACGGGTATGAATCCGGCAAGCGAGGCGCCGACGCTTCGAGTTAAGGCGGCGGCGGCAAACGCGGTGCAAAAAAAACCTTCGGGGCGCCAAGGGATCGCAGGGGCGCGCGGGGGATCGCAGGGGGGCGCCAAGGGGACGCAGCGGGGGCGCGGGAGGGGGCGCAGGAAGACGCCAAAGGGGGAGAGGGAAGGAGGGGCGAAGGAGACCGCGGGAGGGCGCAGGGGGGGCGCAACCCACGCAGCTGATCGACGAACGCCCGCGGCGCCACGACGAGGGAAAGGGCAGGGGGGAGGTAGACAGGGAGAGGCTCGGCGCAGACAGAACAAACATGTAAACTGGCTGAAGAGGCAAGGACATAAAAAGAAGGAACAGGGGGGAATGATGGAACAGGAAGGTTCGCACGGGAGGGGAGCGGGAAAGGCGGGGCAACGAATGGCTGGGAGGGTGGGCGCGAGGGAGGGAGGAGGGGGAGAATCGATTCAGAAAGCTAACCAAGGCCATCGCACACTGGCCGACTTGGAAGGTGCCGAAGCCGGCCCCCACGCTTGCGGACCTATGAACCGTCCCCAATCACGACCCGCAGCCTCACAGCGTCAATGTTTTCTTGCGCTGCGGGCCAGGCAGCGGCGCCGCGGCATGGTCGACGATGCCCAAGAGGCCCCCGACCAGGTACCCCGTGTTGGCCAAGCCTTTCGTGAAGACGTTGAGGTATCGAGCGCCATTTGCGGTTCGTCCCTGGGCAATTTGCACGGACGCTTTCTCATACTTGGCCCACGCTGTCTTCCCCATCCCGACCTTGCCCCCGAACTCTGTGACGCTGAAGAACGACTGCTTGCCACGCAACCATGCGCCTGTGATGTTCAAATCCTGGATGTAAATAGACATCGCTGCGCGCGCCGCCGATCCTCTGCGCTTTCTTTCGCCGTCGTCCTGAGCACCGGCTTACCGATTGCGAACATTGGAAAATTCAACAAGACGTGATGCCTTCCGGCCGCCAAGCCGAACCTTTGACCCAGCAGGTTCGACACGTGAGGGTCTCCGACCGCAGAAACCACATTCGGCGAAGGCGTCGGGCTGGGCATCAGGGGCGAGGTCACACTGGATGTCGGGCTATTCGTCGGACTGGACGCCGAGAGCGCGGTCGGAGTGGAGGTCGGGCTGCTTGTCGGGCTGTTCGTCGGACTGGGCCTCGGGGGCGAGGTCGCCGTCGTCCCCCGATCGAGCATACGCAATGGCTCATGTCCAGCTTGATCGAATCCTCCAACATCACTCGTGTTGAAGTATTTAGATATTCGTGCCACCGTTCCACCCGCCATCATAAAAGCATTACTTGGGATTGTTTGTTCCGTATTGCACCGCTGGGGATCCTGTGGATGTTTGCGCCGTAACCAACCCTGTATGCCCCGGCGCAAACACACACACACACACACACACGCTGGTGCTTCTCTCACACACATACTATTATCGACAATGTCAATGTGAGTATAGCCGCTTGGGCATGTGTTGCCCCCAAAAGCACCGAAAACGTACAGACCCGTCGCGTTGCTGGAGTCGGTTGTCGCCGTCGGAGATGGCGTCGGGCTGGATGTCGGCGCGGGCGTCGGAAAATGCGTCGACGTCGCCGTTTGCGATGTTGACGCAGGAATCGCCTCATTGCCGTCCGACCTGTGCACGGACACCTGGATGAGATGCAGGTCGGCGCCCACCATGGAAGCGAGCGCGAATGCCGTCGCGAAGATAAGCTTGTAGGCCATCCCTGAATCGAAAATGGTTTGGAAAAAGTTGATTTTGAAACTCGCGAGCCTTGAGCCAAAATGGCTATAATCAGAATTCCTCTTATAACACTGCGAGCAGAACACAAGACTGAATTGCAGAAGTAAGACCATCCCTGACTTGTGTGTATAAACGCATGTTCCACAGCGGGGGGTACAGGGGAGTAGGGGGTGCCCCAGCCGCCGGGACCTGAGACCCCCGAGGCTGGGGGGAGGAGGGCGAGCCTTTCCCCTGGGAAGGGCCGTACGGGCCTCACAGTTCCTAGGGTGGGCCTGACGGGACGGAAGGGCCTCGCGACTCCTTTGCCCCTTTCCTCTTCATCCTCATCCCCCCTTTTTCCTCCTCCTCTAACTCCTCCTGCTCCTCCTCCTCCTCCTCCACATCATCGTCATCATCATCATCATCATCATCATCATCATCATCATCATCATCATCATCATCAACATCATCATCATCATCATCATCATCATCATCATCAGCAGCAGCAGCAGCAGCAGCATTATCATCATCATCATCATCATCATCATCAGCATCATCCGCATGATCATCATCATCATCATCATCATCATCATCATCATCAGCAGCAGCATCAGCATCATCATCATCATCATCATCAGCATCATCATCATCATCATCATCAGCATCATCATCATGATCATCATCATCATCATCATCAGCATCAGCATCAACATCATCATCATCATCATCATCACAATCACCATCACCATCACCATCACCATCACCATCACCATCATCATCATCATCATCATCATCATCATCATCATCATCACCATCACATCATCATCATCATCATCAACATCATCAGCATCATCATAATCATCATCATCATCATCAGGATCAGCATCAGCATCATCATCGTCATCAGTGGCAGCAGCAACAGCATCAACATCAGCATCATCGAAAGCATCGTAATCATGATCATCATCAAAATCATCTTCGTCAGCATCATCATTATCATCGCGCTCATCATCATCGTCATCATCGTCACGATCACCAGCATTATCATCATCATCTTCATCATCATCATCATCAACATCATCATCAGCAGCATCAATATCAGCAGCATCATCATCAGCACTATCAGCATCATCGTAATCATCATCACCGCCATCATCATCAGCAGCATCATCCTCATCCTCTCCCTCATCCACATCATCATCCTCATCCTCCCCCCAATTACTCATATTCGTCCTACTCCTGATTTGTGTTATGTTATCCTCCTCATGCCTTCCTCCTCCTCCTCCCCCTCCTCCTCCTCTTCCTCCTCCTCCTCCTCCCCCTCCTCCTCCTCCTCCTCCTCCTCCTGTCCACCTTCGTCCTCCTGTCGGCTTGTGACCTGTTCTCCTTCTCATTCTCATCATCCTCCTCATTATCCGCTGGGCTCCGATTTGCTTTGGCCCGAAAAGGTCTGGCCCGTTTCGCCCGAGAAAGCCTCGCAACACTGGGTTCCGCCCTGACCCGAAGTGGTTTGGCCAGTTCCTTCTCTGGGTGAGTCGGGAGGAAAGAGAGAAGGATGTGGAGGACAAGGAGGAGGAGGCGCAGGCAGAGGACCAGGAGGAAAATGAGGAACAGGAGGAGGCGAGGGAGCAGGGGCAGGGAGCCGGCCCTCGCGTGAAAAGGGGGCCTGGGGGAGAGCGTCCCAGACTTGTGCTATGTGCCCTGGCCCGTTTATCCTCGCAACTCTGGGCCCTGATATGCCCTGACCCGAGGTGGTCCGGCCAGGTTCCCTCTCTGAGCGTCGGAAGGAGCAGGATGAGGAGGAGCGGAGGAGGAGAAGGAGGAGGAGGAGGAGCGGAGGAGGAGGAGGAGGAGGAAGAGAAGGAGGACGGAAAGGAGGAGGATGAGGAGGAGGTGCAGGAACTAGAATTACAAGAGAAGAAAGGAGGAGGTGACACCAGACGCAGCGGGGCGCAGGCTCGCGCTTTTCAGCGGGTGGCTCGTTTGCGCTCGTGGGGGCGGCACTGGAGGAGCTCACGCGCGCGCGCGATGGCGGCGTGAATTCTCCCAGGCGCATCTGCGCATGTTGGTAAACTCGGGCCGCAGACGTGACGTCTGAGGGCATGTCCTAAGACTTGGGCAAAAGATGGCCCCGTGGTCGCGCGGAAGGCGAGGCAGAGGCGCGCGGACGCCTTGACCTGGTAGATGGAAGAGGGTGATGGACGGAGGTAGACCGCGTCGGACGCGCGCACGCTCTGGCATGATCGCCTCTCTAGGCCCGCTGCAATCACGAGTTGCGGGAGCCGCTCCGCCTGCGACCGAAGACCACCTCCTCGCAGGGCTCGCTGGGGGACTCCGCCACCTCGGCCTTGGCACTGCCCGCGGGCGCGGGCATGGTCTGGCTCGCCGGCGGCAGCCGCGCGGAGGGCCGCGCTGGCGCGCCGGCGCTCGACCTTCTCCCCTGCCCCGCGTGTCTTCTGCTTCTTGTTGGGCAGGTCGGCGTCGGTCTGTGGCGCGGGATCGTTTTAGCTCTTCCCCTTGCCCTTGCCCTTGCCCTCGCCCTTGCTCGACGCGACGGCGGCGCGTCCGCGAGAGCCGATGGGGGCCAGGGCCCCCGCCCTCGTCCAGAACGGGAGCGGCGCCGAAGGGCGGGGCAGCGTCGGTCTCCAGCTCGAGCCGCGAGCAACGCTTTCCTCGTCGAACTCCGCCTTGCGGCCCCGCGGCAGATACGGGTGCCTAGGCGGGGTCTCCTGCGAGGCGGCACGCGCTCGCCCCGAGGCGTCGGGGAGCGCGACGGCCGCGGCGTCGGCGGCGCCGGCCTCTCCGAGCGTAGCGGGTCGCCCTTGCAAGAGAGCGCGCCGAGGGCTGACTCGTCGATGGCAGAGGGGGGGCCTTGCCCGAACCCTGGCAGCGAGCCGACATTGGCGAGCGCCCACTAGCGGCAGCTCTCAGCCCCCTGTTGCGTGTGGGAGTGTGGGTGTGTGGGAGTGTGGGAGTGTGGGTGTGTGGGAGTGTGGGTGTGGGAGTGTGGGAGTGTGGGTGTGTGGGTGTGGGTGTGTGGGAGTGTGGGTGTGTGGGCGTGTGGGTGTGAGTGTGTGGGTGTGTGAGTGTGGGTGTGTGTGGGTGTGTGGGCGTGTGGGTGTGGGTGTGTGGGTGTGTGAGTGTGCGAGTGTGTGCGTGGGTGTGTTGGCGTGTAGACGAGTGGGCGTGTGGGCGTGTGGGTGTGCGGGTGTATGGATGTGGGGGTTGCGTGGTGGTGTGTGCGTGTGTGCGTGTCGGCATGCCGGCGTGTGTATAGACGTGTGGGCGTGTGACCGTTGGCGTGTGGGCGTATGGACGTGCGGGAGTGTGTGCTTGTGTGCGTGCGCGCGTTTGGGCGTATGGGCGTGTGGGCGTGTGTGCGTGTGCGCGAGCGCATACGCGTGCGCGTGCGCGTGCGTGTGCGTGTGCGCGTGCGTGTGCAAGTGCGCGTGTGTGTGTCTGTGCATGGTGTGTTGTGGTGTGGTGTGGTGTGGTGTGGTATGGTGTGGAGTGGCATGGTGAGGTGTGGTGTGGTGTGGTGTGGCGTGGTGTCTGTGTGCGTACGAGGGTGCGTGCGTGTGCGTGTATTCGTCTGTCTGACTGTGTATGTGGTGTGGCTGTGTGGGTGTGTGGGTGTGTGGGCGTGTGGGAGTGTGGGTGTGTGGGTATGGGTGAGTGTGGGTGTGTGGGTGTGTGGGTGTGTGCGTGTGTAAGCGTGTGTAAGCGTGTGCGTGTGTGCGTGTCTGGGTGTGTGGGTGTGCGCGTGTGTGAGTGAGTGTGCGTCTGTGCGTGTGTGGGTGTGTGGGCGTGTGGGCGTGTGGGCGGGTGGGCGGGTGGGTGTGTGGGTGTGTGAGTATGTGTGTGTGCGGGTGTGCGGGCGTGCGGGCGTGTGGGCGTGTGGGCGTGTGGGCGTGTGGATGCACGGGCGTGTGGGCGTGTGGATGGACGCATGGGCATTTGGGCGTGAGGGCGTGTGGGCGTGTTGGCGTGTGGGCGTATGGGCTTGTGTGCGTGTGTGCGTGTGGGCGTGTTGGCGTGTGCGTGTGCGTTCGTGCGCATGCGCCTGCGCGTGCGCGTGCGTTTGCGCATGCGTGCGCGTGTGCGCGTGCGTGTGTGCGGGCGTGCATGTATGGTGTGGTGTGGTATGGTGTGGCGAGGCGTAGCGTGGCGTAGTGTGGTGTGGTGTGTGTGTGTGTGCGTGCGTACGTGCATGTGTGCGTGTGTGTGTGCGTGTGTGTGTGTATGTGTGAGTGGTGTGGGGGTTGTGGGTGTGTGGGTGTGTGGAAGTGTGGGTGTGTGGGTGTGTCGGTGTTTGTGGGCGTGGTTGTGTGGGTGTGTGTGTGGGTGTGTGGATGTGTGGATATGTGCGTATGCGGATGTGTGCGTGTGTGGGTGCGTGGATGTGTGCGTGTGTGGGTGTGCGCGTGTGTGCGTGTGTGGGCGTGTGGGCATGTTGGCGTGTGGGCGTGTGGGCGTGTGGGCGTGTGGGAGTGTGGGAGTGCGGGCGTATGGGCGTGGAGGTGTGTGTGCGTGTACGCGTGCGCATGCGCGTGCGCGCGCGTGCGCGTGCGCGTGCGTGTGCGTGTGCGCGTGCATGTGCGTGTGTGTGCGTGTGCGTGTGCGGTGTGCGTGTGCGTGCGTGGCGTGCGTGGGCGTGGTGCGTGGCGCGTGTGCGCGTGTGCGCGTGTGCGCGTGTGCGTGGGCGTGCGTGCGCGCGTGCGTGCGCGTGTGCGCGTGCGCGTGTGCGTGTGCGCGTGCGTGTGCGCGCGCGTGCGCGTGCGCGTGCGCGTGCGCGTGCGCGTGCGCGTGCGCGTGCGCGTGCGTGTGCGTGTGCGTGTGCGTGTGCGTGTGCGTGTGCGTGTGCGTGTGCGTGTGCGTGTGCGTGTGCGTGTGCGTGTGCGTGTGCGTGTGCGTGTGCGTGTGCGTGTGCGTGTGCGTGTGCGTGTGCGTGTGCGTGTGCGTGCGTGCGTGTGCGTGCGTGCGTGTGCGTGTGCGTGTGCGTGTGCGTGTGCGTGTGCGTGTGCGTGTGCGTGTGCGTGTGCGTGTGCGTGTGCGTGTGCGTGTGCGTGTGCGTGTGCGTGTGCGTGTGCGTGTGCGTGTGCGTGTGCGTGTGTGCGTGTGCGTGTGCGTGTGCGTGTGCGTGTGCGTGTGCGTGTGCGTGTGCGTGTGCGTGTGCGTGTGCGTGTGCGTGCGTGTGCGTGTGCGTGTGCGTGTGCGTGTGCGTGTGCGTGTGCGTGTGCGTGTGCGTGTGCGTGTGCGTGTGCGTGTGCGTGTGCGTGTGCGTGTGCGTGTGCGTGTGCGTGTGCGTGTGCGTGTGCGTGTGCGTGTGCGTGTGCCTGTGCGTGTGTGTGTGCGTGTGTGCGTGTGCGTGTTATGTGGATGTGTGCATGTATGTATATAGCACCCCGCAATTGCGGATAAGAGTGAGGGGGCGGGCGCGGGCGACGCGGGCGTCGCCAAGCCGGCGGACCTCGTGGCCCCCACCTTCCTTGTCGATGGCGCTCTCCTCCTCCTCCTCCTCCTCCTCCTCCTCCTCCTCCTCCTCCTCCTCCTCCTCCTCCCTCCTCCTCCGCCTCCTACTCCTCCTCCTCTTCCTCGTCCTCGTCCTCGTTCTCATCGTCATCGTCGTCCTCCTCCTCCACCTCGTCCTCCTCCTCCTCCTCCGCTTCTTCCTCGTCCTCCCTCTCCCCCCCTCGTCCTTCCATCATCGTCCTCCCATTGTCGTCATGTTCCTCCTCGTCGTCCTCCTCCTCTTCCCCCCCTCCCGATCCTCCACCCTCCTCCTTTTCGTCGTCGTCGTCGTCGTCGACGTCATCGTCGTCGTCCCCTCCCTCCTCCTCCTCCTCCTCCTGCTGCTCCTCCTCCTCCTGCTGCTCCTGCTGCTCCTCCTCCTCCTCCTCCTCCTCCTCCTCCTCCTCCTCCCCCTCCTCGTCCTCCTGCAAAAGCAGCCCGCCGCAGGCGCCGAAAAAATTGGTTTGTACACTGAACGTGGTTTGGGTCGCGGGTGGGCCGCGGGTTCTCCACCGGGAACGAATGCAAAAGATGCTCGCCGCAGGCGCCGAAAAAATTGGTTTGTACCCTGAACGTGGTCGCGGGTGGGCCGCGGTCTCTCCACCTAGAACGATTCAAAAGATGCCCGCCGCAGGCGCCGAAAAATGTGGTTTGTACCCTGAACGTGGTTTGGGTCGCGGGTTGGTCGCGAGTTGATCGCGGGGTGGGTCGCGGGCTCTCCACCTGGAAGGAATGCAAAAAAAGCCCGCCGCAGGCGCCGAAAATGTTGGTTTGTACCTTGAACGTGGTTTGGGTCGAAGGTGGGTCGCGGTGGGTCGCGGGTGGGTCGCGGGGTGGGTCGCGGGCGGGTCGCGGGTGGGTCGCGGGTGGGTCGCGGGTGGGTCGCGGGGTGGGCCGCGGGCGGGTCGCGGGGTGGGTCGCGGGTGGGTCGCGGGGTGGGTGGGTCGCGGGGTGGGTCGCGGGGTGGGTCGCGGGGTGGGTCGCGGGTGGGTCGCGGGTGGGTCGCGGGTGGGTCGCGGGTGGGTCGCGGGTGGGTGGGTCGCGGGTGGGTCGCGGGGCGGGTTGCGGGTGGGACGACGACAACAAACAACAACAACAACAACAACAACAACAACAACAACAACAACAACAACAACAACAACAACAACAACAACAACAACAACAACAACAACAACAACAACAACAACAACAACAACAACGAATCCGCACCGCGGAATCTCACTTCAGCCACGCACCCAGGGACAATGAATGACCGTTCGGCCCCCTCACTCTGATGTATGTATGTATGTATGTATGTATGTATGTATGTATGTATGTATGTATGTATGTGTGGATGTGTGGATGTGTGTATGTGTGCGGTGCGTGCTCGCGGGGGAGAGAGTGGCGTGCACAGTCGAAACATGGCCGCCCCTTCGCCCAAGGCCAAGAACGCCTGCCCCTTCGCCCAAGGCCCGGTGCCCCCCATGGAGATGCCTCAAACGAGTAACATGCCAACGTATAGAGCCCAAACACGAAGAACATAAGGGTATCACCCGAAAGCTAGGGGGCTGCTCTTGACCATCGTGCAAGGTGTTCAGGTGTGCGCGCGTGCGTGTGCAAGTATGTGCATGCGTGTGCGTGTCTGTGCGGGGAGGGCACTCTCCAGCGCGCACGTGCTCAACGAACACCAACCAATAGATGTGCACATGTTGCGCAGATCGTCAGCATCGACAAAGCAGGATCCAAATAGATGTACTGAAAAGGCGCACCTCCAGGACCTGCTGGGCGAACTCCTGGTCCACACCATCTCCGCCCAGCGCCGCGCGGAAGGTCGCGACCTTCTGCGGCAACAGAGAGAATAACGACAATCGCAACCAAACCAGAACTATCAATCAGTGCGTGGTCTTCGCAAGTCGGCACCGCTTGCAGCATCGACTCGCGCCCCCTTCTCGGCCAGCAGTCGCACGAACAGATCAATCAAACTTGCGAGTCGCAACGCAGAACGACGGAACCGAATTCAGCGAGTTCAAGGCGGCCAATACCAGCAATCGCCATACCACTCGGTAAGTGCCACGAAGGTGCGTGCTGACGCCTGCAAGAGACTGGGCTTTCTTGCACGGGGGCCACCCATCGCTTCCCCTCATCTCCCTGCCATCGACCCCGTGCACTCCGCCCCCCTCCCATCCGCTCCGTCCACTCCCCTACCATTCGTCCCTGGAAGTTCTCCATGGAGGACCCCGCGGGGAGACTACGGAGATGCACGGGGGAGTCCATGGAGGACCCTGGTCTGGGGAACACTGGGGGCCTCTATTCCCCAAACAGTGGTTGCACGTACGGTTCTCCACTCCTAGGGGAACACAAAATGACATAAGCATAAAAACTCGAAAACCGCGCGGATTTCTCAGATCCGCGCTGGACCCCCCTCCCTGGCGCGCGGAGCGCGCCAGGGGCGGCGCCGGAGGCGCCGCCGGGGGGCCCCAGCGCCGATCCGAGAAGTCCGCGCGGACCTTTGAGTTTTTGGGTTTATATCACTTCTTGTTCCCAAATATATATATATATATATATATATATATTCCCCAAACAGTGGTTGCACGTACGGTTCTCCACTCCGTCCACAAAAGACGTTGCTTGGGTCCGCCTGGAGGGCGGCCGTGGGCGCCTCCAGGGCGCCCCGCCTGCTCCCGGGGGCCACCGAACTCGCGCCCCGCGGGCGGCCCGTGGGCACCCCGTGGGCGAGCCCCGGGGCGCTGGCTGGCGAGGCCGAGGCTTCGTCTCCAGCGGGCGCCCGTGCGCAGCTCGGAGGCGCCCCGGTGCGCTGGCCGGGTCTGCCGATGCTCCGCCTGGTGGGCGCCCGTGGGCGCCCCGTTGGCGGCCCGCGCGCTGGCTGCGTCCGCCGAGGTTTCGCCCGCCGGGCCCCCCACGTGGGGCCCGCTGCAGACTCGGGGCGACGTGGGACTCGGGTACGGCGGACTCGGGTCGGCCTGCCGGGGCCATCACAAAAATGACGAGACCCAATCTGAAGTTTGACGCGGGCTCCCGCTGCAGGCATCCCACGAAAACAGGACCGTCAAAATCCAGGCGACGCTCGTCAAAAAACTTCGGCAAACCCGAGTTCCGGCTTGCTCGAGTCTTACGTTCCCCAGATAGATCGCACTCGGAAATTCGGTGCGGCTGCTTAGAATGAAGTGTCTGGGGCAGAAGGGAGATGCGAGGGGTGCGCGGCAGCCTTTTCGGCTCGGCGCGCAGACGCTGCCCATCGAGGTCCGAAATCATGCTTCAAATGCTTGGACGCATCTTGATACTCACAAGCAGTCCGCGGCAATGCTCAGCAAGACGCTCGGCGATCTGCCTCTGTACAGTTGCGGGCGCGGGTGGCCCGTGGCTCTCCCGCGTGTGAGGCCACGCCAGAGGTGGCGGAATGCGGCGGAGCGGTGCATCACTTTAAACGTGCGGTCGTCGGCGAGCGCCAGCGCGAGCTGGTGCCCGCACACGACTGCGCAGTGCTGGATGTAAGAGCTGCTGCTCCCAGCAACTAGGTCAGCTCAGGGCGGGCTTGTGTCGCGACGACTCAATCATCGGCTTTTGACACCGCCTGGATCGTTACCTTGAACGGTCGCGGCTCTCTGGAAGCGCAGATCGTTCAATGATAGACGAACTCCACCAGCCCTTCAGGACGTAGAGCGTTTCCCCCTATACGTCCTCTTCGGGGAAGGGTCATCACTGTTCCCTACGATTACACACACACACACACCACCACCCGGGCGACCGACAGCCAACCCGTCCCCATGCCAACACCCCCCCCCAACGTCCTCGTCAAACGACAATAAAAAATACGCTTCGCCCCCAAATCTCGAGCATGCGCGGGCACCCCGCGACCACTTTGCATAAGTGTTTGACAGGGACGGCGAGGGGGGGCTCAGATTGCTTGCTGCGCGCAAGCTACCCTGTCGAACAGCACTACAACATACATTTGCCTCCCAAACTGGAGCATGCGCGGGCAACCCGCGACCACTTCACCTACGTGTTTGACGGGGACAGCGAGGGGTATTCATATTGCCTGCTGCGCGCAAGCCAGCTGTCCCTGTCAAACAACAATACAAAAATACACGTTGCCTCCAAATCTGGAGCATGCGCGGGCGCCCCGCGACCACTTCGCATGTGTGTTTGACAGAGGCGGCAGGGGTCCCCTCATATTGCTTGCTGCGCGCAGGCCAACAACCCCAGTCAAGTTACAATGAAGCATACACTTTGCCCCCATACATGGAGCATGCACGGGTGCCGCATGACCACTTCGCATTGCTTTTTGACAAGGATATCCGGGTGCTACCTATGTGATGTGAGGGCGGGGGGGAGTGACCGAGACGGCGTGTGCCTTCTGGGCAGGAGGTGTCTTGACCCCTCCCCCATACCGCCTCCCCTGGGTACGGACGGGGCGCCCCGCGAGCAGTCACAGGGCCAAAGATAATCCAAGATGGCTCCAAGAGGGCCCAAGGAAGATCAAGATGGCATGAGATCGCAAGAGGCCTTGGGCCTTGAGGGCTCCCCAGAACGCTCCCCAGTCCCAAAATATAGCGAACGCTAATGATGTTGGCCGTCTCGCCCGTTCGCGCCCAATGGCTTTCCGAAACCTCAAGATGGATCCAAGAGGGCCCGAGAGAGATCCACAAGGGGCCCATGAAAGTTCCAAGAAGACGGTCGCAAAGCACCAAAGAGCGACCCAAGAGAGCCCAGGGAAACGGTTTGAGGGGCTCTCGAGGTCCAACTCTAATTAAGGGCACCCCATTTTTGATCGATGTCCTCCAAGATGTTTCCTAGAAGGCGTCCAAGGTTCCCAGGAGGGTCACAAGAAGGCCCCAAGAGGCCCCCAAGAAGTCCCCAAAAGCCTGCAAGACGCCCCAAGAGGCCCCCGTGGCCATCAAGAGCCCCTCAGCTAGACATCCCAAGACTCCTCTTGGCCTTCAACCCTGAACGCCAGCGGTGCGGTCGTCGCCGAGTCGGCACGACACGAATCTGCCGCATGAGACAATGCGGTGACGAGGCCAAGTGGCGCTCGGACGCCGGCCAGCGTCACACGCAGGGAGGGACGCCTGCACGGGGCGTCCAGGGCGCGCCGCCCCCGGGCGAGGGTCCGTGCTGCCCCGAGCGCGCGGCAGAGGATGAGCTGCCGGGCTGTGGCGCGGCACGCGGCGCCGCGGCCGCCGCGGCCGCCGCGAGCCGACCCGCGCGCCACCGAGCCGCCGCGCAGCCGCGCCGAGGCGATCGGGGCGGACGGCAGGGGCGGATGGACCCAGGGCGGGCGTTGCACGCGTTGGGCCCGGGGGGCCTCGTCGAAGACAGGGGCGATCGGAGGCTCCGGAGACGCGTGAGCGACGCGATCCCAAGCCGGCGGCCTCACGCGAGGCGACGCGGAGGCCTTGCGCCGGGGCTTGCGCGGGCCAACGGCGCGGCACGCCACACTGGAGACGGGGGCGCTCACGCGCGGCCTTGCGCGGGCAGCCTACGCGCGAATGTCGGCGCAGGCGGCCACGCTTTTGTTGCGTCGCTCATGTGTCGGGGGTGGACAGAACCCCCTTCAGTAAAACGTGGACCTCGGGCCCAAAGCTGGCGGGCGCAAGCCTGGAAAATGACGGCCGCGGCGCCCTCCCGAGAACCGGAAACGGACAATCCACTCATCGACGTGTCAGGGTAGGAGGTCTGTCCACCCCCGAATGTGCTGCTCTCCCCTGGGCGATGCGCCCTTCTCGCCGCCTCCGACGCGAGGGCGCGCCCGCACAGCTGGCGGCCAGCGGCGGCTGCGGAGCCGCGCCGTCCCACAGCGGGGCGCCAGAACAAGCCGGGATCCAGCCAAGCCGGGATGCAAAGGGACTCGGGAGGCCATGCCGGCAGCGTGCGAGCGGGGCGCGGCCAGCAAAAGCGGCCAAAGATGGACCGAAGGGGAAGGATGCGAGGGCACCGATGGGAAGTTGCTCATCCTTGCTATGCGGGTTGCCTTAAACTGAGGTCCGGGGTTACTCCGATTTGGGCCCCCGAGGCGCGAATCTGTAGCTTCCGTTGACTGCCCCCCGCCCCACTGATTCGGGAGGGTTGGGTGCCCGAAATATCCGGGATCACTGCGGTCCGCGTAACTCCGGTTTGGACCCCCGAGACGACAATCGGTAGCTACCCCTGACTGCCCCCAGCCCCGATGATTTGGGAGGGCTGGGTGCTCGAATTATCCGGATCACTGGAGTCCAGGGTAACTCTGTTGTGGGCCCCCGAGAGACAAACCCGTAGCTACCCCTGACTGCCCCCAGCCCCGATGATTGGGAGGGTTGGGTGCCCGAATAATCCACGGTAACTGCGGTCCGGGGTAACTCTGGTTTGGGCCCCCGAGACACGAGCCCCAGCCCCGATGATTCGGGAGGGTTGGGTGCCCAAATTATCCAGGATCACTGCGGTCTGGGGTCATCATGGTTTAGACCCCCAGAACGCCAATCGGTAACTGCCTCTGACTGCCCCCACCCCCGATGATTCGGGAGGGTTGGGTGCCCGAAATATCTGGGATCACTGCGGTCCGCGGTAACTCTGGTTTGGACCCCCGAGACGACAATCGGTAGCTACCCGTGACTACCCTCAACCCCGATGATTCGGGAGGGTTGGGTGCCTGAATCCAACCAGCCCTATAGGGGCGTCTCCTCTTCCACACCTCCCTGTTCTCCTTCTGGGAGGGGCTTACCCCTCCACAATTACTCAATATGAATATACTCTCCCTCTTCCCCTGATGGGGGCGGGTGATAGCCGCGCACCCTCCGCGTACTGTTTTTTACACACAGGATGCCCGGGAAATCCCGGGAAACGACTCTCGCTGAGGCGCCGCCGTCATTTTTTCCCAAAATGCTGCTCTCGTTGAGGCGCCGGCCTCATTTCTGCTCCCGAATCCTTCCCCTGATGGCGTCCGGGTGATAGCCGCGCATCCTCCGCGTACTGTTTTTTTACACACAGGATGCCCGGGAAATCCCGGGAAACGACTCTCGCTGAGGCGCCGGCGTCATTTTTTCCCAAAATGCTGCTCTCGTTGAGGCGCCGGCCTCATTTCTGCTCCCGAATCGTTCCGAATCGTGCTCCCGCTGCAGCGTGGGCCTCATTTTCGGATCGGTGTTTGGCCTCCGTCGTTCAGGATGGCGTTCTCGCCCCAGCGCGGGCCTTTTTCTCGCGCGCCCATCCGCCCGCCACCACCGCGCCGCACCGCCACCACCACCACCACCACCACCACCACCACCACCACCACCACCACCCACCACCAGCACCAGCACCAGTACCAACACCACCACCACCAGCACCACCACCACCACCACCACCACCACCACCACCACCACACCACCACCACCACACCACCACCACCACCACCAACCACAACCACGCACACACGCACGCACGCACGCACGCACCACCACCCACTACGCACGCGCGCGCGGAGCCACAGGTCCGCTACGACACGCGTCCGCGGATAGAGAAAATCAGCGCCATGGTAAGGGATGGGAGGGAGGGGTAGGACGTCAGATATGACGCGAGCGCACCTAGCTTGCCCTACCCCCTCCCCTGGACCTGGACGGGGGATCTCGCGAGGGGTTGGAGCGTCCAAGATGGCCCAAGATGAGCTCCAAGTTGGCTCAAGATATCCCACTATGCTTCAAGATGGCTCCAAAGATGCTCCAAGAGGCCCCAAGACCGCTTCAAGATGAAGACGGCTTCAAGTGGCCAAAGAGCTCCCCAGGGAGGCCCCGAAGAGGCCAAATTCCTTCCAAAACATAGGGAACATCAATGTTGTTTGCTTTCTCGCCTTTTCGCTTCGGATGGCCTTCCGAGGCCTCAAGATGGCTCCAAGAGGGCCCAAGAAGGCCCCAAGAGGGCCCCAAGAGAGCCCCAAGACGGTCCCAAGAGCGCCAAAGAGCGCCCCAATAGCGCCCCAAGAGGAGCCCAAGAGACGATTTTTGGGGCTTCCGAGGGGGGACCCTAATTTAAGCCCCCCCTCTGTTTTGATCGATGTCCTCCAAGATGGCCCCAAGAGTGCCCACAAAGCTCCCAAGAGCGCCCCAAGAGGACCCCAAGAGGCGCCCCAAGAGGCGCCCAAGTGGCCTCCAAGAGGCTCCCAAGAGGCCCCCAAGAAGAAGGCCATGGGCTCGCCAAGATGCTCCTCCTCCTCCTCCTCCTCCTCCTCCTCCTACTCTTTCACCTCCTCCTCCTCCTCCTCCTCCTCCTCCTCCTCCTCCTCCTCTTACTCCTCCTCCTCCTCCTACTCGTCAACTGTCTCATTGTCCTTCCTCCTCATCGCGCTCCTCCTCCTCCTCCTCCTCCTCCTCCTCCTCCTCCTCCTCCTTATCCTCCACCATCCTCCCCTCTTGGGGTATCGGACGGCTTTACCCGCCCTTTGTTCTTGTGCATGCTCCCCCCGCTCTCCTGATCACCTCAACTCCCCTGAGTATCGTTTCTGCATGGGCTGGTGGAAATACGCGAGGCGTTAACGATTATCTGGGATCGCTGCGGTCTGGGGTAACTCTGGTTTAGGCCCCCGCGGCACGAATCTGCAGCTACCCCGGACTGCCCCCAGCCGAAATGATTCGGGGGGGTTGGGTGCCCGAATAATGTAGGATCAATGCGGTCCGCGGAAACTCTGGTTTGAACCTGAGAGGCGCGAATATTTAGCTAACCCTGACTTCCCCCAGCCCCGATGATTCGCGAGGGTCGGGTGCCCGAGTTATCAGGGATAACTGCGGTCTGGGGCAACTCCAGTTTGGACCCCCGAGACGCCAATCGGTAGCTAGCCCTGACTGCCCCAAACCCCGATGCCACGGGAGGGTTGGGTGCCCGAACTATCTCCGGCTTGGTCCCCCGAGGCGCGGATCTGTAGCTACCCCTGACTGCCTCCAGCCCCGATGACACTAGAGGCCTCCTAGATGGGGTCGGAATAGACGGGGCCGGAGGATCGCGCCGCATCGGCAATGCATCGGCGATACATCGCCGATGTGTCGGCGATGCTTCGCCGACGTCGGCGAAGCACCGGCACCATCGACGTGGAGAAAATCGGGCTCCGCATCGAGCAACATCGTCGACGCATCGGCGATGCGGCGCGATCCTCCGACTCCGTCTAACAGACCCCGTCCAGGAGGCCTGAAGTTACCCAAGCTTGGGCCCCCGAGGCGCGAGCCCGTAGCTAGCCCTGACTGCCCCCCAGTCACGACGCTAATATTCGACGCCAATAACCGACGCACAGTCGACGCTAATCGGCGCAAGCCGACGCTAGATCGGCGCTATCTCATCGACTCCCAGACGCTGATCGACGCTGCAGTCGACGCTGAAGACGGACTTTGGAGGGTGTACCAGGCTCCCACGAGTTGCTCCCGCAGCAGATGCTCAGCCCAGATGACACGGGGCTCTGGCTCAGGGCATGTCCCTGTCGCCGAGCTGGTGCGGCCTGGGCCGGGCGCCCGGGAGCCAGGGCCCCGGCTCGCCGGGGCGGCAGGCGGCCAGCCGCGCAGCCCCGAGCGCGTCCTCCAGCGGGTGCAGGGGAGGGAGGGAGGGGGAACACGAGAAGGGCAGCGTGGGGAGGAGGATGAGGAGGAGGAGGAGGAGGAGGAGGAGGAGGAGGAGGAGGAGGAGGAGGGGGAGGAGAAGAGAGGAGGAGGAGGAGAAGGAGGAGGAGGAGGAGGAGTTGTTTCCCAAATTTCCCCCCCAGGCCCATTGCCTGTCGCCGGGCCTCCTGCCTCCACAAGGGCGGCGCTCGGCCCAGCTCGCCACTCGCACCCTCTACCCGCCAAGTCCGTATATGAACTCGTCGAACGCGATGCCCCTTGTAGCCGGTTTCGCGTCCTTCGGGAACTTCCTGTACCGTCCTTCTTTCTTGAACTTATTTGCGAACCACTTCCGGCGATGTGACTCTGATGTGGCTTTCTTACACGTGCTGATTCCGCTAGTGGCCTCCAGCCTTCGGAGCCAGCTTACGAATCCTCGGACTGTGGCTGTCTCGGCTGCGTTGGCAGCAGCCTGTCACGCGGCGAGAGGCCGCTCCTCTCCTTACAGTAGCAGAGGACGTCGGACTCTAACTTCGCCTCACCCGCTCGCTCAGACTTCGTGTTTGGTGGTCCACCCGTGGCGACGAGGGTCGACGACACGGGGCCCACGGCGTAGTTAGCGAGATTCGGCTCTAGCTTCGCCTCTGCCGACGCTCCCTTCTCGCAGCTGTTGGTGTCTGTCTTCTCGCATACCCTGATCCCAGCGCTGCAGCCGCTTTTCTCGCACGCGCTGCCCCCAGCCCTGTAACTGATGACGTCTGGCTGCTCGCACGCACGGTCCTGGCCCCTTTGAAGCTGCCACTGCCCGCCTTTCTCGCAAGCACATGGTCCGTCTTCTTGCCGCCACTGCCCGTCCGCATGATGCTGCCACTGCCCGCCCACTTGCGGCTGCCACTGCCCGTCCGCATGATGCTGCCACTGCCCGTCCGCTTGAGGCTGCCACTGCCCGTCCACTTGGAACTGCCACTGCCCGTCCGCTTGCGGCTGCCACTGCTCGTCCGCTTGCGGCTGCCACTGCATGTCCTCCTTGCACGTGCAGCCGTCTCCGTCTCGATGCTGCAACTGCCTGTCCGCTTGCGGCTGCCACTGCTCGTCCACTTGAGGCTGCCACTGCCCGTCCCTCTCGTACTTGCAGTCGTCTCCCTCTCGATGCTGCCACCGCCCATCTCTCTCGCATACTCTGAACCCAGCGCTGTAGCTGATGGTGTCGGGCTTTATCGTCGCCTCCCACTTCTTGCATGCGCTGTTCCCATTAGCGTGGCTCGAGTAGTTGGGCTCCAGCTTTGCCTCCTCCCCGCTCTTCTCACACGAGCTCCCCGCGCGGCGCTGCCACTGCCGGTCAGGTTCGTCCTGATCTCAGCGCTGTAGCTGATGACGTTGGGCTCGCCCCTCGCTTGGCTCGAAGTGTGCTCGCCTCCGTCGCCTCTGCGCCCTCTGCTTGGCCCACAGGATGGCCTGGGCGATACAGGGCTCTGCTCTCGCCTCTCGCTTCTCGCAGATCAAGATCCCAATGCTGTAGCTGATAACGTCTGGCTCTCTCCTAGCCTCCCGCTTACCGTACGCGCTGTTCCCAGTGTCGTGTCGAGCGACGACGTCTGGCTCCAGCTTCCCTTCCACTTCTTTGCACGTCCTAATCCCAGCGCTGCAACTGATGGTGCCTGTCTCCGCCCTTTCCTCTCCCTTCTCGCACGTCTTGATCCCTGTGCTGTAGCAAGCGATGCCTGGCTCCAGCTTCGCTTCTCCTTTCTCGCACGCCCTGATTCCAGCTCTGAGGAAAGGAGAAGGAGGAGGAGGAGGAGGAGGAGGAGGAGCAAGTGGTAGTGAGGAGAAGAAACAACGAGGGAAGGGGCAAGTGGAGGAGAGAGGAGGGGAAATCTCCCTCCTCCTCCTCCTCCTCCTCCTCCTCCTTCTCCTCGTACTCAGCCGCCAAAACCTCCGCCTCCTCCTCCGCCTCCGCCTCTCACTCATCCTCCTCTCCTCTCCTCTCCTCCTCCTCCTCCTCCTCTCCCTCCTCCTCCTCCTCCTCCTCCTCCTCCCCCATCTCATCCTCCCTCATCCTGCTCCTCATGTTTTGTCCTCCCTCAACTGCGAGCTGTCAACCCCGCTCGCCATGCACCCTCGACTTCCTCCTTATCCTCCTCCTCCTCCTTCTCCTCCTCCTCCTCCTCCTCCTCCTCCTCCTCCCCTCTCCTGGCTCCCCCTCGACCCTCTTCTCCTCCTCATCATCGTCCTCTTTCTCCTCCTCCTCAAAGCTCCTCCTCCTTCCTCCTCCTCCTTCTCCTCCTCCTCCTCCCCTGGCTCCCCATCCTCATGATCTTTCTCACAGTCCTCCTCCTTCTCCTCCTCCTCGTCCTCCTCCGCCTTCCTCCTTATCCTCCTCGTTCCTGTTTGCTGTATGGTATCCTGACGAAGCTGCCCTCCTGCTCCACCTCCTCCTCCTCATCCTTCTCCTCCTCCTCTTTCTCCTCCTCCTCCTCCACGTCCTCGTCCTCCTCCTCCTCCTCCTCCTCCTCCTCCACATCATCATCATCATCATCATCATCATCATCATCATCATCATCAGCAGCAGCAGCATCATCATCATCATCAGCATCATCGTCATAACCAGCATCATCATCATCATCATCCTCATCATCATCATATCATCATCAGCATCATCAAAATCACAACCACCATCCTCATCAGCATCAGCATCAGCATCATCATCATCGACAGCATCAGCATCATCATCATGATCAACTTCATCATCAGCATCATCAGCATCTTCATCATCGTCATCAGCATCAGCATCAGCATCATCATCAGCATCAGCATCATCCTCATCATCATCAACATCATCTTCATCATCACCATCAGTATCATCATCACCACCACCACCATCATCAGCAGCAGCCTCAGCATCAGCATCACCATCATCAGCAGGCAGCATCATCATTAGCATCATCGTGAGCCTCATAATCATCATCAGCATCATCAGCATCACCATCATCATAATCGTCAACATCATCATCATTACCAGAAGCAGTATCAGCATCATCATCAGCATCAGCATCATCCTCATCATCAGCATCATCAGTATCATAATCAGCATCATCATCAGCAGCAGCATCATCAACCTCCTCATCAGCAGCATCATCATCAGCATCATCAGCATCACCATCAGCATCAGCATCTGTATCACCATCAGCATCAGCAGCATCAGAACCATCATCAGTACCATCATTATCAGCATCAGAGCATCATCAACAGCATCATCATCATCATCTTCGTCAACATCATCATCATCAGAATCATCATCACCAGCAGCAGCGTCAGCATCATCATCAGCATCATCAGTATCATCATCAGCATCAGCATCATCAGCATTATCATTAACATCATCATCAGCAGCATCATCATCAGCAGCATCATCATCATCATCATCATCAGCATCATCATCATCAGCAGAAGCATCATCATCAGCAGCATGATCAGCATCATCATCAGCATCATCAGCATCATCAGCATCAGCTTCATCATCATCATCATCAGCATCATCATCATCATCATCAGCAGCAGCAGCATCATCAGCATCATCAGCATCATCATCGTAATCACCATCATCATCAGCAGCATCATCATCATCATGTTCATCATCATCATCATCAGCATCATCATCAGCATCATCATCATCATCAGCATCATCATCATCATCCACTAACCTCCTCTCCCCCTCTTAACTTCCTCTGCTTTCCCCTCCCTCGAGGGCTCCTCCACATCCTCCTCCTCCTCCCTCCTCAACCCCCTCCTTTTCCTCCCCCTCCTTCTGGCCCTCCTCCTTCCCCCTTTTTACGTTTTCGGGTTTTCGTGTTTCCTGTTCTGGTCATCCCCAATGGGCTCCCGAACATTCCGTTATCCGTTTTCTGGTTCTGGTCGTGTCTCGCCCTCTGTCTCGTTGTCCGTTCTGTTGGTCGTCTCGACCTCTCTCTCATTGTCCGTTGTCTGTTGTTATGTTTGCAATCTTCCGGTTCCGGTCAACTTCCGACGGCTCCCATGCGCTCCGCTACATCCCAGAGACATCGGGAGACGTTTGTTTTGGCCTTACGGATGTAGAGGCCTCCTACATGGGGTCCGAGTAGACAAGAGCGAAGGATCGCGCCGCATCGCATATGCATCGCCAATGTATCAGCGATGCATCGGCGATGCACTGGCGACGTCGGCGATGCACCAGCGACGTGGGCGTGGAGAAAATCGGGCTCCGCATCGAGCCGCATCGCCGATCATCGGCGATACGTCGCGAACCTCCGACCCCATCTGCTCGCACCACATCTGGGAGGCCTAGAGGATGTGGCCTGCCTTCCAGTACAACGACTGGAAATCGTTCTGAGCTCATCGCGGTGCGGCGGCGAACGACCTGCCTCACTCTCCAGCATCATCTGATGGCCGCCTCATCCTTAGAGATGGGTTCAGGTGCCCTTTCCTACAGCGAGCTTGGTACTCATCCTCGCCCTCTTGCCCCCCCATCCAGGGAGGAGGGGGCGGAGTAAGAGAGTGGGACGAGGAGGAGAAGCCCTCACCCTCGTCTGTCCTGTTGGGGCCGTCGTGTCTGACCATCCCAGATGAATCCCACGAGGACTGTTCCTCCTGTCTTTTCCCCGCTCGCCCTCGACCTGCCCTGTTCACCCAGCACTGCGCAGGCACCACCGCTCTGCCCTGAGCTGTAGATGGATAGATAGATAGATGAAGGCGGGGGAGGACGACAGCGCCGGGGAGGGCCCACGTCGACGACGCCGACGAGAAACGAGCTGGCGAGCTGCGTCTGGCCGTTGCGCGTGGCGACGAGGGGACCCCTCGGAGAGAGCCGAGAGGCACAGGGCGGAGAGGCCGAGGAGCTCGGCGGGGAGCGGTGCCCCGGCCGACGACGAGGACGAGGCTCCTCCGGAGGACGCCCCGGCTCGTCCGCCCCGCGCGCGAGCAGCAGCCGCCCGGCCTGTGTGACGGGCGCGTACGCCGAGGCACCGCCGGCCTGCTCGGGGGCGGCCAAGAGGGGGGCGTCCACGGGGGGGGGGCAGGAACGCGACGGAACAAGAAGAGGCGCCATGGAATCTGAGGAAATAGCATGGCCATGACATCCACCGCCCCCTAGCCTTAAGTCGGGCTTGTTCTCCTACATAGGGTATTTCCGACGAACAATGAAAAAAATACCCCAAACATCCTCCAAAATGGAAAAAAAAAATACTCCAAAAAATAGTCCCCCGACGTTTTGTTTGACTACTTTTGAATCTTCCCCCATGTAGAGGGACGGGCCCGACTCGACCCTAGCCGTCACCCCCCTCTTGGCCGCCCCCCGACCTGCGCCCCTTGCCGCCCCGCGACGGGCGGGGCGCCGGGGCGCCGCGCGGCGGCGCGCGCGAGGGCGCCCCGCGCGGCAGCCACGGCGCGCATGCGCCCTGCGGCCGGAGCTGCTGGGTGGGGGCGGGGCGGGGCACGGAGCCAGAAGCGGCTGCGGCGTGCCGCCCCCTGTGGGGAAGCTCGGGAAGCGGACGCCAGCACCAGGACAGGAGGAGGGTCAGGAGGAGGGGCGTGAGGAGACGGGGGGAGTCGAAGAGGAGGAGGAGGAGGAGGAGGAGGAGGAGGAGGAGGAAGAAGACGGTTCTCGATCTTGGTCGGGCTCCTGGTTGCCTCCACCGGGAGGAGGTGATCCCAGAGACGCTGGCGTCGGTGGTAGCCTTTCGGCGACCTGGGAGGCCAGAATGTGGCCACCATCACCGAGATGGGGAGCATCTGCCATCGGTGGAGGCACACTGCCGACAGTGGTGCCGGTTCCAACCTCTGGGCCTCCGACCTCTCCCTCTCTCCCTCTTCTTCCCCTGCCTCGACGGGCCGCTGGCCGGCGCTGCGGAGGGGCTCCCATGCAAGGCACTTCGGAGAGGCCTTGCCGCGGCGAGCCGTCGGCTGCAGGAAGAGGGGGAGGGAGAGAGGGCGAGAGAGAGAGAGAGCGTTGCTGATGCTGGCCCTCCTTGATTACCTACTAGACCACCCCAACCCAACCCGAAGATCCACATTTCGGCTCGGAGGAGGATACGGGTTCATCATGTGTTTCTGCGATGTTCCCCGGCGAATGAAGGGCCAATTGGGGCCTCCGGGTTGGGTTGGGATGGCTTGGTATGTGCCATTCTCCACCACCTCCCTCTTCTCCCCCCGTCCTCCTCGGACCGCTCCCTTTGTGGGCCCCGGAAATGGCAGGGCCGTTTTTTCACCGTTTCCAAAAATTTGTCCCTTGAAAATGGAAACGGTAAAAAAAACGACCGGAAACGGCAAAAAAACAGCTCCAGGATTGGAACCGGAACCAGAACCGGTCAAAAAACGGCGACGGGCAGTAAAAAAACGGCGTCGGAACCGGAAACAAAAACGGCAAAACGGAACCGGTAAAAAAAAACGGCCCTGTCGTTTCCGGGGCCCACTAAAACCGCTCCTGCTCCGAGACGCAGATCTGCGCCTCGGAGCAGGAGCGGTTTTAGTGGGCCCCTCGAGGGAGCAGCGAGCACGGAAGGAGGCTTTCGGGTGCCCGTGGGATGCCCAACAGCCCATGTGACACGGCATCTGGTGTGACGGTGTGGCCGGCGTCGCCCCGAGGTGGCCGCGGGGAACCGGGCGTGCTGCGGAGCGAGCTGGCCTTCCGGGGTGGGGCCCAGGAAGAGCAGCGAAGCAGCTGCTGAGACCTCACTGCGCCGCCAGAATATCACCGCATACACTGCCGCCGGGTCGTGGCCCGAGGACTCGGGGAGCGGCAGATATGGATATCTGCCCACCCACGCCGGCGGGCAAATATCCACAACCGCCGCTCCTCGAGATCTCAGGGCACAACTCCGGAGCAGTGGACGTGGACACACTCTGGCGGTGGACTCAAGTGCTCTCGGTGCACGAGCGCACAAAACGGGTTGCAACAGCCCCGAACCTCCGGCGGCCGTTCTCTTCCTCCTCCTCCTCCTCCTCCCCCTCCTCCTCCTCCTCCTCCTCCTCCTCCTCCTCCTCATCCTCCTCCCCCTCTTTGCGCCTCGGCTCGTCCCCCGAAGAGGCCCTCGGCGGGGCGCAGCTGCTGGAAGACGTGCCCTGGGGTCGGGGGACCTCCGTGGAGTCTCAGGAGCCTCGGGGAGCGAGCACACACCCCACGTATCGGCGATGCATCGCCGACGCATCGGAGATGCACTGGCGACGTCGGCGATGTGTCGGCGACGTGGGCGTGGAGAAAATCGGGCTCCACATCGAGCCCCCTCGCCGATGCATCGGCGATGCGACGCGATCCTCCGACCACATCTGCTTGGACCACATCTGGTAGGCCTGGAGAATACCACTGTGTCCAACGACACATGTTTGCATTCTGGGGGTCCCCGCTCGAACGAAGGCCTCCCCTTAGGTCTGCCAACCTGAAGTGTATGTGTGTGTTTGTGTGTTTGTGTGTGTGGATGTGTGTGGATGTGTGTGGATGTGTGTGAATGTGTGTGGATGTGTGTGTGTGTTTGTGTGAAGGTGTGTATGGATGTGTGTGTGGATGTGTGTGGATATGTGCATGGTGTATGTGTATGTATATGTGTGTGCGTGTGCGTGTGTGTGTGTGTGCGTGTGTGCGCGTGTGTACGCGCGTGTGTGTGTGTCTGTGGTGGTGTGGTGTGCGTGAGTGTGAGTGTGCGTGTGTTGTGTTGTGTTGTGTGTTGTGTGTTGTGTGTTGTGTGTTATGTCTTATATGTGCGTGCGTGAGTGTGTGTGTGTGTGCGTCTGTGTGTACCTGTGTGTCTGTGTGTGTCTGTGTGTGTTTGTGCGTGTGTGTGTACGTGTGTGTGGTGTGTGTGTGTGTGTTTGCGTGCGTGTGTTTGTGTGTGTGTGTGTCTGTGTGTCTGTGTTTGTGATTGTGTGTGTGTGCGTGTGTTTTGTTGTGTTGTGCTGTGGTTGTGTTGTGCGTGGCGTGGCGTGGCGTGGCGTGCTGTGGTGTGGTGTGGTGTGGTGTGGTGTGTTGTGGTGTGGTGTGGTGGTGTGGTGTGGTGTGGTGTGTGGTGTGGTGTATGGTGTGGCTGTATTGTGTCGTTGTGGTGTGCCGTGTTGTGTTGTGTTATGTTGTATTGTGTTGTGTTGTGTTGTGCTGTGGTGTGGTTTGGCGTGGTTGTGTTGTGGTGTGTTGTGTTGTGGTGTGTTTTGTTATGTTGTGGTGTCTTGTCTGGTCGTGTCTTGTCTTGCCGCGTCCCATGTTGTGTCGTGCTGTGTTGTGTTGTGTTGCGGTGTGCCGTGGTGTGTTGTGCCGTGGTGCGTTGCGTTGTGGCGTGCTGTGTTGTGGTGTACTGTGTTGTATTCTGGTGTGTTGTGTTGTGTTGTGTCGCGTTGTGTTGTGTTGTGATGTGCTGGTGTGTGCGTGTTGGTGTGTATATGTGTGTTGGTGTGTGTGCGCGTGCGTGTGTGCGCATGCGTTTGTGTGTTTGTGTTTGTGTTTGTGTGCGTGTGTGCGTGTGTGCGTGTGTGCGTATGTGTGTGTGTGGGCGTGTGGGCGTGTGTGGATGTTTGTGTGTGTGCGTGTGTGCGTGTGTGCGTGTGTGCGTGCGTGCGTGCGTGCACGCGTGCGTGCGTGTGTGCGTGTGTGCGTGGGCGTGTGCGTGTGCGTGGGCGTGCGTGTGCGATGTGTGCGGCTGGTATGTGTGCGTGCGTGCGTGCGTGTTTGCGGCGTGCGTGCGTGCGTGCGTGTGTATGTGTGTGCGTGTGTGTGTGTGGGTATGGGTGTGGGTGTGGGTGTGGGTGTGCGTGTGTGTCTGTGTCTGTGTCTGTGCCTGTGTCTGTGTCTGTGTCTGTGTCTCTGCCTGTGTCTGCGTCTGTGTCTGTGTCTGTGTCTGGGTGTCTGTGATTGTACCTGTGTCTGTGTCTGTATCTGTTTGTCTGTGTCCATGCGTGCGTGCGTGCGTGCGGGCGTAAGTGCGTGCGTGCGTGCGTGCGTGCGTGCATGTGTATGTGCGTGCGTGCGTGCGTGCGTGCGTGCGTGCGTTGGTGCGTGCGTGTGTGAACGTGTGTGCGTGCGTGCGTGCGTGCGTGAGTGTGTGCGTGCGTGCGTGTGTGCGTGTGTGCGTGTGTGCGTGCTTGCGTGCGTGCGTGCGTGCGTCCGTGCGTGCGTGCGTGCGTGTACATGTGCGAGTGTGCGTGTGTGAGTGCGTGCGTAAGTGCGTGGGTGGGTGGGTTAGTGTGAGTATGTCTGTGTGTGTCTGGGTGTTGGTGTGCGTTTTAGTGCGTATAAGTGTGTGCGAGCGTGTGTAAGGGTGGTGCGAGTGCGAGTGTGAGCGTGAGCGTGAGTCTGAGTATGAGTGTGAGTGTGAGAATGAGTGCGAGTGTGAGTGTGAATGTGAGAGTGATTGTTTGTGTTTGTGTGTGTGTTTGTGTGTGTTGTGTATCTGTGTTTCTGCTTGTGGTGTGTGTGTGTGTTGTTACTTCGTCTACGGGGCAGAGACAGCGCTCGCCTTCTGCGCATTGTCCATCGCGGCCCAGCTGGCGCAGGCGGCCCCCAGCAGCCGCGCGCGTGCGCGCAGTGGCGAGCCGCGGCGGCGAGCCACGCGGTGGCGCTCGGGCCGTCCGAGCTGCCAGGCGACAGGTGTGCAGCTGACAGTGACAACGTCGGTGGCGGCGGCGGCGGAGGCGACGCCGGCGGCAAAGACGCTGGCGGCACGGCGGCGGCGGCAGCGGCGGAGGCGACGACGGCGGCGGCGGAAGCGACGGCGACGGCGGCGACAGCGGCAGCGAAGTCGCTGGCGGCACCAGCGGTTGCGGTGAGTTCCCTTCTCGTCCTTGGTCCACCCACGCAACAGAAGAGGAGCAGGAACAGCAGGAGGGGGGACAAGGATGGGAGGGAAGAGAATGAGGAGGGACCTGGGGAACTCTACGAGTTGTTGGTTCTGACGGGCTTAGCGTGTTCTAGGGGACACCTGCTCGTCCTCCTCATTCTCCTATCCTCCTCCTCTGCAGCAGCAGCCTCTCCCTCCTCCTCCTCCTCCTCCTCCTCCTCCTCCTCCTCCTCCTCCTACATGTCCTTATCTGCCGCATCCTCTTCCTCCCAATTTCCGATGCAGCTACTCAAGCACCTCCATTTCTTTCTCCGCCTCGGCCTCCAACGTCTGCTCTTCTCCCTCGTTTGGTTCGTTCTCCCTCGTCCTCCACCTCATGAATGATTCATCCTCTTTTCTGTCCCCTCATCATCCTCAGATTCATCCACCAGCTCCGTCTGCTGATATTCCTTTTCAATCTCCTCCTTCTGTTCTGACTGCTTCTCCATCCAGCTCATTCAACTGACCACTCTCCCCCCCAAGAACAAAATACAGCCGAAAGCCTCCGAGAGCCTTCCAACATACACCGCCGAAGACCTAAGAAAAAAAAACGAAATGACCAAGGCCAAATAATCCCTCGGCCCTCTCAAGCCGCGAGCATGGACTCTGGAGGACGAACACGCACGCAGACGACCGCCGAAAGCCACCGAAAGCCTCCTGTTGGAGCGCTGGATGCCTCCACATACCTCCCTCCAGCTCCAAAACACCGCCCGTCAAACTCACACCGAAACAAGGGCTCCCAACTTCGCGCTTCGCGCTGCGCGAAGCGCGAAGTGCGAATAACTTCGCGCTCTCGCGCCGCCTCCCAGGGGAGAAGTGGAGGGTGAGGAGGAATCGGAGCCGAACAGCGAAGCGCGAATAACTTCGCGCCCTCGAGGGCGACCTTGCGAAAGCAGCGAATACCTAATCACTGATCCTTGCCGACCAAGCCAACAACGACACCGAAGCCGATCGAGACCCAGGGGCCGCGGGCGGCCCAGGAGGGCGCAGCGGGGCAGCAACGGTGACCGAGCCGAGCCGACAGAACGTGCCCGCCTGCGACGCAGCCGATCCGACCGAACAGCGGACTGATGGGCCGGTTTCCCACCACCACCACCATGAGTTGGAGGGGGGAAGGAGGAGGAGGACGAGGACGAGGAGGAGGACAAGGAGGAGGAGGAGGAGGAGGAGGAGGAGGAAGAGGAGGAGGAGGAGGAGGAGGAGGAGGAGGAGGACCCCCTCCCCCTCCAACTTATGGTGGTGGTGGTGGAAAACTTACCCATCACGGACGCCCTGGCTCTTTCTTGCAGACTTCGGCTCGAGACAGTGGACCGCCTGCGCTATACTTAGAGGCCTCCCGGATGGGGTCCGAGTAGATGGGGTCGGAGGATCGCGCCGCATTGCCCATGCATTGCCGATGCATCGGCGACGTCGGCGATGCATCGGCGACGTCGCCGTGGAGAAGATCGGGGTCCACATCGAGCCGCATCGCCGATGCATCGGCGATGTAGCGCGATCCTCCGACCCCATCTACTCTGCTCCCATCTGGGAGGCCTACGATTGTTAACAGAAGCAAGTTTCGAGCGAAGAGTGGTCGCACGCAAAGCGCGAACAAGACGATTTATGCAGAGAACGCGAATCGACGCCCAGAGCCCAACACAAGAGCCCACACGAGACCGCCCGAGACATCCCGCACAAGACATCCCGCACAAGACCTCTAGAACCACTCTTCCTGGCAAAATAACAAACAGGTGCACTTCTCCAGAGACGGACAGGCTGAAAGATCCTAGATGTACTTCTCAAGATAACATAGACATAGACATAGACATAACAACTCAGAGGTCCGCGCGGATTTCTCGGATCGGCGCTGGACCCCCCTCCCTGGCGCGCGGAGCGCGCCAGGGGCGGCGCCGGAGGCGCCGCCGGGGGGCCCCAGCGCCGATCCGAGAAATCCGCGCGGACCTCCGAGTTGACATGTGTATGCCACTGTTTGTTTCCCTAAGATCATCGATGTACTTCTTCCTGCTGAAGAAGACAGATGTGCTTCCTTCGTTGAACATTGAAGCGCCACCGACGTCCTCCTCCTCCTCCTCCTCCTCCTCCTCCTCCGCCGCTCGGCGACTCTGCACACCAACGCCGACCCTGGCCAAAGGAAGCCCAGGGCCCGGCATTGGGGGCAGGCACCCCACCGACGTCCTCCTGCCGGTGCGAGGCGCGGCGCTCGCGCGCCGCCCGCGGCGCTCGCCCCCGAAGGGCGGGCGGGGAGGGGCCCGGCACCCGGCCTGCCGGCGCGCGGGCCCCGCTCGTGGCACTCCCCGCAGAGGTCGAAGTCGGAGCACTCCAGGCAGTTGAAGCGCGACCCCCTCGGGCAGGGATCGCCGCGAGGGGGAGGAGGAGGGGGAGGAGGAGGGGGAGGAGGAGGAGGAGGAGGAGGAGGAGGAGGAGGAGGAGGAGGAGGAGGAGGAGGAGGAGGAGCAGGGGGAGGAGGAGGGGGAGGAGGAGGAGGAGGAGGAGGAGGAGGAGGAGGAGGGAAGAGGAGGAGGAGGAGGAGGAGGAGCGCGACCCCCTCGGGCGGCTCGCGAGCGGCGAACACGTCCGTTATTGAAGGGGCCCAAGGACGCACAAATAAATACACACAAATAAAAATATTCCCCAAATAAATAGACCTCCTCGGGTCGGCGGTGGACAAACCTACCTTTAGTAAACCTCACCTTAGTGAAAACGGCCTGGGACCGAAACCGACGGACCTCGACCCGCAAAAATGACGGCCGCGACGCCCTCTCGCGAACCGAAAACGGCCAATTCCTTAATCGACGTGTCAGGGTAGGTGGTCTGTCCACCCCCCATCGGGCGGTTCACGAGCGGCGAACATCGAAAGCTGGGCGAGGGCTGCTAAAACCGTGGCTGCTACAACGGCCCTCCCGGAAAGAGAAAACAGCTTCCCGGAATGAGGCGTGGCACGCGAAACAATCAACGGGCTTCTTCCCGGAAGGCGTTAGACAACTTCCCGGAGGTCGATCTTAGCAACCACGGGTTTAGCAGCCATTGCCCGGCTTCCGAGAACACGTCCGTTATCCGCGCCCTCGCCGACCGGACTCTGGCGGGCCACCCAGCGGATACGCGGTCGCACGGGCACGCTCGGTACAGGGCATCCGCGAAAAGACTATAGAGGCCTCCCAGATGGGTTCGGAGCAGGTGGGGCCGAAGGATCGCGCCGCATCGCCGTTGCATCGCCGATGCATTGGCGGTGCGTTGGCGATGCACCAGCGACGTTGGCGATGCATTGGCGCAGTCGGCGTGAAGAAAATATGGTTCCACATCGACCGCATCGCCGATGCATCAGCGATGCGGTGCGACCCTCCGAACTCATCTAGGAGGAGGAGGAGGAGGAGAAGAAGAATTATTATCAACCTCCTACCCTGGAGGAGGATGAGGAGGAGAATAAGCCCGACTAATCCCACCCTCCTCCTACCCTAGAGGAGGAGGAGCAGGAGGAGCAGGAGCAGGAGGAGGAGCAGGAGAAGCAGGAGAGGGAGGAGGAATAATGATAAGAAAAGAGAGGCTGGGACGATTCTCATCCTCATCCTCTGGGGTCGGAGGTCCTCCTCTGCTCGGACCCCACCTGGGAGGCTTAGAGAGACGCCCAGCATCAGCGGGGCCGCGGCCCGGGGGCCCGGCATCCGCGAGGCCGCGGCTGCGGAGACGTCCTTCGCCCACGAGGTGGGCTTTGGGGGTCGGCCCCCCGACCCCTCCCGACCCCCCGCCCTCTCCTGAGCCCTCTGTCGTCGTCGTCGTCGTCGCCGTCGTCGTCGTCGTCGCCGCCGCCGCCGTCGTCGTCATCGTCGTCGTCGTCGTCGACATCGTCGTCGACGTCGTCGTCGTCGTCGTCGACGTCGTCGTCGTCGTCGACATCGTCGTCGTCGTCGTCGTCGTCGTCGTCGTCGTCGTCTTGTCGTCGTCTTGTCGTCGTCGTCTTGTCGTCGTCTTGTCGTCGCCGTCGCCGTCGCCGTCGCCGTCGCCGTCGCCGTTGCATGTCGCGACCCCCTGCCCTCTCCCTGCCTCTGCTCCCAAGACCGGACTCACGAGAGCTCCAGAGCGAGTCGGAGAGACCTTCAGAGACGTACCGCCCGAGACCTCTGGCAACCCCACGAGGAGCCCGCCTCGAATTATCACGACGCTCGATTTTGGCGCTCCGCACGGATTTCTTGGATCTGCGCTGGACTCCTCTCCCTGGCGCGCGGAGCGCGCCAGGGGCGGCGCCGGAAGCGCCGCCGGGGGGGAACCCAGCGCGGATCCAAGAGATCTGCGCGGAGCGCCAAAAGTTTATGTTGATGGCGTCTTTTCTTCTTCGAGAACTGTCCATCACGATTGTACCATAATTCATACCCGTGCGAGGTACTCACACTGAGATAGCAACGGCCATGTTCGAGAAATCCAAAGTCGAATACTGAGACATATGAGTCCAATATCAAATAAGCAGCACTGTCGATGTTGTACATGCAGGGCAAATGACCGATACCCGTTCAAAACGCATCCGACATCGATGATGACAAATGCAGAAACAGAAATCGAACATGTGTGAATATGCAGATTTTGCTTCAGATGAAAAACCAGGAATGGTAACGCCACAGTCGACGTGGGCGCAGCTTAATTGCACAGGGAGCGGCACGCCAGAAAACAACAACCTGGGCGCTCGTAAGGGCGCGGCGGTGTAGAGGGCCTTCCGAAGAGCCGCCACTCAGAGACAGAAAAGACGAGGAGAAGCAGAAGGAGGAGGAGGATGAGGAGGAAATGGAAGCCGACGAGGACGAGGACGACGACCGCGGCGACGGCAACGACCAGCAGCACTGGCGAGGAGCGGCCGGCTCCTGAGCTCCCTGGTGCCGCAGCCGTCGCAGAAGAACCTCGGGCGAGGGCGCTGGGCGCCAGCCCCCACCCTCCTCGCGCTGATCTTCAGCACCGTGCTATGCCCTGTAATGCTATGCCATGCTACGACATCCGACTGTGCGAATCGAGAGGAGATCTGCGCCATGGTCAGGGATGGGAGGGAGGGGTAGGACGTCAGACATGACGCGAGCGCACCTAGCTTGCCCCCCCCCCCCGCCCCAGCTGCACGGAGGACTGGCCCCTTGGCAGGGGGGGGGGACCTCTGGCGCGCCGCTCGCCGATCCCCGCACGCGGTGCGACAGCTCGCGGCCTGCTGCGTGCCTGGGTCTGGCCCCCAACCCGAAGACCCGAATTTCGGGTGGGGGGGGGGAAGGGCTCCATATGTGTTTTTTCGATGTTCCCGGACCCCCCCCCCCACCGGAAATGGAGGGCAGATTGACGCCTTCGGGTTGGGTTGGGGTGGTTTGGTGGGTGGTGAGTGTCGTTCTTGCGCGCAGCGTAGCCCCCCCCCTCCCCCTGCGCCGGCTGGGGCACCTCGGGCCGGCGAGCAGCACCGAGGTTGTTGTCCCCTGATGGGGCACCCTGGGCAGAAAAGAGCCAACGATACATCTCCGACTATCCTGGCCGACCCTCGTCATCACGACCGTCATTGCATTCACCATCATCATCACCATCAGCAGCAGCAGCATCAGCATCATCAGTTATGAGATGCATGTCCCTCTAGAACGCTGATTATGAAAAATGCACCTAGATACCTGTTACATCTAAACCGAGGTATGATACGAAGTACGTGCAAAGTACTTGTTTGATATCGGCGCCGCGAGGGCCACTAGCAGTGGATATTGGAAAAGTACCAGCCGTTGTTGGCAGAGGGAGTGGGTAAGAACGTAGATATCGTAAAAGTAGCCGTCCGACTTGTGATTAGCAGTTACATGACGCATGCAACGCAGCACGCAATGCAAGACACCAGGCAACGTTATGCAAATTACCTACTGCGACTGTGAGTATGCAGCCACCAAAGACATGTCAAGAAGGCCCAGAGACGGGCCCACGACGGCCCATACGCTCCCAACCTTGCCCTGGCAAGGCCAACGAATCGGCTTGAGTGCTTCAAGACGGCCCCAAGATGGCTTCCAAGGCGGCACGCAGAGCCCGAGAGACGCCAAGCTGGCCGCAAGATCTCTCCAAGACGGCTCCAGATGTACCGAAGACGACCCAAGATGACCTCCCAAAGCTTAACCCTAGATGCCCCTCAGAAGGCCCATTTGGAGGCTCAGGCGTTCCACGAGAGGCAGCCAGTGCTCTCTTGTCTCCCCCTGGCTGCCTCTCGTGGGACTCGTTCCCATTTTTTGTCAGCAGCCGCGTCGCCACCTGCAGGCGGTCGCCGCAGCTGACCTGCGGCCCGCGCCTCTCAAGGCAACTGGGCGGCGGCGAACGCCCACTTCCGCAACGACACCTGCATCTCGGAAGAGATGTCGCCCAGCCTCGGGTGCTCCGTGATCGTCTTCAGCGTCTTGCGGAGCTCCCTGCGCAACTTGGCATCGTTCTCGTCCTTCTGGTGCACCTCGTAGGCGTGGAGGCACTTTGCCGTCGCCCTGGTGACACAGCTCGTTCTCACCACATCGTCACTTGACTCGAAGATGGCGGCCTCAGCAGGACACCCGAAGAGCTCGTGGGCGGCGGCCACCTGCTTCTGAGACATCTCTAGATCCTTGATCATTGCAGTGAAGTTGTTGCCGTCGAGCTCGGCAACCGCTGTCAGGAACACCTTCCTGACCGTAGCGAAGTCGTCGCCCTTGTCGGCAGGGACGTCGGCAGTCCAAGAAGTTCCCTCAGTTGGCCCTAGGTTCGCGAGGCACTTGAGCTTGTCTGTTGCGGTCTCCATGGCAGCACGCGTCCTCTGCAAGTACGCATCCCGAATATGAGCAGTCATATCTTCCATCTGGCTGATGAAGTCACTCATCCCCTGGCACGGCGGCCTCTCACCGACCTTCTGACGAAGTAGAGCCGTGTCGTTCAGCAACGCTTTGATGGCGATGGCCGAATCCTTCGCAGAAATCCTCGCAGCCAGATCGGGCCCAAGCGACTCGAACTTTGCCAAGCTCTTGGATGTATCAGTCCACGCAGCCATGCACTCGACGAACTTGGCGACTGAATCCTTCAATGTGACGTCAACAGTCGCTGAAACCAGATCACGCACCGACATGGCCAGCTGAAGGATCGGGTCGAGGCTAGATCGAGTCTCACCAAGAGCATGCTCAGCGAAGTCGAACACAATCTCGGCAAGACAAATGCTGCATTTCTTCGGGCCCACGGACCAACTCCTGTCCCTCCCGTCCGCCTTACCTAGCCCACCATGCCTATCCACCCTCCCCCATCTGCAGCATTTGACTCACCCTCTGTCAGCCTGAATGAACTCCGAGAGCTGCTTCAAGGACTCCTCGTCGAGCTCCACGCCCGCAGAGCTGGCATCCTTCACGGCGCAGTCGACATCTACCACGGCTTCCATGTTCACCGACTTCGGCTGCAAGGTCCTGTACTTCTCGAGCACGGTGGTCAGGTTCTTCGCGTAGTCAGCCTTGCCAATCGCGGCCACGGCTACTTCGCAAGTCCTGAGGTGCGCCATCCAGATCTCCACATTGGCGGGCAGGACGGTGCACGCCTGCTTGAGACATTGTTCTGCCAGCACCAACTTCTTGTAGGCATCTTTGTCGGCGGCGCTCGGGTTCGCGATGTTCAGGGAACGAATGAAGCCCTCGAGCGACTCAGTCAACAGCTCGGCTAGGTGCTCGAATGTCCCTGCCCTGCATTTGGTGCTCGTTTGCTCCATCAGCGTCAGCATACTTGCAATAAGACCACTCCTCCCAGCGGAAGCTGCGTCCTTGCGAAGCTCCGCCTCCTGCGCAGAGAGGCCGGCAAGAAACTCCTTGGTGAAATCGTGTTTCGCGCCAAACTCCTTTAGTAGCCCGTCGTAGTAAGGCATGAACATCAGAGATTGGTACACCTTGTATGGCACGCGCTTCTTGTCTCCTTTGTCCTTGCTGGCGCCGATGGCAAACATGCGAATCAGCTCAGGATACCCGTCCACGAAAAAGGGATCCACCAACGCCTTCATGCCCTTCACGGAGAGCTCCAGGTCGGTCACCGTTTTGTCGAAGTCCTCGCAGTCCTCCCGATCCACGATCATGGCGCAATACTTCAGGCTCGCGTCCGCGATGGTGTGCACGGCCTCCTTCCCAGACTCGCCCAGCTTGACGACGCTAGACAAAAGCTTCTCCGACATCATCTCGAAGTTGTGGATCTTCTCCTCGTTCGAGCAGTCTAGGAGGCCGAGACGCGGCTTGTTCCCATCGAACGTCTTCTCGGTCCCGCTCCACGGCACGATGGCATGGATGAACGTGTTTGCGTCGCGGGACTTCAGGGCGTCCCCCAGTTTGTCGTCACAATACCTGCGCCAAAGCTGGAACTTCATATTGTTTGGAATGAACACCCCACCGTCTTGAAGCTCCTTCACAGCGGTCTCGAGCATGCCAGCGCCCATCTCTGATATGGAGCTGCTGACCAGGTTCTCGGCGTGCTTTGCGAGGTCCAGGTGCTTGGACAGGGCATCGGCCCTGGCGTCGCCCTTGCGCAAGAAGAGATCGCGGGAGTCGCTACACCAACGCCTCTCACGGCCCATATTCTCGTTCCTCATGATCTTATCGATGTCGTAGGCGTTGATCCTCCGCTGCACGAGGTCGTCTCGAGCTGCATCTGTGATCGGCAAGCCGTCCTCCATGGGCACCCGCTTGCCCCCGCTGCCCTTGCCGATGCCGCCTGCCGCGCTCGGAGAGATGGCGCTCGCAGCATCCTCACCAACTCGGGAAGCACCAGAGCCGCGCCTCTTCACAGCAGGAGTCAGGCCAACCGACGACATGCTATCCAAGACCGCACGGCGATTGAGGTAGGGCGCGCGGGCAGTCTTACCTGCCTCCTCCGCATCTGCAGCCGCGCCCTCGTCGAGCTCCCCCTCACCAGCCTCGTGGTCGGCCACGTCGGCAAGATTGGCAACGTCCTCACGCGGCTCGTGGCGAGGTGGTGGGCCAAAGGTGCGGGCGGCATCCTCGTCCACGTTGCCAAGCTGGCCCATGAGCATCGCTGCCATGGGGCTGCAGTTCATGGGGTGCACGTCGACCCCGCGATACTCGCAAGACTTCTTGACCAGGTCTGTGAGGTCCCATGGCGTTGTCCTCATCTTGACTGCAGCATCCTTGACATCCTTTTCCTTCTGCATCTCGGCCTTGGCGAAATCGAAGACGACGTCCGCCTGCTGCTCGTACATCTGGTCGGCGCTGCCCATGGCGACTGTAGACCTCTCGACGCCGATTGTCTTGGTGAAGTTGAACTCCGTGAACGGCCTCGCTGGGTTCGGGATCAGCAACCCTTTGTACTGGGCGTTGTTGACGTCCACGAGATCCTGCATCTTGACGCCCATGCGCTCTGGCGAGACAGACAGTAGATCCTTCAGCTGAGCCCGACTCGGGCCTGCCATGCTCTTCGTCACTGTGCACTTGTAGATCTTGCTCTGCGAAACCTGCGTGGGCAGCCAGTGTTTCTCGCCGTTTGTCTTGGTCCCCTCTGCGCTGGCCCACGCCTCTTGGATCGCCGTGTCCTTGTCCTTCTTCGCATTGAACTCCCGCCAGCTGCCGTAGGTCGTGAAGCCAGAAAGGTAGAGCTCCCAGTGGAACGTGCAAGCGTCGGTCACCCCAGCTGGAAACCTCGACGCAGCCGAGGGTGTAGCGCCACAATCATAGCAACATGGGCCTGCAGCCTTGTCATGGGCGGAGGCCCCACGAGCAGTCGAGCCTGCAGCAGCAGACCCCTCGTTCTCGCCGTTGTGCCGAGCGAGGGCACCTGCGGACAGGCGTGGCACCTTCCTGGCACCACGAGGCGCCTTCTCCTGGGTATCATCGCCCCTCTTGCGGGATCTCTTGTCGGGCATCCTGCGCGATGCCCTGAGCGCCTGGCTGGAGTAGTAAAACGTGGTGATCCGTGCAACCCGCAGCTGCGTTTGGCTAGAGCCCGAATGTCAATGAGCGGAGGGTGTGGGTCACACCGCATTTGCACAATCATTTGGAATGGGAAGGGCCTCTCGCCCGCTAGATAACATCACGCCCCGAAGAGCGAAGCATTCTGCAAAACGATACCAATCCAGGCCGTACGTAATCAATATGCTCAGGGCACGACCGCCCGAATGCAACAAGAGGTCGGTAAGATGATCAATGTGAGCAGTCCAACCGAGCCCCCCCCACGTGAAATCCAAGGGGTGCCTCATATGCAAACCTTGTGTTGTTGCCTATGGAGCCCCAGCGTTTGTTTAGTTGCAGGGCATGCGTTGGCCCTTGGGCCCCATGTGGCCTCAGTGGTACTAGATGCGCAAGTGTGTGTCAGGACTGAATGGCACATCGATCGGAATTTCATGTGTACACGCATGCAAATAGGCGACCGTTATGTGTTTGATACTCTTACCACAAGGTCATGTATCTGCAGGGTTCCCTTGCTTGCATGGCCCCTAGTGCCAAGACGCCTAAGGCCCCAAGCTCTCACATGATGCCGACTGCTACCAGACGGTAAGACGCGCAAGACCCTCAGACACCCTTAAAGTGTAGTTCCCTAAGGCCTCGAAGACGCCTCCTCAGACCCCTACGCGCACTAAGACATCCTAAGACACCCTAAGACGCCCTAACACGACCTGATATCCCTAGACACCCCAAGAGCCCTAAGGCCCCTAGACACCTCAGACGCCTCAGGCCCCTAGACACCCTAATACCCCAAGACATCCTAAGACGCACAAGGTCCCAAGACACCGCACACGCAGAGAAAGCCGTTAGGCCCCAAGGATGGTGGCTTCGAGGGTACCCGTTGAGACCCCATGGAGACCTCTTTAGACCCAAAGGATGGCCTCGATGGTGAGCCTCGTTCATTTCCACCGATCAGAAGCGGCGAAACGATCTGATATTGAGCGCAACGTGCCTCGAACGAGATCGAGGCCAAGGGCATCCTCACGCCCGACGCGGGCTTGGGGCGTCCTCACGCCTGAAGCCCGCACGATAATTCACACCATATCAAACTGAAAGTGTGACTGGCTGAAGGCGGCAGCAGGGTCAGAGAGCACAGCACCTTCACCTTCCTCCCCGTGGCATCCTCTTGTTCTGGAACGAAGACAGCCCTTCTGTTCCGGAATGAGGACATCGTCCTTCCTCCATCTTACTCTTCCTCCCCCTCTGCAGGCTTACATGTTGGAGCCACCTAGCACTGCCTGTCATGATACACCTGCGTCTCCACAACAGTATCCGACGATGCGAACTCTTCCACCACAGTGGGCGCATGCACGAGGCGATGGCCATGCATCGCAAATGGGTCCATGCCCTCATCAAGAGGAGCCTGACACGCTGAGGCAAGGTCAGACCCTTGCAAGGCGGCAGACCCTGAAGAGGCGGCACCAGGTGCACCGCTGCAAAACTCAGGGTTGAGAGGCCAATTGCGCCTCTTCGCAGAAGGAACCTCGGAAGCGCCCCCTGGCGTAATCGACTCGGCGCCGTCGGCTGACGCCAGCCGCTTGGCACTGACGCATTCCTTCGGAATTGCCACACGAGAAGGAGAGGGAGACTTCGACCCATTGGCCTTGGGAGAGTCCCCAGGGCTGCTGATGTCAATCAGCTGGCCAAGCTTCAAAATAGACTGAAGTTTGGGGAGCCAGGCACTCGGAGGCTGAGGCCCCCCAGGCTGCGAAACAGAGCTGGCCTTCGCTGAGCATGCCGCTCCGCCAGGCCCCTCTTCGCCTGGCCCCTTGACCTCGCTGGGAGAGCCCTGTGTGGCAGCAACAACACCGTCACTCACTTCACTCATCTCGGGGGGGGGGGACTGACGCCTAGTTTCCACTGGCTCATCACGACGGCCTCTTCATCACCACCCTCGGGGACTCCTGCAGCATCGACACTGCCGCTGGCTGGCGCTGGCGTCGGCACTGCCGCGGGCACTGGCGTTGGATCGGCTGACCAAACGTTCGGCATTGCCGAATTCAAGTCACGAGCGTGCTGCTGCTCAAGCTCCTCTGGTGGAACCTCTTGCGCCCCTCTCAGGTGCACTGTACATGGCAAGTGGCCAGTACAGGTACGAAACCATGTTTGCGGCATGCTTGGCAACCGAAACGTTAGTTGGAGGTGGCCACACGTTTCGAAAGACTCAATTGCGCGGCCCTCCATGCCGAGGAGGTAGCAAACCACGACTATGCAATTGCTTGGCAAACGCGGCTGCGACTACGAAAAACAATGGTTAACAACGATGGTGATGGATGGTTGCATGAACCGTGTTCCAATTCCTTCGCGTGTTCCTACGCACGCAGTGCACCATAGACGAAACACAACCACCGAACATGCAAATACACCCCAAAGGCCAAATGCCTCCAGACATCCCCAAGCGCCTAAAGCCCCCAGGCACCCTCAGACGCTGAACCCCCAAGACACCCAAGACGCCGCAATGCCCCCAGACACCAAGAGCGAAGCCCAAGACGCCAGAGGACCCGAGGCGCCCCATTGTTGACTTAGCGCGCGCGAATCAAATCGTCGAGCCCCACGGAGGAAGCATAAGGCATATGGAATCACTTGGCGGAAACACGCTCATACGTTAAATGTTGCCAGGTAAGTAGCTCCAGAAAACCACGGCTGCAGGGCAACGGTGGCGGTCCCGTGCTCCGGTTGGAAACCAGTCTGGTTGGGTTGGAATAAATGCGGCCCGCATCAATGTTTGGAGCTAAGAATACAGCCAAGATATCAGGGCAAAACATTAAGCTGAAGCAGAAACAATGGTTCGGGTGGGGGCGGGGGCTCGGGCTACAGTTAACGCTAAGGCTAGGGCTAGGGCTAGGGCAATGGCTATGGGGAGCCAGGGGCCACGGCTAAGGCTAAGGTTGTGGCCAAGGCTAGGGCTGAGGCTAGCGTTAGAGCCATCGGCTACGGCTAGTGCTAGGGCCAGGGCTGAGGTGAAGGCTTTGGCCAGGCCCAAGGCTAAGGCAAGGGCTAGGGCCCAGGTAAGGGTTAGGGCTACGCTAAGGCTAGGGCCAGGGCTAAGGCTCGGGCCACGGCTACGGCTAGGGTTCGGGCTAAGTTTGAAGCTAAGGCGATTGCACCTACATGATGAACACCCACTTGAAATACAACAGTGCTCGCTGTCCGTCGAGATGCTCGCCTTTGTTCCAACTTACTCTCGGACGCACGCATAGCAGAACCCTTCTGGGCAAACTACCTAGACTCGCGAACGATCCAACCGAAAGCCTCTGGCGTGAGTCTGGAAACATCCCACCAGCGCGCCATCTCCCTCGCAACACCCACCAAACATATGCAAACGAACCAGCCTGTTTGCAACGCATCCAGGCGCGAAGACCTACAAAATGCCTTCGTCGACAAGACCCATGCGAGCCTTCGCGGGACCATTCCGCTTGCCGAGTCGAATGCACTTGGGCCCGCCAGCATCGTCGATGCGACAACGCTGTCCTATGCCCTCCGCCGTGCGCGGCAAAGCACGCCCGCGCGCCGCAGCCCCATGATATGACCACGTGCAAACTGCGACGCAACAAACACAGCTGCCCCACCACATACAATCGCGCGCTAGCCCCCCACAAATCCCTGGCAATGTGCTCGCGTCGCAGCCCTGTCGCGGGCAACCACATGCCTAGCCGCGCCCCGTATTTAACGCAACCTGCTGCGCCGCTCGCCATGCAGCCCTACGTCCCTGCCAAACTGGTGGAACCAGGATCGGTAACGCGCACCGACGGAGGTTCAATCGCCCACAGCGTCGGCGCGGCCTCTGGAAATTGGACGGGGCTAGCCAGGTGTAGACCCCCTTGCGCGCGCCCCTATTGCTGCGCCGCGCAGCGATACCTGCTGCCGCGAGCGGCATAGGCTGGGAACACGCAGCGCGACCTGCCCGCGCGCGCCGAGGTAGGGCAGGGGGGGGGCACGGCTGGCGGGGGGGTAGATTGTGAGTGTGCAGGCGCACCTGGCAAGTACCTGCCAAGTACCTGTTAAGTACTTGCTGAGGCAGCGGCCGATCCTGGGGCACCTCGGGAGGTACCTGCTAAGTACCTGCTGGGTACCTACCAGAACGAGCGCCACCCGCAAGGTACCTGCGAAGTACCTGTGGCGAACGTGGCGCCGCCGCGAAGTACCTGCGAAGTACCTGCGAAGTACCTGCGAAGTACCTGCGGTACCTGAAAAGTACTTGCGAAGTACCTGCTGCGCCTGAAAATTACCTGCGAAGTACCTGCTAAGTACCTGCTAAGTACCTGCGGCGAAGTACCTGCCAAGTACCTGCGAAGTACCTGCTCGGTACCTGCTACGAACCCAGGGTAGGTGCGAAGTACTTGCGAAGTACTTACTCGACGCTTGTCGCGGTGCGACGGCACCTGGGAAGTACTTGCGAAGTACATGCTCGGTACCTGCTGGCGAACCGCCTAGGAGTTGACGCGCGCACAGAGTACCTGCTGGGAGGCGCGGCCACCTGCTGGCACCCCTTGCAATAGCTGCAAGGGGGCCGCGGGTTGGGGCGCGCACCCGCAGGACACTTGCTGGGTGCCTGGCTATAATGCTCAGGCAACCTATAAACGCAGGCCATGCCGATGGCGGTGTACAAAGGCATGCAAAGTGGCGCTGCGAACATGCTCCACATCTGGTCCTGCGCGTGAACATGGGGCACAAAGCGTAACAGAAGAAAAGAGGCGGCCTTCACCAGCACTTGCAATTGGCGACACGCCTGCCCCAATCGCAGGCGCCCGTGTCCACGCTCGCCGCCTGGGGGCTCGGGGGGGAGGGAGGAAGGAGGTAGCAATGCAAACGAAGGCGATGTGAACATGCTGCACAATCCTCCGCGTGAACATGTGACACAATGCGTGGTACGACATGTTGATGTGTGAACACGCACACAGCAAAATGCTGCATAATTGCTAATGGCGCACGTCGAACTATAGAGCTGTACCCTAAACACTGCGAAACCACGCCTGGAATGGCCAACACGATGACCTGACACATGCAGCCCTGGGGAGGGAACGTGTCAAGAAGCAGTCATCCATCAGTGTAGTCCGTAGGCATTAAGCTAGTGATAGCTAGTATGATCACGCATAGCCCGTGCCATAGCGCAGCATAGCATACCACGCAGTTCTCACCTATACGTTGCAATACACATATATAAGCGGCGTGCAGCCGGACACCCATACGTTGAGCGCGAACCGCCGATTGGTTACCTTCAGGGGGGGTCGGGCGGATTCCCTGGCAGGGGTCGGGAATAACGGCCAGGCGGGTTCCCCGACAGGGGTTAAGACTTGAGAGACTAACATCGCTTCTCTGGCGATCCGAACCGCTGCGCCGCAGGGAAAGTTAGCCAAACGCCTCAAGTCTCTTTCCCGATCCTCTTCCTTATCTCACCCGCACCTCCCTCCCGCTTCCTCCCCCTCTGTCCCCACCCCCCCTGCCCTCCGCAGCCACTGCTGCTTATGTTACCGCTAGTCCGTTCCCCTTCCCCCCTTCAAGGCGCGCACTGGGAGGCAACTAATCCTCACTCTGGCTCCTCGTTTTCGGCCTCATGCGCGGCGACGGCCTCCTGGAGCGCCACCGCCCCGTTGACGGCCCTTGTGTTGTCGTCAGACTCTGCGGTCTCCGTCCAGGTCTTAAGGTTGTTCAGAAAAGTGCGGAGGCTCTTGACCCTGGAGCGGAGGCTCTTGTTTTTCAGTTTCTCTGTCTTCAGCTGCAGGGTCAGGCGGCGCCAACGCTTCCGAACATGTGGCCCAACGGCCGCGGGGGGAATCGCATCGCGACGAGCCATCTCTGGAACGATATCTCAATATCCCCGAGCTCAAAGTCTCGCGGTGAGATGGCTGCGGAACGGGGGAGAGGTTGGGGATCTGGACATGTGGGGGATTGCCATGAATGTAGCGTTTCAGCAGCATGGGCATTCAGTTCGACAACAGCACATAGGAGGCTCGGGTGTTAAGCCTTTGGGTGCATACACTGGGAAGCACTGTGTGTTCACGCCCACGTCCCGAGCCTATACATCAGCTATGTTACCGTATGGGGCACCATTTTGACGCGAGCCCCCCAACACGAATGTTAAGATGGTCGAGGCAAACGCTTCCCACATACGAGTGAACACCTAGCCTTGCAGTGCTTTACGGCGCCCAAGCATGCAACGTGCCGCCATGTTGTAAGATTGCATTGTGCTTGTTGCCCTGCTTTGCTAACCATGTGCGTCCTATGGCTTAGTGCACGTGCTATATGAGGCTGCGTTCAAGGATCTTCTGGACCATTGGGGGCCTCTAGTGGTCGTCGGGGGGGGGTGGCAGCCGCGCAAACGATCAGACACCCAGGCAGATGGCCCTACGTCTAAGCCAATCGGGCCAGCTCAGGGCCTTCTAGATCCCCCATCGGAACCACCTGAGAGCCCTTTTAAGTCTAAATCGACCGCCATACAATCGACATGTTTGCCTATCGGCCAACCGCCGATCGCCATTCGACCGCAAGCCGATCGCATGTTTAGGACTTGCACAGCGTAAACTGCGCAGGCGCCCTCAACAGCACCACGCGCGGCGCAAATGCCAGAGACACCATCAGACCCAACGACCCAGAGACCTCGCAGACCCCAGAGGTCCAAGAGACACCCAGAGACCCCAAAGACACAATCTAAGGATCCGCCTCCCATCTAGCGGGACTCAAGCGCACGCACGCTCCGTACCTCATCGAACTCACCAGGAAGGCCAGCACGGCCCTTCAGCAGTTGGAGCCCCAAGGAGACCCCCTTGGTGCCCTGAGGCCCACCCCCCCATGGACAGTTAACGAGAAATCGTTTGGCAAGTGTGCTTGGGGAGTGTTGGAGTTGCCCCCGTGGTCGTGCTGAAATCGCTTTGGTGGGGCCCTGCCCCTCCCTCCCCCGCCCCGATCTCCCCCCGTCCCCATTCTAGCCCCCTCCCCCAACCCCCCCAGGCACACCCCTCTACTTGGCAGCCCCCCCCTCCTCAGGTTGGTTCTACACCTTGTCCCCGCCAGGCGTGCCAACAGCGAAGCTGAGCCGTAACGGGGCCAGCGAAGCTGAATCGGATGAGAAGGACACATCAGCGAAGCTGTGTATGTGCACACCAGAAATACTGGCATGTGTCAATCTTTCTATGGGAGCTCACGCGGCTCCTCTGTATCCTCCCCAGGCCGCTTGGGCCTTTCCTTCGAAAGAAGAAGGGCTCCGTTCGGCAGCCCGCGCAGCACCTCCCTGGCGTCGTTCCTCTGCTGCCACGAGACAACGAAACCCGCCTTGTGCGAGCGATTGTCCAGATACTCGCCCCTGGCGCCAGCCAGCAGCCACGCAGCCAAAAAACCAACAGGCCTCCCCTGCGCTGGGCGCACAGCATTAGCATACGACGTCTTGCGCCTCTTGCACTGACCTGACTTGCCGTGCCCAGCGGCGCGGCAGTTAGCGACAAAGTCGTGGCTCGATCGATAACAAGTCAGCGTGCCAGAACCAATGCCGACAATGATGGACCTCGGCCCTGGCAGCTCAACTGGAAGCGGTGGCGGGGGAGGCGGGTCCTCTGGCACGGCAGCTGGCGCGCCTGAGCTCGATGCTGCCCCAGGCCGAGGCACAGCTCCAGCAGGTAGAGCCGCATCTCGATCATGGTCGAGCCCAGGCCCCTCAAGCTGGAGCGCATCTGCGACGACAAGTGCATCGATTATGTCGCCGACAGAGCTGGCATCGCTGTCCCCACCAGGCTCGTACTCCAGCACCTCTGACGGAAAGTCAACAGGGACATCTAGACCACCGCATTCAGGCGGCACACCGTTGCCCAACCCAGAATCATCCACGTCACAATATGCAAACAGATCGTCTGGGTCAGCATCTTCGAACGAGCCCTCGACACCGTCCCCGTCATGGATGGCAAGCGGGCCCTCGACCTCAGGCTCGTGCTCCGAGACATCTGCATCATCAGCCCAGCTGGCTAGCATGCCACTCGGCATCCGACCAGCACGCTTGCGAGGCTTCGGGCACCAGGGGTTCCACACCAGCCGAATAGGACCCCTCGACAAATTGAGAAGATAAGCCGTCAGGCAAGAACTCGCCCGTCCCAGACGCCGAAAAGACTGTCGAATACAATGCACAGACCCACCTCAAATCAAAGCCAACTGAATATACCAGCTCCCATCTCGCAAGGAGGTTGCGGGTACCTTGCAAGCTGACGAGGGGAGGCAACGGCACAGATGCATCCACGATAACAGGACCGATCAGCTCATGGAACATTGATCTCCAAGGGTTCAGCGAATGATGGCCGACGTGTAGGAAGCGAACTGCCTGGATTGGTGCATCTGGGACTAAGCTGTCGTCCCATGCCTGGCTCCTGTCATACTCCTTTGGCTTGGATTGCCCGATCAGCAAGATGACAACTTCGGCGTTGACGAGCTTCTCGCGCAAAGTTGACTTAGGAGGGCATTGTCGCTTGATGGGGTGCTCAAACTTCGACTGGAAAGACTTCATGACCTTACCATGCACGCCGCACAAGCACATGCCTGCCTCCGCGCAGTCGGTCAAGGTGCCATGGCCAGCCTCTGCGAAGATCGGGATGCTCTTGAAATCGATCGCCTGGTGCAGTTGGGCCCACGTGTCCAGCAACGCCCTGGCCAATCGCGCAGGAGCCCCCCGCATCGGCAATGAAAGAGCGCGCTGTACCCTCAGCGACAGATCCCCCGAACTCCAGCGAAGGATGCCAACCGCAGCATCTGCATGAGAAACGGACGCAAAATCAGCGGCGCGCAAGCCGATCTCGGGCGCAAGCAGAGACAAATGCTTGACCGTATCAGCGCCACTCCTGATGCGTGCCACTCGGTCTTCGTCGTCTCTGCGATCTGCGAGTCTCCGAGCATCCGATGCCAGCCTCAAGTTTGACCTCAATTGAATCAAGTAGTCCAAAGACCGCTGATTTGGTAGCTCATGAGGGCCGCCATCAAGACGGGGCGGCACGTGAGTGAAAGCAACGAGCTCTGAACCGACAACGTCAGGTATGCTACCACCGTGACGCTTTGCATGCGCCAGCCTCTGTACTGCAAGGTCTCGATCCCTCTTCTCTTGCTTCCGCCGCTCGTCCCGAGGTTTCTCACCGAAGGTGGAGCTGTGCCCAGCCGCTCGACGGGCAGTTCCTTCCCTGCCAAGCTCAGTGAGACGACGCCGTTCCTCGTCGCCAAGCGCGCGGTACTGCTCAGACAATTGCGCAATATTCCCGAACTCGCGGGTGCCAACCGTCTGCTCCCGAATGAATAACCTCCAAGCTCCGCCATAGCAAGCGCGGCGCTTCTTGGTCGGCTTCACCTGCTCGTCCGACGATCGAGCAGGAACTGTGCTGGATGTGTCTGCGCAGTCTCGGTGTTGCCGCTTGTACTCTGCAAACAACTGCCGAAACTCCTTGCAAGTCCTCCTCGCCGACATGTGAGCGAACAAAACAGCGTGAGTCTGAACAGAATGTTGCTGCAAAACTCTCCGGATCGCAGCGTGCTTGGCCTCGACGCGAATCGTCTCCCTCTGCAGCAGCTCCGCGCTGGCGGAAATCTCGGCCAAGCAAGCTGGGGTCAGCAGCCCAAGCTCTGACTCCGAATACGTATCCACGATCGCTGCGCTCCAGGGGTCCATCATGCGCTTGCAATCCGACGCTACCTCGGCGAGCACGCCAGCGCGCCGATCAGGGCGCAACAGTAAGAACAATTTCCAAGGATACTGGCGGTGAGCAACACTGAGCCCATGATTCTCACAACCCAACATGGAGAGCATCGTAAAAGCACGCGCCCGATAAGAATAGGTTCTGCACGGCGCTGGCATGATATGCCACTGGGCAGGGTTCACCATCAAGTCTGCGATCTCATCGAAGCACTGCCGCTCGAACTTGTTCTCCGCCGCCAGCAGTGCGTGACGCCCGTCAGCCGAGTCAACTCCAGGAACGCCGAAAAGCTTTCTCCGCTCCTCGACCTTGTCCTGAAGTTCCGAACCAGCACGCAAGTAGTTTTCCATGATATTCGTCAGAGGCGCAATCACCTTCGATATCATGATGAAAGTACCGAGGGCGTAGCCATCATTATCCCGCAACCACTTGCCGCCGAGATAGCGGTGCTTCGACTGATCCTTCCTCTTGGCATCACTCGGGTCGGCGCCTGCAGCTGCGCCCAGGTCGGGCTGGCCATCGCGCCCGTCACCGCCGCCGCCACAGGCGGCAGGAACGGCATCGTCGTCCGACTCGTCGCCACGAAACTTGGGATGACCAGCCGACGAAGGAGATGGAGCAGTACCAGACCACTGAAGAAACGCAGTGGTGAGCAAGCCGTGAACACTCTCCATGAGCCCCAGCCACGACACCGACTCGTCTGCGCCAACCCACCGCTTCAACGGCCAAGGCTTAGGAGCGCAAGAAGCCAAAGCACTAGCAAACATACCTGATATTGTTCTCCTGCAGTCAGCCTCACTCTTGCAGCAACCGTTGCAATAATGTGTGATGCGGCTCCTGTCGCTCCAATCGCCGTTGGCAAACGTCAACAGCAAGACTCGCCTTAGCAGGTGGGTTGGAGACTTCCGCGCCAAAAAAACGTCGAGGAGGTTGATGTTGCGACGCACTTGTGCGGGTTGAGGGCGAACGTTGGGCACGTAGTGCAGCATGCCGTCGATGGTGCGTCGCAGAACCTTGCGGAACGACCTCATGGCATCACCACCGTTCAAAGCATTTGCGATGTGTCGCATGCGATTCACCACGTGGCCTATCTGGTCAAACACATCCTCATGCCAGTGGTACACGCGATGGACTTCGCACTTGGTCTTGAGAACCACCCATCTTCTGTCATTGGCCGCCACTGCGCGCTCTGCCCTGTCGACGGCAGCGTCGGCGTCTGTGCAGACGCACCGTTGCCGACGCCGAAATGCAGACAGAACGTCATCTGGGAGTTCAGCAGCAACGTCACTTGCAGCCAATGCTTGAAAGTAGTTCTCGCCCTTGCCTTCGGATATACACTGGAGCCAACATGGAATCGGACATCGGACGAGCAAGAACTGCCCATTGGCAAGTTGGAGCAACACATTCTCTGACCTGAGTGTCTGAACGATCTTGGCCACGTGGGAAGAGACACACGATGTGATTATTGTGCTGACAGGATCATGATCTGCGACCTCCAGCTGAAGATCTCCAGCGGCGGGTCCTGGCTTTTCTGGGTCGACACATCTGGTTCTCATTGGAGTTTCGTCGTACCTGAGCTCACTGTAATAGCAGATCGCCGCGCCTCCAGATGCAACGACGCCTCGGACCAATCCAGTCACCATCCGAACAAAATCCCGCCGATGCATCAATACACTCGAGGACGCCGTGCAGTGGAGGAGCGCCTGGGCAGCTCGGAGGTCGAGGCCGAGCGATTCAGCCTCGGCACAAAAGCCAGCCTGGCGATGTGAACTGGCCTGGGCGTAGTGCTGCAGTGCCAGGACGCGCTTCGGGTCGGGATGCAGCTGGCCCGCATGGGCCTCGGATAAGGCAACGTCAAACAATGCGTTTGTTGAAGGGGAGGTTCCAGGCCCTGAAACCTTCCTATCAACAAACCCCCACGGATATTGCCCAGGCAATGGTTTCGAGAGCTCACGTAGGCCCAACAGGGCCGCGAAGCTAGACCCACATGAGGTCCAAGGAATTTCGGGGAGGAATGGGCACGACAAGCAACATTTAGAGACGCAGCCTGAACGATGGCAGCCATCATCTCGAGGGATCCCGCCAAGGCGTGGCACTCGGGCTCTGGCGGTGGCACACCAGGCTCGACAGCGACGACCGCCTCAGCGAGGTCGTCCTCGCCCTCGGCGCCCTCGTCGCGGACACCCAGGTCCTCCAGAGCTACAAGCTCTGGCACGGCAGGGCGGTGATCGAGGCACGTCGCGAGCCGCCTGCGCACGCGGTGCCACAAGGCACTGAATCTAAGGCTCATGTCCAATCCGTGGCCGCGAATGTCAGGCGATGCACGTGCGAGGGCAGGCCCAGCTGCTACGACTTCGTGATGCGAGTCCCCGTCGTGCAGTGGCTCCCCTTCGTTGCTGGGCCCATCAGAGGCCCAACCCGACAATTCGGCGACCTCGGGCTCACCAAAAGACGCGAGCCCCCTCTCACCAGCGTCACTGCCGCTGGCCACCTCGTCACCCCAGGACGCGAGACACTCGCCTCCAGAAGCGCCGCCAGACACATCCATGCAACGCTTCGCTGCACAAAGGAAAAGAACACACAACACTGAACTCGTCATCTGCAGCAGAGCCTAAACAGCGACGGAAAATGCGTTTAACCATTCGGAACGATGGCCCCAAGCTGGCTTACAAGGCTCAAACCCAGAACGTGTCCAGCCTCGCACGGAAAATATATGGACAGGCTTTGCACGCCCCCCTCCCTACCCTCCTCACCTTCTCCCCTCATCCTCCTACCCTCTCCCACGTATATTGCACCACATTGCCTGCACCGTCCACGCGAACTGCTCCGCGTAGCCAGCGGACGTGGTTCGCTGCACGCAGATTACACCACATAGCAAACCCCCTCGGGCTACATTGCGGCTATGTCTTCCTGAGGTGCTGCGCATGGCCTACGAAACGGTTTGTAGTTGGGGGATATGTATGCGGGTATCTTACATGGGCTCCGCAAACGCACCGATACCTTGCGCAGGTATCATACTCGAAAATGTTGTGTTGCATGTATTTGGGTTTGTATCACGGATCGTATCTAACACCTGTCCCGCGACTATTTTTAAGAAATCCAACATGGGGGCCTCCTAGAGGGGCATGCATCTCATAAATCATCAGCATCATCAGCATCATCTCGTCATCATCATCATCATCATCATCATCATCATCATCAGCATCATCATCAGCATCATCATAATCAACGAAAGTATCATCATAATAATGATACTGGTTATCAGACTCATCCTCATCATCAGCATCATCATCACAATCATGTGCATCATCATCATCATAATCATCAACATCGTCATCATCAGTATCATCATCATCACCATTACCATCATAATCACCACCATCACCATCACAATCATCAGCATCAACAAAATAATCAACATCATCATCATCGTCGTCAGCATCATCATCCGGATCGTCATCCCCCCTCAATCTCATCATCATCATCATCATCATCATCATCATCACCATCATCGTCATCACCATCATCGTCAGCATCGTCATACTCCCCCATCACCGTCATCACCATCAGCAGAATTATCATCAACAGCATCAGCAGCATCAACACCATCATCACCAGAATCGTCAGCATCATCAACATCAGAAACAGCGTCATGGTCGTCATCATCAGCAGCATCATCCATCATCATCATCAGCATCATCGTCAGCAACATCATCAACATCATAGTCATCATCGTCATCCCCCCTTATCATCATCCTCATCTTCATCACCATCATCATCATCACCATCATAATCAGCATTGTCATCCTGCCCGTCGTCGTCATCACCATCAGCAAAAGTATCATCACCAGCATCAGCAGCATCAACACCATCATCACCATCATCGCCAGTATCTTCAACATCATAATCAGCATCATGGTCGTCATCATCAGCAGCATCATCCATCATCAGCAGCAGCATCATCATATGCATCATCACAACCACCATCATCATCATCATCACCACAACCACCATCATCATCAGCATAATCAGAATAAGCGAAATCACCAGCGTCATATCAGCATCATCAACACCATCATCAGCACCATCAGTAATGTCATCATCATCATCATCATCATCGATATCGCCATAGTCACCCTCATCATCAACATCATCACTAGTTCCATCATCAGCTGCCTCATCATCCGTCATCATCATCACCATCATCAGCACCATCATCGTCATCATCGTCATAGTCAGCGTCGTTGTCATCATCGCCGTCAGCATCATCATCACCACCACCAAATTCATCATCATCGTCGTTGTTACATCATCACCCGAATCATCACCATCATCACCATCGTCATCATCATCATCAGCAGCTTCATCACCATAACTATCATCGTCATCAGCAGCAGCATCGTCATCATCATCAGCATCATCAGACTCAACACCATTGTCATCATAAGCACCATCATCGTCACAATCATCAGCATCATCATAATAATCATCATCATATTCATTATCATCATCATCAGCATCATCATCAGATCGTCATCCCCCCTCATCATCGGCCTCATCATCATCGCCATCATCGTCATCACCATCATAATCAGCATCATCATCCTGCCCGTCA
>CAUYUJ010020493.1:52268-74768 GCA_963575745.1 Prorocentrum cordatum | reverse complement strand
AGGGGCTCTTCGGCACCCCCATCGGGCAAAAGAGGCCGGGCTCAGGCCCCGAGCACCTCGCTGGGAGAAGCGCGCGACAGAGGGCACACGGTCTGGAGCAGCGCCGTGCCCAGGAAGGCGTGCGGCCGGCGCCTGCTGCGGCGAGACTCCACGAGCGACGCTGCTCCGCACCACACGTTCTTGGGCCACTGCAAGCAGAGGCTCTGAGAATCATGCTCAGGGTCGTCGTAGCAGACGTTGTTCCCAGCCAGGCACGCGGAGCAGGGCCCAGCGAAGTCCCAGGCCTTGCCGTGGTGGGCCACAGCCGCTTCGCAGACGCTGGGCTCCCCGCCGGATGCGGTGGGGGAGGTCGTGGGCGCCTCCGTGGGCGCCGGCGTCGGCGTCGGCACCGCCGGCGTGGGCGACGGGGTCGCGGGCGCCTCCGTGGGCGTCGGCGTCGGCGGCTCCAGCGTGGGCGACGGCGTCGTGGGCGCCTCCGTGGGCGCCGGCGTCGGCACCGCAGGCGTGGGCGACGGCGTCGCGGGCGCCTCCGTGGGCGTCGGCGTCGGCGGCGCCAGCGTGGGCGACGGCGTCGTGGGCGCCTCCGTGGGCGCCGGCGTCGGCACCGCAGGCGTGGGCGACGGCGTCACGCTGGGCGCGGAGCCCAGCGCCTGCCTCACCGGCTCGGACCAGCCAACGTCGTCGGAGGCGGCCCACAGGAAGGCCCCGCCGTGCCCGGGGAACGCCGCGGCGACGTCCTGGAGGATGGCGGCGGCCTGGCTGCCGTCCACGTTGCTGCCGGTCCCAGAGCAGTCGGCGATGCAGAAGCCAAACACAACCTTGCTGGCGTCGCCGCCGAAGATATCGTCCACGAGGTGCCCCATGTGCTCTATGGCGGGCTGGGTGTCGATCGCCGGCCTGAGCGGGCCGTTGTAATACTGAGGCAAGAGGTAGTCGACGCTGGAGGCGACCTCCTGGAGGACGCTGAAGTACGGTGCCCCAGCAACGATATCCCCATCCATGGGCGCATGGGAAATGATCTTCCCGGCGGGCAGCGCGGCGCGGAGCCCCGTGGTCAAGTCCTTCAGGAACTGGCTGGACGTGTCCGTGTGGTCGTACTCGTAGTCGATCCGCCACCGTGCCATCGGCACGCTGAGGCGCGTCAAGAGCATGCTCACTGTCTCGGGTTCCCACAAACCCACGACGGCCCAAGAGGCGCGCAAGATCGCCCCAGGACGGCCCAAATGGCACCCAAGAGGGCCCCAAGGGGGTCTCGCACTGGCTCCAGGAGCTTTCCCTCCGACGTGGCCCCCCGGACCCGCAACGTACCCCAAAGGGGCCCCCCGAGGTCCGCAAGAAGATCCAGAACGCCTCCAAGAGCGCGCCCAGGGGGCCCCCATGAACCTAAAATAACATAGTCTGCAGGCTTTCAACAAACTCGCCGTTTCGGGTTCCAGGTAATCCAAGGCAGCCCAAGAGGGAGAACTGGCACTGACCTTTGGGGCCTTTCCGTTTCAGATGGCCCCCCAGACCCCCAACGTGCCCCCGCGAGGCTGAACCCTCTGAGGGGCCCCAAAGAGGCCCTCGAGGCGGCCCTGGAGAAGAAGACGCATCCACGACGCGTTCAGGAAAGAAGAGAGGGGGAGAGGGAAGGATGATGACGATGATGATGATGATGATGATGATGATGATGATGATGATGATGATGATGATGATGGTGATGGTGATGGTGATGGTGATGGTGATGGTGATGATGATGATGGTGGTGCTGATGATGATGATGCTGGTGATGATGATGACGACGATGATGATAATGATGATGATGACGATGATGGTGATGATGATGCTGCTGATGATGCTGGTGATGATGATGACGATGATGATGATGATGGTGATGCTGACGATGATGACGACGATGACGACGATGCTGATGATGATGACGACGAGGGTGTTGATGAGAATGGCGATGATGATGGTGATGGTGATGATGGTGATGATGATGATGATGATGATGATGAAGATGAAAATGATGATGATGATGAATCTTATTATGATGATGCTGATGATGGTGATGGTGACAGTGATTGTGATAGTGATGATGATGAGGTGAAGGAGGATGAGGAGAACGAGGGTGAGGAGGAGGAGGAGCAGGAGGAGGAGCAGGAAGAGGAGGACCAGTGTAAACCCAATAGTCATCAACGATGTTGGAGCAAACCCTCCCTCCAAACTCCCTCTTCATAGGCTCCTACAACGGTTCATCTCCACTGAGGGAACTGCCTCGTCGGAACACAACCGCTGGAAGATCCTGAAGCATGCCAAAACATTGTTCTCGGGATTCCACCGCCACGGATCAACCTGACTGTTGCATCTTGACGAGCCTGAAGCGTGCCAGAATAACATTCCTGGGACTTCAACGCCGAGAATCAACGTGACTGGTGCACCCGCAGAGTCCCAAATCTTTCCAAAACACCATTTCTGGGAAAATGATCCTGGGAATCCGTGAAACTCTTGCAACTTATATAAAGGAATGTGCGGGGAGCTAGGGCGAGAGCCACATTTTGGAAATGAACCTCCCTTATTCCGTGAAACTCTTGCTGCACATGTTTAAAACGAATGCACGCGGCGATTAGGCCAGAGCCACATTTTGAAAAGAGGCCCGCCCTCAATCCGTGAAACTCTTGTAATGCTATAAACGAATGTGCGCGGCGCTACGGCGAGAACGGCATTTTGAAAACCACTCGCTCTCAACCCGTGAAACTCTTGCCAATGTTTCAACGAACATGCGCGGCGCTAAGGCGAGAGCCACATTATGAAAACCACTCGCCCTCAATCCGTGAACCTCTTGCCAATGTTATAAGCGAATGTGCCCGGCGCTAAGGCGAGAGCCACATTATGAAAATCACTCGCCCTCAATCCCTGAAACTCTTGCGCAAATTGTATAAACGAATGTGCCCGGCGCTGAGGCGAGAGCCACAGTTCGGTAACGACCCGCCCTCCATCTGTGAAACGTTTGCCAATGCTTAAGCTTCAGGATCAGAAATGGCGAGGAAGTCTCAGGCGGAACGCTGGGCCCGCCCTAAAAACTTGCCTCGGGTGCGACAGAGAGATGTTATTTATAAGGGAAGGAATGGAGGAGGAGGATGAGGAGGAGGAGGAAGGGCGGAGGAGGAGAAGAGATGAGGAGGAGAGAGGAGGAGTAGAGAGGAGGAGTGAGGATGGACAACATATGGGTTTTCAGTTCAGCGCTCTGTTTGACCTGGAGCGGGTCTCGAACTCAACCTTTTTCTGGCCGCGCCGTTGCGCTGGCGCGGTGGCGGGGTGTGCCACAGGCAGCCGCATATCCACGCCGTCGAAGCCCTGGCTGTCGATGATCTCCACCAAGCGGCTCACCACGCTGTCCACCCTCCCGAAGCAGTGTTCCCAACAGTCGTTCACGTCGCCGGCCCAGCTCCCGCCCATGCCCGCGCCGCCGAAGGAGAGCAAGACCTTGGTGCCCGCCTGCCGCCACGTCTCGATCAGGTCGGGCTTGGCCTGGTTGTCGCACGTGGCGGGCACCCCGATGGTACAGCTCTGGTCGCACTGATTCTTCGTGGGGTTCCACGTGTAGCTGACCGCGAAAGAGACGATAACCTTGTCGTAGCCCCGAATCTTGTCCAGGCTCGGGCACGGCAGCCAGTTCTCCACGAACGCCACCAGCTGCTTGCTCCCCTCGGGCTCCGGCGCGGGCTCCGGCTCCGGAGTTTCTGGAGGCTCCGTGGGCGACGTCGGCTCCGTGGGCGATGGCGCGGGCGTTGGGCCCGCGGACGCCCCGCCACCCTCCACCAGCCGGACGTCCGCGCAGTTCTTGAACTGCTCGCCGCAGAGCACGGGGCCGCCCTGCTCCACTGGGCATTCGCCCTGGTAGGAGCACACCACGCCATCGCACCACGCGCGTGCGTCCCACCCCTGCCGCTCCATTTCCTGGAAGTAGCACCTGTAGGCGTCCGGGTGCGGCGTGCAACTGTTCGCGCTCATCCACCACCACTGCAGAGTGCAGCTCTCGCATGTGAGGTCGGCGGGGATCCGGTAGTGGAAGCGGTGCTGCGTGCGGGCGAGGTGTGACCCGTTATGGGGTGGGAGGTACCAGTGCCCAGGGTTAGCCTCGTCGTAGGGCTGACAATCACCTCGTGGGTCGTCTGGCTGGCAATCCGCGTGGACCTCCTCTGGCCTGGCCCGGCTCAGGACGTGCTCATTCAAGCATTCCTCCTGCGCCTGGTAATCACCGGTCAGGCTGTCCAGGCGCTGGTCGCAGAGCCGGAAAACGAAGTGCCCCTTGTGGTGGGCGGTGACAGTGATCACGAACTCGGCCAGCTCCCCCGCCCGCAGCTCGGTCACCGGGCCGACCGCGTCCAGGAAGTGGGCGTTCCCGCAGGTCGCCATTGGAAGGTCGGTGGACCCCAAGCACTGCGGGCAGTAGCCGTTCCCCACGTTGTTGTAGGCCCCGCCGCGCATCTCGGGCTTCGTCAGGAACGCGTGGCCGCTCGCAAGGGCGGGCAGCAGACCCAGGGCCAGGACGAGGGCGGAGCTGCCCATGGCGGGGAGGCTTGGGGCCGCCAGAGGGGGACGTTCGAGATTCGGCCCTGCGTCGAGCGGCTCGTGCGCGAAGTGGCTGCGGCCATGCGCGCCTCGGCTGCCCCTCCCCCGCGTCGCCCCCCGCGCCCTCCACCCTGGTCCCCCTCCCCCGAGATGGCTACGATGGGCGACGGCTTTGAACATCGGCCCCAGGGGGGCCGTTTCGGGCCGCGGGGCCCTCGTGAATGGACTTGAAGCGCAAGATCCTGCCGACAGATGAAGTCGAGAGCTCGGACAGAACCTCTTCTGCTGGCGCACGCGAGGGGGACGAGGCCTCCAAAATGGCTCCCTGTCTGCCCAAGATGCCCCCAGAACGGCCCCAATACAGTGCCCATACGGCCCAAGAGACCTCCAAAGCAGCACCTGAGATGACCTCCAAAACGGCTCTGAAGCGACCCGATGAGGGCCCAAGTCGGCCCAGAGAGGCCCCCAAGACGGCTTCCGACGGCGTCAGACGGGCCAGCAACGCCAAAGACGAGCGGAAATTGCACAACGCCCACCCTCGAGAGGCCCAAAGAGGCCACGAAGAGACCTTCAAGAGGCCCCAAGAAAGCTCCAAAAGCTCCAAAGAGGCCTCCTCCTCCTCCTCCTCCTCCTCCTCCTCCTCCTCCTCCTCCTCCTCCTCCTCCTCCTCCTCCTCCGTTCCTCCCTCTCGCCCTCTTCCTCTTCCTCTCCAGAGTGTTCCCCGAAGGGTTCCCACAACGGCTGGGGGAACACACAGTCCGACAGCGTGGCCGAGCTCTGGCCACAACGTTCGGCCGCATGGGCGTTTCCCAAAGGCGGGGGGCGACTGTGACTCGCCGTAAGCGTCTTCGATCCGCCGCCCCCTCAGCCTGCCAGTGCTTGGTCTGCCAAATTCTGGAATCCTGGCTGGCCATGCCAGGAGGCTCCCAGTGGCTCTCGGCCCGTCCCGCCAGCCCCCTGGTGACTTGCCACAGGGGTGCACGGCGTGCCAAACCTCGAGGCAGCTTGGCACTTCCGAGAACAAATCCGAATGTGGACTCCTCGATCCCGTTGGCCAGAAAGTGTTCCCGGAGGTGGAAGGCGAGGGCTTGGCAGCTCCAGATGGCTCCAAAATGGCCTCCGAGACGGCCAATGCGGCATCCAAGACGGCCAAGATGGCCCCAAGAGAGCCCAAGATGGACCCAAGATGTCTCCACAACGGCCCGAGATGCACCCCCGACGACCTACAATGGCCTCAAGATGGCCCGAGAGACCTCAAAGAAGAGGACCTCCAGAAGGACCTGTGACGCTTGCTCCAAGACGGCCCCATAGGCCTCCTAGATCGCCCCAACAGGGCCCACGAGACCCCCAAGAGGCCCGCAAGACGGACCAAGAAAGCCCCAAGATGGACCCACGATTACCCAGAGAGGACCCCAAGACGGCCACCGACTGCCAAGAGGTCCCTGAGAGGCCCGTAAGCGGCCCCTAAGGTGCTCCAGGATGCCCCCAAAAGGCCTCTCAGAGACCCCCAAGAGGCTGCCAGGAAACCCCCAAGAGGCATCAAAAGAGCCTCAAGAGGCCTCCTCTTCGTCTTCGTAGTATTATTAATATATTCTTATTACCTATACGACCACCCTTCGGGTGATAAGGAGGTTCGGGGGGGGGGAGGAACCAACGTCTCACTAGATCGGTCTCACTATCGATCTCACTATCGATCTCAGTATCGGTCTCGCTCGATCGATCTCCCTCGATCGATCTCACAATCGTTCTCACAATCGATCTCACTCGATCTCACTCGATCTATCTCACACTCGATCTCACCCGATCATCATCATCATCATCATCATCATCATCATCATCATCATCATCATCATCATCATCATCATCATCATCGTCATCATCATCATCATCATCATCGTCATCGTCATCGTCATCGTCATCATCATCAGCATCATCACCCTCGTCGTCATCATCATCATCATCATCGTCATCGTCATCATCATCAGCATCATCATCATCGTCCGCATCATCATCAGCATCATCATCATCGTCATCACCATCATCATCATCAACAGCATCAAAATCAGCATCAGCATCATCAGCAGCATCATCATCAGCATCACCATCATCATCATCATCATCATCATCATCATCTCATCATCAACATCAACATCAACATCATCATCATCATCATCATCATCATCATCATCATCATCATCATCATCATCATCATCATCATCATCATCATCATCATCATCATCATCATCATCATCATCATCATCATCATCATCATCATTCATCATCATCATCATCATCATCATCATCATCATCACATCATCATCATCATCATCATCATCATCATCATCATAATCATCATCATCATCATCATCATCATCATCATCATCATCATCATCATCATCATCATCATCATCATCATCATCATCATCATCATCATCATCATCATTATTATCGCGGGACACCGCGGGACACCGACGGGACACCGCGGGGCACCGCGGGACACCGCGGGACACCGCGGGACACTGGCGGGACACCGCGGGCCACCGGCCGCCCGGAAGGGAGACATTTGGTCCGGCCGCGCCTCAGCCACACGGGACACCAGCGGGACACCGGCGGGACACCGCGGGCCACCGGCCGCCCGGAAGGGAGACATTTGGTCCGGCCGCGCCTCAGCCACAGGAGATTTTCTTCTCGCCCGCCCACGCAGCTTCGCCTCGCCCGCACGCACAGCACGCACGAACACGAAACCGAAGTCGATTTCCGGGTAGGGGGGCTCTCCGTTCCACTTCGATCTCACCCCCTCACCTCCGATTAATATGATTATTCTCCTTATCAGGATTGTGCCTCTTCTTCTTACTCACTCCTTTTCTTCCTCATGTTATTCCTCTTCCTCGTCTTCCTCCTCCTCCTCCGCCTCCTCCTCCTCCGCCTCCTCCTTTGTCTTCCTCTCCTAAGTGTCCCCCGAGGGGTTCCACAACGGCAAGGGGAACACACAGATAACAGCTTGGCCAGACTTCGGCCAAACGGTTGGCCGCATGGACGTTTCCAAAAGGCGGGGGGGCGGCGGTGACTCGCTGAAGTGTCTTCGATCCGGCACTTCCTTAGCCTGCCAATGATTGGTCTGCCAATCTCTAGAATTACAACCACAGCGCGGACTTCGCGCGCGCTCAGGTTCTCCGTAATCCCAGCTCGCAGTGAGATGTCGAGGGTTAGGCGACGGCTGTGGACAGTACTTGAATCCGGAGACGCTACAAGAACACGCGTGGAGTGCGAATCATTTTCAAAATGGGACTCTCGCAGACTCGTCTTAGAACGTTCCAGCAGTTACACAGATGGAGGGCGGTCCCACTTTTTCAATGGGACTTTCGCCTGAGGCCTTCGGCGCGTTTTCAAGATTACGAATGCATCGCGGAGCAACAGTTGCATGGATGTAGGGCGGTTCCTTCTCCAAATGGGGCTCTTGTTTGAGATGCCGCACGGTCCTACCACCACACATCTGAGACCGTGCCTCAGTTGCGCGGATGGAGGGCGGTCCCTTTTCAAAGCGAGCCCGTCGCTTGGCACAGCCTTGAACTTTACGCGCTCGGGACAACCGTAGGCAGAACCTCTCGTAAGGCAATCGGGAAAGCATGTGCTGCGCTGCTTGAGGAGGACGCCCGTCGAAGCACGGCCACGCGGGCGCAGGATGGAAAGCAAGTCCTTTCCAAGCCCCACGCCCGCCGGCATTGCGGGCCCGTGGGGTGCTCGACTTTCGGGGGAGGGGGCGGGCGCTTCGCGCCAGGACAAACCGCACCGGCAGAGACGAATTGAAGGGGGGAGGGCTGGACCGGGGAGGGTGTGCTGCAGCCTCGTCCATGCCTCTGGGCTTAGGCGAGGCATGTCCCCCTGCAGGCGGATGCTGGAAGAATAATGATTAGCAGTGCTCGCACATACTCGAAAAAGAATCGAACAACCGTCCCCGACTGATGTTTGCCTCTTGCTGAATCTTCCTCCTGTAGAGGGACAGGCCCGACGTCGCTCTGGGCCTGCCCAGGCCGCCCGGAAGACCGTTCCCCAGGCCCGTCCGGGCGCGCGCCCTCGCCGGGGAGAGCCCGGGGGAGCACGGACTCGCGGCGACGAGGAGCCTCCCCCCAGAGGCCCGGGGAGGGGGCCACTAGCGAGGGGCAGGACATGCCATCGTGAGGCGGGGTGTGCCAGGCGCCTGCACGGCGCATCGGCAAACAAAGCTGGTCTGAGCGTCGCATAGTGGTTATGCTGCACTGCCTGTGGGCGCCGGAGGAGGGGAAGGGAGGAAGAAAAATCGTGTCTACGCACTCCAAGAAAACATCGTAACTCAAGACCTGCCCGCCCTAGCGGCACATCGGGCGGTGCAACAGGGTGCCCTGAGCGCTGGCAGGTCAATTGTGGAACGACTCGCGTTGCCCCCGCGTTTTCTTATCCGGCGTCTCGACATTGGGCGGAGGGGGGGGGGATACGGGGGGTCTGGCTCCGGACCTCTGCTTAACGCGACTGTTTGCAGCAGTGCGTCCCCTAGGGGGGAGGGGGGACTCCACCTGCTCGAAACAGGCGCCATAAACAGCGAGGAACAAGACATGCCATAGACATACACAGTGGAGGCCAATCCACAAGAAACCTTCCACACTAAACCCAACCCTGAGACCCCAGGACGTCCATCGACTGTCGGTGTGGGAACGTCGCGCGCACACCATCGAACCCCAGGGAACCCAGGGCACCCTGGAGGCGAGCAGTGTGCTTCTTGGCATGGGCCTCCACTGTATAAGCTCTCGGCGGTGCGGGCGGATCTCTCGGATCAGCGCTGGAGCTCCCCGCCCCTGGCGCGCTCCGTGCGCCAGGCAGGGGGTCTCCAGCGCCGATCCAAGGAATCGGAGCGGACCTCCGAGCATCTTCATGCTTCTGCCATCGCATCTGTTCCCCAGGAAAGAAGCCCGAATGCTTCGAACTTCTCTCCCTCCCGCTGCGTCGGCTTCCTCCGTGCCTCCCCTCCTCTGGCTGCTCCCCCTCTCCTGCCCCCCCCACACCCCTTCCCTGCCGGCGGCGCCCACACACGGGGGGAGGCGCGAGGGGGGCCTCCCACAAAGAGGCGGGCAGGGGGGGGGGGGGGGCCTCTCAGAGGCAAGGGGCCCGTCGGCGTCCTGAAGAAGGCCTCCTCGCCGCCAGCCCTGCCCCCCCCCCCTCGTCCTGCCACGGGAGCGCCTGGAGGAGCGCGGGGCAGCAGGAGCGAAGGGGCTCTCCCTGGCCACGGCGGGCCTCGGCCACGAGTCCTCGGGCTCCTCGGGCCCCATCGGCCGACCCCCGCTCGCCGCGGGGCGAAAGGGCGCGTGGGAGGATGGGCCGTGGCGGCGCCCCCCCCCCTCCCTCCCTCCCCCCCTCCCCTGGGGTCCAGCATGCCGTGGGAGGGAGGCGGGGGGGGGCCCGAGGGTCGGGAGCAGCCGAGAGGGGGGTGTCCAAGAGCGGGGGGGTGCAAATCATGACCGGCAGCATGTGCGCGGCCCAGCGGGGGGGGCCAGGGACGCAATGGAATAAGAAGAGGCGCCATGAGATCTGGGGAAATATCATCGCCCCCGCCATGATATCCCCCCCCCTCTTTTCCGCCCCCGAGAGGGGGGATTGGGGGGGTGGGGGCACGAGCTCCTATAAACGCGCCCCCGGGGCCCCTGGGAGCCTCTCCAGAGCCCCAAGAAGCCTCAAGACGGCCCAACCGAATCGCCGAGACGGTCGAAGATGTCGTCGAGGTGGCCCACGATAGCCCCACGGGGATCCAAGCAGGCTCCGAGACGGCCCACGACGCACCCAAGACGGTTTATTTTCAGCGTGCTCGCCTTTTGCGTCTTGAGAGCGTCCAAGACGACCCAAGGGTCTCCCAAAATCGTCCCAAGATCGCCCCGAGCCGGCCCAGAAAGGCTCCCAGACGGCCCCAGGGGGTCCCAAGATGGCCCAGGAGAGGCCCACGCCAGCCGCAGGGGCTCCCAAAAACGGCCAAGAGAGTCTCAGGAGAGGCCTAAGAACAGACATGATGTCGAGCGCTTCACCCGAAGATGGCCCCAAGAACCACGCAGAGACCTCTCGAGCAGCCCCCACGAGGCCCCAAGATCTCTCCAAGATGCTGCTGAGAGGCATCCCGAGAGACTCCAACATGCCTCCAATATTCTCTGGCCCCATGCCTATGCTTTCTTTGGGGGGTTGGCGGAATGGCGTAAGCCTCTTGAACACTAGTGTGTATGTACATATATATATACACACACACACTTGCACCTATCCGCCACCGTGCCTCTGGCACGAAGTGGAGTGCCCCAAGGCTGCAGTTGTCCTGCAGCCAGACTTCTAGTTTCTTACGGGCACGGAACCCTAATTTCCAGGGCGCTCTTGGGCCGGCCCAGGGTGGTTCGCGTGAGTTCTGACGTGTTTCTGGAGCTTCCTGTGGACGCTGTGCCCCCCCCACAGCGCTCCCGCGAACCCTCCCATCTGTCCAAGAGGCTTGCGAGTCGCCGAAAGAGCGCTCCGAGGCCCAAGATGGCCTCAAAATGGCCTAAGAACCTGCCAGGACGCCCCAAGGAGCCTCCAAGAGGCCTTCCACGAGGTCCCTGAGAGGCAGACACCAATGATTTCCCTCTGGTTTTTGAAGGATTTTCGCCTTTTCTGCTTTCCAACGCTCCAGGACGGCCCAACAGGCCCCCAAGCCTACTCCAAGACGGCTCACAAGGCCGCCCAGCGGGTCCCAATCCGGCCCAAGAGGGTCCCAAGACGGCCCCAAAAAGGCCCAAGAGAGGGAACCGGAACCGAAAATCATTCGCCCCAAGAAGCCCCCAGGAGGCCCCAAGAGGCGCCCAAGAGGCCCCAAAAAGGCCCCGAAGAGGCCAACAAAAGGCCCCCAAGAGGCCCCCAAGAGGCCCCCAAGAGGCCCCAAATCGGCCCCAAGAGGCTCCCAAATGCCCCCGAGAAGCATCAGCACTGCCTTCAAGAGGCCCCCGAGAGGCCTCCCACAAGATCCCCACGAACATTCAGAGGCTTCATACCCACAACCCAGGCACGGTGGTGGGATGGGCCGAAGGCCGTCCAATATCTATAGTATCTATATCAATTTCGATATCTACAAATATGCGGCCGTCTTGCAGCGGTGGAAACTCGAAAACGCGAGAAGGCTCAAACCGTCAAAAAACAAATTACTCTGGCGACGTACCCAACCCCTGCGCAATGCGGGGCACGAATAGCCTGGGACACGTTATACAGAGGTGATGACGTGACATGGGCGCGTTTAATTCTTCGAGCGGAATTGGTGAGGCTCGCAGCCCCCCAAGGATGGCGAGGTCCCGCTCAGATCTGCGTGGTGCCTCACTCTGCTGGACCAGCCAGCAGTCTTCGAAAGAGGCGACAGTTCGGCAGATCGCAGCCCCCCAAGGACGGCGAGGTCACGCTCAGATCTGCAGCGTGTCTCACTCCGCTGGACCCACCAGCAGCCCTCGAAAGTGGCGACCACTTTGCAGATAGCAGCCCCCCCAAGGACGGCGAGGTCTCGCTAAGATCCGCGCAGTGCCTCGCTCCGCTGGGCCTACCAGCAGACCTCGAAAGTGGCGACAGGGACGGCGAGGTCTCGCTCAGATCCGAACAGTGCCTGCACCCACCAGCAGCCCTCGAAAGTGGCGACAGTTTAGCAGATCGCAGCTCATCAGGGTCGGCGAGGTCTCGCTCAGATCCACGCGTTGCCTCACTCCGCTGGACCCACCAGCAGCCCTCGAAAGTGACGACAGTTTAGCAGATCGCAGCCCCCCTATGGAAGGCCATGTCTCGTTCAGATCTGCGCGGTGCCTCACTCCGTTGGACCCACCAGCAGCCCTTGAAAGTGGCGACAGTTTCGCAAATCGCCGCCCCCCCCCCCAGGGACGGCGAGGTCTCGCTCAGATCTGCGCGGTGCCTCACTCCGCTGGACCCTACAGCAGCCCTCGAAAGTGGCGACCATTTTGCAGATCGCAGCCCCCCTAGGGACGGCGAGGCCTCGCTCAGATCTGCGCGGTGCCTCACTCCGTTGGACCAGCCAGCAGCCCTCGAAAGTGGCGACAGTTTAGCAGATCGCAGCCCCCCTAGGGACGGCGAGGTCTCGCTCAGATCTGCGCGGTGCCTCACTCCGTTGGACCCACCGGCAGCCCTCGAAAGTCGCAAAAAAGCCCCCCTAGGGACGGCGAGGTCTCTCTCAGATCTGCGCGGTGCCTCACTCCGTTGGACCCACCAGCAGACCTCGAAAGTGGAGACAGTTTCGCAGATCGCCGACCCCCCCCAGGATACGGCGAGGTCTAGCTCAGATCTGCTCGGTGTCTCACTCCGCTGGACCCACCAGCAGCCCTCGAAAGTGGCGACAGTTTCGCAGATCGCAGCCCCCCCCAGGGACGGCGAGGCCTCGCTCAGATCTGCGCGGTGCCTCACTCCGTTGGACCGACCCACCAGCAGCCCTCGAAAGCGGCGACAGTTTCGCAGATCGCCGCCCCCCCCCCAGGGACGGCGAGGTCTCGCGGGAGACAGGAGGCGGGAGGCAGGAGGCGGGAGGAGAAGGACGCGACCGCAGTGCTCTATTCAAAACGAATATCCAAATAAGGAAGGCTGGGAATGAAAATCAACGATTTGGGCTTCTTCGGGCGCTCCCAGGACGCCTCTCGGAGCTCTCTTGGGGCCTCTTGGAGGCCTCCTGGGAGCGTGGAGAGCCGTCGGAAGGTTGTCTTGTGCTGCTTGGAGCGTCTTGGGCCGTCCTTTCGCGTTCTGGGGGCTCCTTGGTGGCGTCTTGGGCCGTACTGGGGCGTTTTAGGGCCTCCCTGGGAGGCCCGGGGGCGCGGTACGGGGAGTTGACCCCAGATGTCACAGAGGTGGGGGACGCTCCCTGCGGGGGAGGCGCACTGCTTGTATGTATACATATATATATATGTCGAGAAGAGAGAGAGTGAGAGAGAGAGAGAAAGAAAGAAAAAAAGATATCCCGACAACGCAACCTAACAGCGATGTGTATAAGCATATGTGTACGCATTCCCCTTAAGATTCAGTTGAGAATCCAGTTGTAGAATTCTGCTGTTCTCGCAGTCGCAGTCGCATTCGCAATGACAGTCGCAGTGGCAACGGCCTCAGGATCCAATGGAAATCCTTAGGCATCCTTAGGAATCCATAGGAATCCTTAGGAAACCTTGGGAATCCTTAGGAATCATGATTCCTAGGGATTCCTAAGGATTCCTGAAGAATCCGAAGGATTCCTATGGATTCCTGAGGATGCTTAACTATGCCTACGGATTCCTACGGATGCCTACGGATTCCTAAGGATTCCTAGGGATTCCTTAGGAGTCCTAAGGATTCCTATGGATTCCTACGGATGCCTCAGCCTGCCTCAGTTTCAGCCTCAGCCTCAGCCAGCCTCGGCTTGCCTCAGCCTCAGCCTCAGCCTGCCTCCGCCTCGGCCTCAGCCTGCGTCAGCCTCAGCCTCAGCCTGCCTCGGCCTCAGCCTGCGTCAGCCTCAGCCTCGGCCTGCCTCAGCCTCAGCCTGCCTCGGCCTCAGCCTCAGCCTCAGACTGCCTCGGCTTGCCTCGGCCTCAGCCTCAGCCTGCCTCGGCCTCAGCCTGCCTCGGCCTCAGCCTGCCTCAGCCTCCCCTCCTCCCCCCCACCTTTCCCCCCCCATTTTTTTTTTTTTTTTTTTTTTTTACATTTTTTTAATTTTTTTTTTTTTTTTTTCTTTTTTTTTTTTTTTTTTTGTTTTTTTTTTTTTTTTTTTTTTTTTTTTTTTTTTTTTTTTTTTTTTTTCCCCCCCCCCCCCATTCCAGCCTTACCCTTGTCTCAGCTTCGGCCTGCCTCGGCCTCAGCCTCAGCCTCAGCTCAGTCTCAGCGAGCCTCAGCCTCTCTCGGCCTCAGCCTGCCTCGGCCTCAGCCTCAGCAGGCCTCAGCCTCAGCCTCAGCCTGCCTCGGCCTCCGCATGCCTCAGCCTGTCAGCCTAGCCTCGCTCAGCCTTCAAGTCATTCGGCCTCGCCTCAAGCCTCAGCCGCAGTTGCCTGCCTCAGCCTCAGCCTGGCATCAGCCTCCATCAGCATCTCAGCCTCAGCCTTGCTCGGCCGCAGCTTGCCTCAGCCTCAGCCACACAGCCTCCGCCCAGCCTGAGCCTCTGCCTCAGCTCTCAGCCTCAGCCTCCAGCCTGCCTCGGCTTGCCTCGGCCTCAGCCTCAGCCTGCCTCGGCCTCAGCCTCAGCCTCAGCCTGCCTCAGCCTCAGCGTCAGCCTCTCAGCCTCAGGCTGCCTCGGCCTCAGCCTCAGCCTCAGCCTGCCTCAGCCTCAGCGTCAGCCTCTCAACCTCAGCCTGCATCAGCCTCAGCCTCAGCCTCGGCTTGCCTCAGCCTCAGCCTCAGCCTGCCTCAGCCTCAGTCTGCCTCAGCCTCAGCCTCAGCCTGCCTCGGCCTCAGCCTGCGTCAGCCTCAGCCTCAGCCTGCCTCAGCCTCAGCCTGCCTCAGCCTCAGCCTCAGCCTGCCTCGGCGTGTCTCAGCCTCAGCCTCAGCCTGCCTCGGCCTCAGCCTGCCTCGGCATCAGCCTGCCTCAGCTCGGGCATTCAAAGTATGGCACAAGACTGGCTCTCTGGGAACACGAAGATCACGAAGTGGCCCACAGTTGGCTCCGGGCAATGAAAATATGGTACAGGAATGGTGCTCTGGGAGCACGAAGAACACGAAGTGGCCTACAGTTGGCTCCGGGCATTCTAAATGTGGCCTGGGATTGGTGTTCTGGGCACACGAAGAACACGAAGTGGCCTACAGTTGGCTCCGGGCATTCAAAATGTGGCCTGGGAATGGTGTTCTGGGAATGGATTCCTAAGAATTCCTAAGGATTCCTGATGATTCCTAAGTCGGGGATGGACAGACCTCCCTTGAGTAAAACGTGGTTTAGTGAAAACGACCTCGGGCCCAAACCTGGCGGGCGCAAGCCTGGAAAATAACGGCCGCGGCGCCCTCTCGAGAACCGAAAACGGACAATTCACTAATCGACGTGTCAGGGTAGGAGGTCTGTCCACCCCCGACTAAAGATTCTTGGGGCTGACCCTTTTGTCCGGATCTGTCCGGATCCCGCCCAGACCCCCTGGGGCGTCAAGATGCTCTCTTTTGAGCCCACTAGAAACCTATCAGCAAAAGCTGTTAGGTAACAACAACGAAAAAACGTGCACATCAGTGGTGCATTGTACACTGCCACTGGCACTGGTCAGCAGCATGGCGTGGCAGGCCGCTGAGTTACCACATGCGGCGTGACACAGATGACGATAACGACGACGACGACGACGACGACGATCTTGAGAACCTGTTAAGTAACAAGCTGGTTTGAGCTTCATGTGTTTCTACACTTCCTTTGCACCCATCCTTTAAGTCTATGAACCAGCTTTGTGTTCGGAGGGCTGTTTTTGAGACCAGCTCCTGGGAGAAGCAGTCGCGCCCTTCCTGAGTGTGAGAAGGCATCCGACCAAGGCGCGTGGGAGTGAATGACAAGGATGTATCAAGCGAGACGCGTTCTCGTCGTAGACGGCCCTTCGCCTACTAAACTGAACTGCGAGGAAAGCTCGAGCGAGAGCGTCATCCCCGAGTTAGAGAGCCTCTCTGGCCAGAGCGTACTGGAGTAAACTGCAAAGACGGATTAAGCGGGACCCGCTCTCGTCGTAGATGGTCCTTCGCCTGCTGAGAAGAATTGCCAGGAAGTCCCGAGCGAGAGCACAATTCCTGAGTTGAGGGACCTCTCTGGCCAGAGAGCATTGCAGTAAATTGTGAGGGCGTATCAAGCGAGACGCGCTCTCGTCGTAGATGGTCCTTCGCCTGCTTAGAAGAATTGCAAGGAAGTCTCGAGCGAGAGCACAGTTCCTGAGTTAGGGGGCCTTACTGGCCAGAGACCATTGGAGAACAAATGTCATGACAAGTATCCAGCGGGACACGTTCTCGTCGTCGAGGGTCCTTCGCCTGCTCAACTGAAAGGCGAAGTCTCGAGCGAGACCGTCACTCGTGAGTTCGGGGGCATCTCTGGCCAGAGCGTGTTGGCGCCAATTGCGAGGATATATCAAGCCAGACCTGTTCTCATAGTTGATGGTCCTTTATCTAAAGTCTCGATCGAGAGCATCCTTCCTGAGCTTGGGGGCCTCTCTGGGCAGAGCGTGCTGGAATAAATTGTGAGGATGTCTCAAGCAGGACCCGTTCTCGTCGTAGATGGTTCTTCGCCTACTTGACTGGATTACGAGGAAGTCTCGAGCGAGCGCGTCATTCCTGAGTTTTGGGGCCTCTCTGGCCAGAGCGTGTTGTAGTAAATTGTGACAAATTTCACGCGGGACTCATTATCGTCGTAGTTGGGCCGTCCGGGGCCAGGATTGGGACCGACACCTACGCTCGAGCGGGAGCTTCGTTTCAAACAATATGCACCTGGCGTCGAGGCGAGAGCGCCCAGAACCACTTTCATACATCGGCAGGAGCTACTCTCCAAAAGTGAACAGTCAGGGGAATCTCTCCCGAGAGGGGTGCCGAAGCCGACGGGTCCTCTGCCGAGTTCGAAGTTTTTCCACGCGTGCTTCTTGCTTCGGCGCCTGGACCCCCCTCGCCCTGGCGCACGGACCGCACAAAGGAGCGGCGCCTGCCTGAGGCGCCGCTGGGTTCACGGTGGGGGGGGGGATGCGGCCCCTAAAGTGGAGACAGCCTCAGATTAGACCTCGCCGTCCCTGGGGGTTGCTGGGGGGTCCAGCGGGGTGACGTCCCACGCAGACTCAAACTGGACCTCGCCCTGCCTGGGGGGGGGGCTGTGCACTGCGAAACGGTCTCCGCTTTCGTGGCGCGCGCGGGCCCCCGACAATCTATCTCTCGCGCCGCTTGAAAGGCGAGGGTGCGGGGAAACCCAAAAGTACCGATACCGCGACTCTCCGGACCTCTCCCGGGGTGCGTTCTGACCAGGATTTCGAGTCGAATCCGGCGGTGACGACGAACGAGGGCCGCCCAAGATTCCCAAAAAGAGGAAACGAGGGGAGCGTAGAGGTATGGGTATCCTTTCCTCCTCTGAGGGTGGCGCGCAAACATGAATCAGCGATCCATGGATCTGGCGCGCGGTCGCCAAATCCATGGATCGGGGGAGGTGTCCTCCCCAAAATGCGGCCGGTGCCGCGTCGTTCGGCGTCGGAAATCCGCGATTTCCCATGGAAACGGGACCCGTCGCTAATCCACGCCCCCGTGATCCATGTTTGCGATCGCCTGATTGGAGGGGAGGGTGAGGACCGCAGCTCCCCCCGCTGCGGCAGGTCTGGCAGGCGGGGTGCAGCCCCAGCAGCGGCTCCGACTTGCCGCTGGCGGCCGCCGCGAGCTGCTCGAGCCGCCTCGCGGCCGGGTCGGCGACGACGGCAGAGGCGCCCGGAGCCGAAGCGGCAAGGGACTGCCGGCGGCGCCCTGGAGCCCCCTGTCCCTCACTCCTCCTCTCTCGTCTTCTTCCTCCTCCCCATCCTGACCCTTCTCCCTTCCCCACCTACACCTCCTACACCTCCTCTTCCTCCTCCTCCGCCTCCGCCTCCTCCTTCTCCTCCTCCTCCTCCTCCTCCTCATCATCATCATCATCATCATCATCATCATCATCAGCAGCAGCAGCAGCAGCATCATCATCATCAGCATCAGCATCAGCATCAGCATCAGCATCAGCATCAGCATCAGCATCATCATCATCATCACCATCACCATCATCATCATCATCAACATCATCATCATCATCATCATCATCATCATCATCATCATCATCGACAGCAACGTCAGCATCATCATCCTCATCCTCATCCTCATCCTCATCATAATCATCATCATCATCATCGACATCATCACCATCACGATCATCATCATCATCATCATCATCATCATTATCATCATCATCAGCATTGTCATCATCAGCAGCGTGAGTATCGTCATCGTCATCATTACCACCACCACCGTCACATTAACCAAAACCATACAATCATCATTACCATCACCATCCCCATCACCATCATCAGCAGCAGCATCATCATCATCAACAACACCATCATCATCATCAGCATCATCGTCGTCGTCCTCATCATCATCATCATCATCATCATCACCATCATCATCATCATCATCATCCTAATCGTCCTAATCATCGTCATCATCATCATTCTCAGCATTGGCATCATCATCGTCGTCCTCATCATCCTCATCCTCATCATCATCGTCATCGTTATCATATTCATCATCATCAGCACAAACATCAAGGTCATCATCATCACCAGACGCATCATCACCATTATCAGCATCAGTATTACCACCACCATCATCATGTTCATCATCAGAATCACCTGCATCATCACCATCGGAATCCCCATCATCGGCATCATCATCATCATCATCATCCTCAGCATCATCAGCATCATCATCAGCAGCATCATCATCACTACCATCAACATCATAGGCAGCAGCATAACCATCATCATCAGCATCGGCACCCTCATCATCATCATCATCATCACCATCATCATCATCATCATCATCAGTATCAGCAGCATCATCATCATCAGCATATTCATGGTCGGGTTCGTCATTCTAAATGTACTCCACCTCGTTATTATCATCTTCATCGTCATCGTCATCGCCATCATCAGCAGCAGCATCATCATCCTCATGGCCAGCACCATCACCCTCACCCTCATCAGCATCACATCATAAGCATCGCCTTCATCATCATCCTCATCATCATCACCACGATCCTCATCATTTTCACCATCATCATAAAACTATGCATCCGCATCCTCAGCCTTGCCCGCAGTCAAGTCATCGCCATCACAACACCACCACCACCACCACCACCACCTTCATCATACTTTTCATACTCATCATCCGCATCATCATCATCAGCAGCAACATCATCAACATCGTCATCGTCATCATCATCATCATCACCATCATCATCATCATCATCATCATCATCATCTTCATCATCATAATCATCATCAGGATCATCATCCGCAACATCATCATCGTCATCGTCAGCGTCACCGTCATCCTCAGCTGGTCATCATCATCATCGTCATCATCAGCATCATCATCGTCATCATAAACATCATCATTGCTATCAACATCATCATCACCAGCATCACCATCGTCATCGCCGTCGCCACTATCATCATCGTAATCATCATCATCAACACCATCATCAGCATTACGATCAGCATCATCATCATCATCGTCCTCCTCATCATCATCATCATCATCATCATCATCATCACCCCTTACTCGCTCACGCTCCTACTGCTGCTGTTGTCGCCTGGCAGACGGGTCCTACGGGCACTTTCTGACGAGTGCGCCTCGCATCACGAGTACGAGGTGGTCAATAATTCGGACGAGTGGCAGTGGGCTCGACCTCACGGCTGCACTCTGTGGGCCCCTGCCTGGGCTTCAGCAGGACTCAGGTGATCGCGCTCTTCGGACTGCTCGTGTACCCCTCACGTTGCCCGTGGACCCTTCCTGCACATGGCAGGCTGAGGTTGCGTAAGTAGCCGCATCGTTCCGGAAGGGTCACGAGGCCACGACAGCAAACGCGTGCCCCATGTGCAAGCCTTGGGATAAGGGCGTGGGCAAGGGTGGACGACCTGGCCGGGGGCGTGATGGCTTCCAATGTGGAAGACCACACGCTGACGCGCAACGATCACCTCTCGGATGATAATCCGTTCCTGCGGCTCGGCAGCAGGTTTGCCGACCAGGCTCTCCAACCACCTCTCCCTCCCGCCGCGATGCGGCGCACGAGGGGCGGAGGCGGACGCCCACAACGTTACGGCCGCTACAAGACCGAGCGAGGGCAGGACGACGTGGTCCAGCTGAAGGGCCGTATGAGATGTGTGTGATGTCTGCATGTGGCCAATGATGCCAAGGCTTCGAGGAAGGCTCCGTACAGGCCAGTCGTCGGGCACGGCCTCTGGCAAGTCGGACCGCTTGCTCGCCGCTCTGTGTGTGTGCGTGTCTGTGTGTGCTGCTCCCTGCCTGCCCTGGGCGGCCACTGCCCTCTCTGCTGGGCGGTCCGGTCCGGTCGCGTCGCCGCTTCCGGGTGCCCCACGTCTCTCCCGCGCCGCTGGTCCGCCCCGCAGCCCGCGGGCGCCTGGGGCGCTCTGCTCTGCCCGCTGCCTCCCGCCCTACCCCGCCCTCCGGCCACCTGGCCTCCGGCGGTCACGCTGCAGCGCCCTTGTCGCTGCCTGCTTTGCGCTGCTCCCGCCCCCGTACGTCTCAGTGCTGTGCGTTCTCTTCGGGGCGCCGCGGTACGACGCTCGCGGTGTCTCCTGTGCTCCCCCAGCCTCTGGCTGGCTGCCACTCCCGGCACCCTTACCACCGTGGTTCGCCACGGCCGCCCACTGCGCTCTGGCCCTGCGCGCCTGGCTGCTGCTGCCCGCCGGCTGCTCATCGTCGAATTCTTCGGCGTATGAGCGTCCTTCTTCCCGACCTCCCCCCTCCCTCCTTGCACGCCGGCCAATTCGCTAGTTAATACCCCTACCTAGCTGTTCGCTGGTGCGGACTTCGCCGCCTCGCCGCAGACGAAAAAGTGTGCGTGCATGTGTCTGTGTGTGCGTGCGTGCATGTGTGCGTGCGTGCGTGCATGCGCGCGTGCGTGCGTGCGCGTGTACGTGTGTACGCAGGTATGCGTGTGCGCGTGTGCGCGTGTGCGCGAGTGCGCGTGCGCGTGCGCGTATGCATGCGTGTGTGTGCGTGTGTGTGTGTGTGCGTGTGTGGCTCGCACTCCTGTGTCACCGACCACGATCTGGACCATACTTGTTGGGGGGCATATGCGTGTGTGTTGTGTTGTTGTGTGTTGTTGTGAGGTGTGTTTGTTGTGTTGTGGTGCGGTGTGCTGTGCTGTGTTGTGCTGTGTTGTGATATGTTGTGTTGCGTTGCGCGTTGTGTTGTGCTGTGGTGTGTTGTGTTGTTCTGCGTTGTGATGTGTTGTGCTGCGTTGAGGTGTGGTGTGATGTAGTGTAGTGCAGTGGCGTGTAAGATCGTGTTGCGTTGTGTTGTGGTGCAGAGTGTTGTGTTGTGTTGTGCTGTGCTGTGTTGTATTGTGATGTGTTGTGGTGTGGTGCAGTGTGGTGTGGTGCGACGTGGGTGTGTTGTGATATGATGTGTTATATTGTGTTGGTGTAGTGCGGTGTGTTGCGTTGCGTTGCGGTGTGGTGTGTGTGGTGTGGTGGGTTGGCTTGTCTAATGTTGTGTTATGTTGTGCTGTTCTGTGGTGTGTTGCGTTGTGTTGTGGTATGGTGTGCTGTGTTGTGCTGTGGTGTGGTGTGGTGTGGTGTGATGTGCTGTGGTGTGCTGTGTTGTTTCGTGTTGAGTTGAGTTGTGTCGTGTTGTGGTGTGTTGTGACGTGGTGTGTTGTGTGATGCTGTGTTGCCCTGCGCTATGTTAAATTGTGGTACGTTATGGTATATTATGTTATGGTGTGGTGTGTTGTGTTGTGTTGTGCCGCGTTGTAGTGTGGTATGTTGTGTTGTGTTGTGTTATGTTGTGTCGGGTTGTGTAGTGCTGCGTTCTGTTGTGGCAGAGTAGGCGTCCTCAGTCTGTGCAGCGACTGCCCCACGGTTTGAGCCCTGGGATCCCGACTCTCTCCGGTGCGTCCGCACTACCTGGAGGTGCTGCCTGACTGGTGAGCCTGCCGGGGCGTGCCGAGTCGCGCCTTGCGCGTAAAATCCCAGCCACGCTGTGTGCTTCTCTCTCGCCGATGAGGCACGCCCTGTGGTGCCCAATTGCAAAGCCTCGCCTGTCCCTGACCAAGACGACCCCCGACCTTCTTCTTGATATGCTCCTCCTCCTCCTCCTCCTCCTCTTCCTCCTCCATGCCTTTTCCTTATACATAACTTTTCCCTGTCGCACCCCGAGGCCAGTTTTTAGGGCGGTCCGGGCGTTTCGCCTGAGATTTTCTCACCATGT
>CAUYUJ010020493.1:17268-47268 GCA_963575745.1 Prorocentrum cordatum | reverse complement strand
GCACGACAAATTCGATATATATATATATATACACACACATACATAAACAAAAAACTCAAACATGGTAAAACACATATTCTAACAATCGTCCCCATCCTATTATTCGACTTGTTTTGAATATTCCTCCTGTACGGAGGAGAGGCCCGACTTTGTACCTAAGGCCCACCCACGACCCCGCGGGTCGTGGGTGGGGTGGTGTCGTTTGGTCCCTGGCCGGCCAGACTCCAGGAGCCACGCGGGCGGCGGCGGAGGGGGGGGGGGGGACCACCGCTCCTCGCCTTCCCGGGGGGGGGACCCCCCCGGATGGGCCCTCGTAGGCACGGCCGCGGCCCGTCTCGGCATCCTGGTCAGCTCGCGCCCCAGAACGGGCCCAGTCGGCGCCCAACCCGAAGACCCGAATTTCGGGGTTTGGGAGGAATACGGGCATCATGTGCTTTTCAACGTTCCCCGACACGCCCCCCTTCTGGAAACAGAGGGCAAACCGGGGCCTTCGGGTTGGGTTGGTTTGGGAATGTCTGGGGGGTCAGGTCTGTAGGAGAGCCCGCAGGGGCGTCGGCAGGGCCGTCTTAGTCGCCCGTTGCCGTGGCTCTTGGTTCGCACATTTTCGCGTCAACGTGCTCTTGGTGCGCGAAATGTCTGGTCCAGATTTCCGCTGCACCGAGGGCCCGGCATGGCTTCCATCTAGAACTTCAAATTCTGAGGTCGCCCCCCAGGGTTTAATTGCAAATGGCAGCCTGACACGTCTGGGCAAAGGCCGACATCGATGTGTAAATTAGCTTAGAAGACACGCGAATAACAAAAACGCCGCATCTGATGGCGCGTGCACTCAAACGGGCCTGCGCTAACACACTGGCGAATCATTGGGCAACCAGCGCCCGTGGAGCACAGCCGCGTTTACGACCAGACACGGCAGCCTACAACAGGCCCGCGTTTCCGCGAAACGCTGTCGGGCGCCAGCGGTGCAAACCCCGCGGCCGTAGCGCGCTCACTGAAAAGACAGCCTGACGTCGATGTATCTGCGCAAAGCGGCCAAATGCTGCCGCGCGCGCGGCGGCGCAGAGGCAGCCCCCGTTGAATTTCTCCACGCGCGACGGCCCAACGCCTGCGTTTCCCGCGGGGGGCGGCCCGGCGCCTCCGCGCGCGCGGCGGCGCAGGGGCCGCCCCCGTCGCATTCTTACGCAAGCAGCCCAGCGCCGCCGCGCGCGCGGCAGCGCAAAGGTCGCCGCCGTCAAAGTTCTCCGCGAACGACGGCCAAGCGCCGCCGCGCGCACGGCGGCGCGGGAACGGCTCGCGTTGCGTTTTCTGCTCGCGACGGCCCCAGCCCGCCGCGCTCGCGGCGACGCAGAGGCCGCCTCCATTTCGCCTCTCCATGCGCAACGGCCAACGCCGCCGCGCGCACGGAAGCGCCGAAGCTGGTCTCGTCGCGTTTTTTCTCTGAGCACGGCGGCCCCGCGCCGCCGCGCGCGCGGCGGAGCAGGGGCCGCCCCCGCTGCGTTTCCTCGCGCACGCAGGCCCAACGCCGCCGCGCGCGCGCGGCGGCGCAATGGCCGCTCGCGATGCGCTTCTCCGCGCACGAGGGCCCAGCGTCGCCGCGCGCGCGGCGGCGCAGGGGCCGCCGGCGGCGCGTCTGTCGCGCGCGACGGCCCAGCGCCGCCGCGCGCGCGGCGGCGCAGAGATCCCCCCCCCCTCCGCTGCGCGTCACAACGCTCGACGGCCCAGAGACGCCACGCGAGCGACGGCGCAGAAGCTGGCCTCGTCGCAATTTGTCCCGCGACGGCCCAGCGCCGCGTTCCTCCGCGCACGACGGCACGGCGCCCCCTCGCGCGGCGTCGCAGAAACCGGGCTCGGCGCGCTTGTTCCACGCGCGACGGGCTGGCGCCGCCGCGCGAGCGGCGGCGCAGAGGCCGCTCCCGTTGCATGCCTCCACGCACGTCGACTCAGCGCTGCCGCGCGCGCGCGGCGGCGTGGAGGCGTTGGCCGAGCGGTTGCCTCGGCGTCAGCCGAACGGTTGTTGTGAACTTCGATTGCCAGGGCTTCCCCTGCCTTGGCGTCAGCCATGCGATTTGGGCGACGCGCGCTGCGCTACACTCTTGTCTCGCGCAGTGCGCGAGCGGTTTGATGCGAGGGCGCATTGTGTTTCGGCGCCAGCCGAACGATTTGCGTGAACTCCAACCACCAAAAGGTCCCAGTGCAAGGGTCTAGTAGGCTCTGGATCGCTCGAAGCGCAAGGGTCTGGGAGGCTCTGGGTCGACCGAGGCTTCGATCGCCTGGGCGATTCTGGATCGCCCAACACCGAACGGGCTGAAAAAACTCCGGGCCACGCGAAGCTCATTGGCCTGGGAAGCTCTGAATGAAACCGTTCGGGCACCCACCGCGAGCGCGGGTGAGCGCACCCATGCGCTGGCGGCGTGCGTGGGCGGAGGCGTCCAGGCACCCGCGGCGCGCGCCCGAGTTGACCCCCCCGAGTTGGCCGCCCGAAAATACCGACCAAAGGGGCCAGGCGAGTTGACCGGCCGAAGTGATCGGCCGAGTCGAACGGCCGAGTTGATCGGCCGAGCTGATCGGCCAAATTGATCGGCCGAGTTGATGGGCCGAGTTGATCGGCCGAGTTGATCGGCCGAGTTGATGGGCCGAGTTGATCGGCCGAATTGATCGGCTCAGCTGATCGGCCAAATTGTCGGCCGAGTTGACCGCGCGCGCGCGTTGACGAGTTGATCGGCCCAGTTGGTCGGCCAAGTTGATCGGCCGAGTTGATCGGCCAGCGCGCGCTTTGATGAGTTGATCGGCCAGATTGACCGCCCAACCGCGCGTTGACCGCCCCGCCGCGCGTTGACCAACCGAGTTGACCGCCCGGGTTGACCGCCCAGCCGCGCGTTGACCGCCCCGCAGCGCCGTGACCGACCGAGTTGACCGCCCAGGTTGACCGCCCAGCCGCGCGTTGACCGCCCGGCCGCGCGTTGGACGCCCGAATTGACCGCCCGAGCTGCCCGCCCAACCGCGCGCGGACCGACCTGGATCGGCCGCCCATAGGCCCGTTGAACGCCCCAGGTTGACCGCGCAACCGCCCCCTCGCACGGAGCCGCGAAGGAAAGTGGCGGGCGAGACTCGGCCACGACGCGCTGGGAGACACCAGCGGCCTCAGAGGCACGCCCGACGGAAGGCCGCTCGCGCTGCGCTTTCCGCGCGCGGAGGTGCCTGGCCGTCGCGCGCGCGCGGGAAATCCAACGCGAGCGCCCTTCCAGTCGTCGCGCGCGCGGCGGCGCAGAGGCCGCCTCAATCTCGCTCGCGCGCGCCAGGCGGCGCCGCGCCGCCGCGATAGTGGAGCGCGAAAATGCCGAGTGCTGTCTGGTAGGGTCTCCATTCGCTGACGGGGCTCGCCCGCCCCGCCGCGCGCTTTCCCGCGCGCCGCCCCTTCTCCCGAGGGTCCCCGGGCGACCGCGTTGACTCCCTGAGGCTGTCCAAATCTCCCAAGACGGCCCCGGGTGGCAATCGGCCGCCAAGATGGCCTCAGGTTCTTTCTTGGGCGGACAAAGATGGCTCCGAGACAAATCAACGCGGCGCCGCGGAGGCCAAGCACGAAACCAATATGGTTCAGAGAAGCCCGCAATACGTCCCAGGACGGCTCAGGAGGGCTCCAAAAGGACCCCGAAAGACCACAGGGACGACGCTCGCTGATTTTGATACGGCGCATCATTGATTTGGGTTCATAATCGCTCCCGGCTTCAATCAGCCCGAGACGGCCAACGAAGCCTCCAACGTTGCCCTGAGACGGCCCAAGACGCCACGACAATGAGCCGAGAAACCTCCAGAATGTGGCGCAGGACGGCCCCAAGAGAGCCCCAAGACAGCCTGCGAAGACAGCCGAAGGGATCCAAGACGGCCTGGGGGGGCCTCTCGACCCCCGACGGACCCAGGCGCCCCCGCGACGCCCCGACGAAGGCCGCAAGAGAGACCCAAGACGGCCCATGTGGTGCCTAGAGCAACCCGGGAAAGCCGCAAGGGGCCCGCAAGACGGCCCCACAGGAACCCAAGACTGCCCTGATACGGCCCAATTGAGCTCCATGAGGGCTCTTCAAGAAATTGATTGGGAGTGCGCGCGTGTGACGGCCTAATGCTTGCTTTCTTCGCACTATCATCGCCGTCCCCGTCGCCGCCATCGTCGTTATCATCGCTCGTGCAGTCGCCGCCCAAAGAACTGGACTGGCGCGGTGAAGAGACTTGCTTCTGGCAGCTGGGCGTAATGAGAAACGCACTCGGCGACGCGCACGCGGAGCTCTCTTCAGAAGACTCGCCCACTTCCCTTGGCTGTGCAACGCGAGTCCCCGCGCAAACAGCGCGTGACATCGAAGCCTCGCTGTGAAAATGTGCGCTCGTGCGTTCGCGTGCTTCGCGCTGCGCGGTGCGAAGCAAAACTCGCGCACGCAAGCGCGTGCTCGCGTGCTCCGCGGCAACGAGGCCGTCGGCGCCGGGGGCGATAGAACGAGCCGCGCGTCGCGGGACCCAAGGGGAACCGCGCTGTCGGCGAGCGAATGGTGCACGCAAAACTCAAGAAATCAACACCGCCCCCCCGTCGCAAATCTGAAGTCGATCTTCGTTGTTCTACCATGTGGGCCGAGGTCGCGGACGGACGGCATCGCAAGACCGAGGCCGAAGACTGATACCGAGGCCGAAGACCAACTTGCATCGCAAAACACAGTTGCTAAACCAAGGCCGAGCACCGACGCCCTGGGGCACTGGTCGAAGCCGGCAACCGCGCCTAACCCATCGGACAACCCACCCCGAAGACCGACATATATGCAGTAGTGAAAAAACAAACGACACTTTCAAGTGCGCACCGACAGCTACGAATCTGGAGCCACAGCTTAACCCAAACAAAATTCAAAACAGCAAATTGACCACAAAAATCTTCACACCAAAACGAAAACGGATTTCCGACTTAATCGCTTTCCCTGCTCCTTCTGGGGTCTTTCCTACAGGCGATTCGGTTCTCTGACCCCCGGACAGACCCAAGGGTTGGTGTGATTCGGTGGGCGGTGAAGAACGGGTCCAGTCAGCGCACCTCTAACGCGAACTCCACTAACGGGCACTTGGGCCAGTGACCCGCTGAACAAAATTCTCCCCGATGTGGGCAACGCTGCAATGCCAGAAGAAAGAGGACCCAAAAAGGCACTTTAGGGCAATTCTACGATTAGTGAAGGAGACGGGGTCGAAGGCTCCAGTCATGAAGTGTTGCGACGTGTTGCCTATCCACGGCGTGGTATCCTTGGGGATGTTATCGAAGGCGTTTCTTCGCCACCGTGCCCCCTGGCACGCTGAAGCGTGGTAGAATGCGAGTTGCTGCCTAGTAAGGTTTCCGCTCCTGGCCACACTCGCCTACGTGCATCGCCCGCCCCATCCCTCCTGCGACATCATGGACTGCCAGACGCCTCCCTGGCGCTTTCGAAAACGTCCAACATGCACATGATGGCTTCCAAAGATGCCAAGGCAAAACAACCAAGACCGCCAATATGGTCCAAGATGCCTCCATGAAGACTCTAGATAACTCCAAGCTGGCCAAAGATGACCTGACTGCCCAAGAGACCCCCAAGATGCCCCAACAAGGCTCCAAGAAAACCACCGGATGGCCAGAAGAGGCCAAAATCACAGACGCCCCAATACTTTTTGATTGATCGTCGCATTTACACGTTTTCGGGCTTCCGTCAGCTCATAGCGACCCAAAACCTCCGATATGCCTCAAGACGGCCATAGAGGACATCAAAAGAGCCCGAAGACGGCCCAAAAAGGTCATGCATGACCCAAGAGAGGACCCCAAGTCGGCCCAAGGGAGCCTTTTAGACGGCCGTCGAAGTCCCAAGCAGGGCGTCAAGACGACCCACACAACTCCCCAAGACGGACTCCGAAAGCACCCAAACGAGGCACTCGAACAGCCGAGGGAGCCCACAAGCGCCTCCGAGGCGCCCCCCCGATGCTGCCAAGAGCCCCACGGAAGCTTCCAAGAAGCCCCCAAAAGGCACCCAACAGGCCACCTGAGACCTTCAAGAGGCCTGGGGTGCCGCACGCGACGGCCTCCCGTGCCCCCTCGACTAGTGGCTCGACGCAGGGAAACTGAAGACCCAGTGAGACCGCGACCACAACACACTGCCACGGCCCGCCCCGAAATAACCGGGGGACGTACCGAACCCTTCCAAGCACGTGGCGAGTAGACACCGGGTCGCTCAATACAAAGGCAATCGTTGAATGACCCGCAATGCCCGTGAACGCTTCGCCAAAAAACGTCGGGCCAGAGACAGATGTTTCACATATGCGGCGTCACTCTCAAGAGCCAGGTCGTCGGCAGGAGAGCGACCGCTAGGGGGCGTAGAAACATGCGAAGGAGGGAAGATTGGAGATAACTTCTTGGGAGTCGCAGCGCTTTGCGCCGTGTTCGCATTGCAGGACAGCACTCTGCGCGCCATGACAGTACATCGCCTTGAGCTAAACGTAGCGTGTGCCCGCATGCAACACAAGCAAGAGGCAGGTAAAGAAGGGATGCGGCATGGGCAACGGACACCGCCATGCGCTATTCGCTGCGCGGCGATCGCACACGCCGCGATGTGCGATCTAACAGCGCCATGCGCTATGCGACGGGGAGAGGTCGTACATCCGCGGGGCGACTATAAGCAAGGCTGGGATCACACCTGCCTATGCCTCATGTGTTCAGCCCTGTGCCTGACTGCCGCCGGGAGTATATAAAAGGCCACCCATGCCTCTTGGGACAAGTGGAGACAGTTTCGCTGATCGCAGCCCACCAGGGGACGGCGAGGTCTCGTGATCTGCGTGGGACACCCCTCCGCTGGACCTCCCAGGAGCCCCCGAAAGTGGTGACAGTTTGGCAGATCGCACCCCACCAGGGAACGGCGAGGTCTCGTGGTGATCCCCGTGGGACATCTCTCCGCTGGACATCCCAGGAGCCCACGAAAGTGGCGACAGTTTCGCAGATCGCCGCCCCACCAGGGGACGGCGAGGTATGGTGGTGATCCCCGTGGGACACCCCTCCGCTGGACATCCCAGGAGCCCACGGAAGTGACGATAGTTTCGCAGATCACAGCCCCCCAGGGGACGGTGAGGTCTCGTGGTGATCTGCGTGGGACACCCCTCCACTGGATCTCCCAGGAGCCCACGAAAGTGGCGACTGCTTCGCAGACCGCAGCACGGCGAGGTGTCATGGTGATCTGCGTGGGACACCCCTCCGCTGGACCTCCCAGGAGCCCACGACAGTTCATGGTGATTTGCGTGGGACACCCCTCCGCTGGACCTCCCAGGAGCCAACGAAAGTGACGATAGTTTCGCAGATCGCCGCCCCCCAGGGGACGGTGAGGTCTCGTGGTGATCTGCGTGGGACACCTCTCTGCTGGACCTCCCAGGAGCCCACGAAAGTGGCGATAGTTTCGCAGATCGCAGCCCCAGGGGATGGCGAGGCCGAGAGGCGCCCCCCACGAGATCCCAACGAGCATCCACTAGGCTTCATACCCAAAACCCAGGCACGGTAGGTAGCGGGATGGGTCGCACACCAATATATATATATATATATATACATATATACATACATACATACATATATAGGTGTGTGCGTTAGTGTGTATGTGTATGTGTGTGCGTTAGTGTGTAGGTGTATGTGCATGTGGTGTGCAGAGTGGTGTGTGCGTTAGTGTGTACGTGTGTATGTGTATGTGTACGTGTATGTGTTTCTGTATGTGTAGGTGTGTGTGTAGATGTAGACGGATGTGTGTATATGTGTACGAAATGTATGCATGTAGCGTGAAGGTGTCTGGACATGTATGTGTATATGCATGTGTGTACATGTATGTGCATATGTATATATATATGTATATATATATGTATACGTACATGCATGTATGTATGCATATGCCGGTGTGTATGCAAACGTGCATGTATGCATATGCGTAGATGTACATGTGTATGTACATGCCTCCGTGTATGTATGTGTATATGTGTGTTCATGTACAGGTATGTGTATATGCATGAGTATATGCGTATGCAGATGTATATAAATGCGTAGATGCAGGTGTATGTGTATAGTCATATGTATGTATGTATGTATGTGTGTAGGTATGTTTCTGTATATGTGTACAGGTATGTGTATATGTACATGTATATCCATACGTAGCTGTGTACGTATACGCATATGTGAATGTGTATGTAAATGCGAATATGTTTGTGCATGTAAATGTACATGTGCATGTATGTGTGCATGCATTTGTATATTATATGCATATGTGAATGTATGGGTACGTGTATGTGCACATAGACAATATGTGTTTGTGTATATGCATATGTAAATGTGTATGTGCATGCGTGAGCATTTGAATATGTACGATACTATGTATATGCAAATGATTGCGTGTCTGTATGTTTATATGTATGTGTATTCGTATATGTAGGTGTAAAAGTACATGTACCTGTAACTGTGTATGTGTTTGTATGTGTATGTATGTATGTATGTATGTATGTATGTATGCATATGTATGCATGTATGCATATACCAAGAAACATGTGTATATATATATATATATGTACATGTATCTGTATAGATGCGCCACCCTGCCCTGAGTCACGATTAGGAATGTTCGCACGTCCCGCCGAAACCTCTGCATTGAATTCCGCAAATATTCTTAGAGAGGAGCCCCCAGCCCAGAGTTCCGGGCGTTCCCGGGTACTCTTCGTGGTCCACGCATGACTTTTTCAGGGGTTCAGAGTGCGTTGCTCCGGACATGCATGTCCGACGTGGTTTCAGATGGCCCCCGTGACCGTCCTGGAAACTTCTTGGGCGCCTCTTGGCCCGACTTGGGAGGTCGCGGAAGGCGACCAAAGAAACCGAAATCATCAAATTGTAAAGGTGTTGCATGGTTTTCGCGTTACCTTCCTTCCGGTGTTTAAAACGTCCAAGACGGCCCAAGAGGCGCCCAAGATCGCCCCAAAAAGGCCCCAAGAGCCTCCAAAACGGCCCCAACAGGGGCCCAAGATGGGGAACACGAACTTACATTTACTCCAAGATGGCCCCAAGGTCCCCCCCAAAGCCCCCGAGGTCCGCCCACGAGGCCCCCAAGAGGCCCCCAAGAAGCCCCGAGACACCCCCAAAACCGCGTCCAACAGGCATCCGAGAGGCCCCCCATGACACATTCACAAACATACAAAAGTTTTCTGATCTTCAATCTGGGTACGGTGGCGGGATGGGCCGAAGGCCACTATACTTACATGTATACATACATGCATACATACATACATGCATGCATGCATGCATGCACGCATGCATACATACATACCTACTTACCTATAAATACATCCATACATACAGACGTACACATATACATATACATACATACACACATACACTCATACACACATACATGCATGCACATACACATACACATACACAAACACATTCACATACACATACACATACAAAAAGCAATACACATGCACATGCACAGACGCATACACAGACAAATACAGACACATGCACATACAGACATACATACGTGCACGCATGCATGCATACATACATACATTAACACATACATTCATGCGTACATATAAATAGAAATACGCCCTCCACCCCACCCCCGAACCCCCAACAACAGGTGTCTACTGTCCTATGTGTCAGCGCCAAAACGAAGCGAGGATGTGGTGTTGTGCTCCTGTCCTGCCACTGCGGCGGCTGTGAGATGATCGAACTCGTTGGCATTGCGATGCGTTTGCGTTCCAGGATTCGCGGACATCCCTTTTGAACTGCAAACCTCCAAACGCAGCAGCACGAAATGGAGAGTACACATGGCAGAACCCCGGCGCAGTGCAAACATAGAACCAAACCTACGCCTAAACGCCTGCCGCGGCCGATCGCGCAGTGTGTACGCTGCGCCATGCACACCGACGTGGCGCAAAGATCGCGCCATCGCGCCAGCAGAATACCCCGAATAGTGCGGGCGCACTACACACGTCTACCCCAGAGCGCCCGCCGCGGGCCGATCACGCCATCAGCAAGTCGTGCATGGATGACTGCAGGATCGCCCAAGAGGCCCCCAAGACAACCCAAGAGGGCTCCGAGGGAGCCCCCAGCAAAGCCCGAACAGGCCAAAAGCACCGATGTCCGTAAAAAGTTGTCAAAGATTATCGCAGGCTCGCTGTTTGGAGGTTCCGCAAGCTCAGGACGGCCCAAGAAACATCCAAAATGGCCACGCGACAACCCAAGAGGGCCCCAAAATAACCACAGGGCCCTCCCTTAGGGAGGGGCGAGACAGGAGGCGAGAGGAACGCGAGGAAGAGGAGAGGATGCAGGTTAGTGGGCCAAGAGGAAAGAGGAATACCCAATTACCAATGGAGCATGGCGCTCGGAGCAGGCACTCCGCCACAATATGCAGATTCGGCATTACGCCCACGGGCGTGCGCGCGAGCGTTGGTGTGCGTGCGTGCGTGCGTGCGCGTGCGTGCGTGCGTGTATGCGTGTGTATGTGCGCGTGTGCGTGTGAGCGCGTGTGCGTGTGCGCGTGCGTGCGAGTGTGTGTGTGTGTGTGCGTGTGCGTTTGTGTTTGTGTTTGTGTTTGTGTTTGTGTTTGTGGTTGTGTTTGTGTCTGTGTTTGTGTTTGTGTGTTTGTGTCTGTGTTTGTGTTTGTGTTTGTGTGTGTGTTTGTGTTTGTGTTTGTGTTTGTGTGTGTGTGTGAGTGTGTGTGAGTGTGTGTGTGTGTGCGAATGTGTGCGAATGTGTGTGAATGAGTGTGTGCGGATACGTGCGAATATGTGTGACTAGTTGTGTGTGCGCGTGTGTGTTTGTGTGTGTGCGCGGCTGGGTGTGCGTGTGCGTGCGTGTGTATGTGTGCGTGTGTGTGTGTGCGTGTGTGTGTGCGCGTGTGTGTGAATGTGCCTGTGCCTGCGTGTGTGCGTGTGCGTGTGCGTAAGCGTGTGCGTTTGCGCGTACGTGTGCGCGTGCGTATGCGTATGTGCGCGTATGTGTGCGAATGTCTGTGAATGTGTGTGTGTGTGTGTGCGGGTGTGTGGTTGTGCGGGTGGGTGTAAGGGTGGGTGTGTGCGTGTGTGCGTGTGTGCGTTTGTGCGTGTGCGCGTTTGTGCGTGTGCGTGCGCGTGCGCGTATGCGTATGCGTGTGCGTGTGCGTGTGGGTATGCGTGTGCGTGCTCGTGCGCGTGTGCGGGGGCGGGGGCGGGTGTGGGGGTGGGGGTGATGGTGAGTGGGCGGGTGTGTGTGTGTGCGTATGTGTGTGTGTCTGTGTGTGCGAGTGCGTGCGTGCGTTCGTGCGCGCGCGTGTTTGTGTGCGCATGCGTGTGCGTGTGCGTGTGCGTATGCGTGCGCGCGTGCGTGCGCGTATGCGTGAACGTGTGCGTATGCGTGTGCGTGTGGGCACGGTCGCGGGCGCGGGCGTGGGCGTGGGGGGCGTGGACGTGGGCGTGGGCATGGGGGTGGGCGTGGGCGTGGGTTTTGGCGTGTGCGTGTGCGTGTGCGTGGGCGCGAGCGCGAGCGCGGGCGCGGGCGCGGGCGCGGTCGCGGTCGCGGGCGTGGGCGCGCGGGACGGGCGCGTGCGCGTGCGCGTGGGCGTGAGCAAGGACGTGAGCAAAGGCGTGGGCGTGGTCGTGGGCGTGGGTGTGGGCGTGGGCGTGGGCGTGGGTGTGGGCGTGGGCGCGTGCGTGTGCGTGTGCGCGTGCGGGTGCGGGTGCGGGTGCGGGTGTGGGTCAAGCTAGCCAGCCCGAGCGAGTCAAGCATGGCATGCCCATTCCCACCCGCCCTCCCACAACACAAGAAACAGTGATGGCACAACTGGGGGCTGCGCGGGCATTTCAGTGCGAGCGGAGGATACCCCAGGACACCGCATTGACGTCCGCGCGGGATGCGCGCCGCGTCCCATTCCCGCCACGCATTTCGCATCGTCGACGACAGGACTGGCCATGTTGAAAAGAACAACGGGCACGTTCCGCCCCCCCACAACATAAGAAACAATGCTGGCGCAACTCGGTGCTGGCGCGTAGTGGTACTAGTAGTAGTAGTAGTAGTAGTAGTAGTAGTAGTAGTAGTAGTAGTAGTAGTAGTAGTCGTAGTCGTAGTAGTAGTAGTAGTAGTAGTAGTGGTGGTAGTAGTAGTAGTAGTAGTAGTAGTAGCAGTAGTAGGTACTAGTAGCAGTAGTAGTAGTAGTAGTAGCAGCAGTAGTAGTAGTTGTAATAATAGTACTAGTAGTGGTAGTGGTAGTGGTAGTGGTAGTGGTAGTGGTAGTAGTAGTAGTAGTAGTAGTAGTAGTAGTAGTAGTAGTAGTAGTAGTAATAGTAGTAGTGGTATTAGTAGTAGTGGTAATAATAGTAGTAGACGTAGTAGTAGTAGTACTAGTAGTAGTAGTAGTAGTAGTAGTAGTAATAGTAGTAGTAGTAGTAGTAGTAGTAGTAGTAGTAGTAGTAGTAGTGGTAGTAGTAGTAGTAGTGGGGATACGATAGTCGTACTAGTAGTACGAGGTGATAATACGAGTAGTATAAGCAGAAGTACTACAGGTAGTACAAGTAGTCGTACGAGTAGTAGTACGCAGTAGTAGCACTATGGAAATAGAAGTGCTAGTAATACTTGTACTACTGCTAGACTAGTAGTAACGCCATTGGTTGTCAATTTGCAGAACAAGTAGTAGTAGTAGTCGTACTAATGGTTCTTGTAGCAGTAGTAGTACCAGTAAAAGTAGTAGTAGTAGTAGTAGTAGTAGTAGTAGTAGTAGTAGTAGTAGTAGTAATAGCAGTGGTAGTAGTAGTAGTAGTAGTAGTAGTAGTAGTAGTAGTAGTAGTAGTAGTAGTAGTAGTAGTAGTAGTAGTAGTAGTGGTAGTAGTAATAGTAGTAGTAGTAGTAGTAGTAGTAGTAGTGGTAGTAGCAGTAGTAGTAGTAGTAGTAGTAGTGGTAGTAGTAGTAGTAGTAGTAGTAGTAGTAGAAGTAGTACCAGGTGTAATTGTTGTAGCAGTTGCAGTAGTACTAATAAAAGAGGCGCCCGAAGAATATGCACGCGATGCAGTTGACTATTGCAAATCGCGCGCGATGTGCGCCGCGCCCCATTCCTGCCACGCATTTCGCATCGTCGACGACAAGACAGGCCATGATAAAAGGAAAAACAGCAACTCTGCATTATTTTTACAGTCAGGATGGGAGGGCCCGCAGCCCGCATGGACGTCCGCGCGCGATGTGCGCCGCGTCCCATTCCTGCAACATATTTCGCACCGTCGGCGACAAGGCAGGCCATGCTGAGAGGAAAAAACGGAAAGTTTGTATTGATTTTTTACAGTCAGGATGGGCGGCCCCGGATTGACGGCCGCGCGCGATGTGCGCCGCGTCCCATATTTGCAAGTCCCGGGCCAGCCAAGCGGGCCAGAGGCGTGCTAAGATCTCCGGTAACTAGTTAACAATCTTCTAGTTTGCGCGCGCGGGGCGGCCCCTGGGGGCCCCCAGACGAAAGAACCCCCGAGCAGGTCCTGGGCACGTCGGTTCCAGCGATGGTTTTCTTCTTCGGCGCTGACTTCCAGGTCCCAGGGCGCCCCAGGAACGCCCCAAGAGAGCCGAGACGCCCCCGAGACGATCCGAGGGGCCCTGAGTCGCCGAAAGATCGTTCCAAGACGCCCAAGATGGCCTCCAGACGGCCGTAGCGCCAAGAAACCGGGGGGAGCCTCAGAAGCCTTCCAAGAGCCTGAACAAGCAAAAACCTCCCAGGCATTCGTCACCCCAGGGCCTCCTGGAACGCCCCGGCGCCCAATGAATCGGCGAGCTAAAAACGCGCGCCGAGCCAAAGCGGGAGCGCAACTTTGAGAAAAATTCGCTCGGCGTCCAAGCGGGAAGGTTATTTCATTCACTTCGAGCGGGGGGGGGGGCCGCGCCCAATTCTTGCCATGCACTTTTACGGGGTGGGCGACAAGAACAGCTATGTGGGCAGGGAAAATCAGCATGGCATTGCTTCTGACAAATAAGGTGGCCCCTCCCGCCTTGGGGTTGCCCCAAAAGTCCGCGCGCGATGTGCGCCGCGCCCCACTCCTGCCACGCACTTCGCATCGTCGACGACAAGACAAGCCATGATGAAAGGAAAAAGGCAACTCTGTATTGTTTTTGACAGTCAGGATGGGAGGGCCCGCAGCCCGCATGGACGTCCGCGCGCGATGTGCGCCGCGTCCCATTCCTGCAACATATTTCGCACCGTCGGCGACAAGGCAGGCCATGCTGAGAGGAAAAAACGGAAAGTTTGTATTGATTTTTTACAGTCAGGATGGGCGGCCCCGGATTGACGGCCGCGCGCGATGTGCGCCGCGTCCCATATGTGCGCCGCGTCCCAGGGCTGCCACATATTTCGCACCGTCGGCGACAAGGCAGGCCATGCTGAGAGGTAAAAACGAAGACTTCGCATTGATTTTTAACCGTCAGGATGGGCGGGCCCAGATCGACTGCCGCGCGCGATGCGCGCCGCGTCCCATTCCTGCCACGTTTTTCACATCGTCGACGACAAGAAAGACGACGTTGAAAAGAAAAACTGCCACTTTGGATTGATTTTTTACAATCCTGATGGGAGGTCCCGGATCGGGTTGCTATCGGCCGGAATACGAGGTAGGTGGGGGTATATATTAATAAAAAACAAGGATGTGGGCGTGAATGTGTGTGTGCGTACGTGCGTACGTGCGTGCGTCTGTGTGTCTCTGTGTGCGCGCGCGTGCGTGCGTGAGTGCGCACCGAGGCGGGGCGACGCCCATGGGGTGGTTGCGCGCCGACCTCTGGGACCAGCTGGCCCCTTACTGCAGGGCCGCCTGGCTGAGGGCCCGCTGGGTCAAGGGCCACTTGGACGAGGAGGAGGCGCGGGGGAGAGGGGGCTCTCCCCCGAGGGCCACGCTGGCAACGCGGCGGCCGACAGGCTAGCTGGCGCGGCCGCGCGCCTGCCCGCCCTAGCCCGGCTGCGCGCGAGCGGCAGCTGCAGGCGCCGGAAGGCGCACAGCGGTCTCTGGCAGCGGTGGAGCTGGCGGCCCTCAGGGCCAACCACGACTGCACCGCGCCAGGCGGGCCCCAGGTGCGGCGCCGATGGACAGCCGTCCGGCGCACGGCAGGCCAGTGACGCGCGGCGGACGCCGGCGGCGGGCCGCAGCTGCAGGCGCCGCCAGTAGCGCAGCAGGCCCCGCAGCCTCTGCGGCACCCACTGCCGCAGGCCACGGCGGCGGCCGCCCAGGCGCTCTACGGCGGGTGATCCTAGAGGGCACACGCCGCCTCGCAGGGGCCGGCCTGCCTGCAATGCGGCTGCACGGCGCCGCGGTGGGGGGCCCCGGCTGCTCGCCCATGCGATGGCTGGGCTCCCGCCTTGCCGCCGCGCGTGGGCGCGCTGCTCCTGCTGCCGCCTGCGCGGGTCGGAAGCGACGAGGGCGCTTGGCGGGCGGCTTTGCCGGCCCGCCTGGCCGCGCGCGCAGATGCGCCTGAGGCGCCGAGCTGATTTGGCACGGCGACTGGCCCCCTCTCCTCCCTCCCTCTTGCCCCCCTGCCTGCTTTCCTCGCCACAAGGCCGCTTTTGCGTTTGTAAAAAAAGGCGCGCGTGCGCGGGCGCGGGCGCGTGCGTGTGCGAGCGCGAGCGCGTGCGCGTGTGCGTGTGCGTGCGCGTGCGCGTGCGCGTTTGCATGTGCGTGTGCGTGTGTGCGTGCGCGTGTGCGCGTGCGCGTGCGTGTGCGCGTGCGTGTGTGCGTGCGCGTGCGTGTGCGTGTGCGTGTGTGCACGGGCGTGGGCGTGGGCGTGGGCGTGGGCGTGGGCGTGGGCGTGGGCGTGGGCGTGGGCGTGTGCGTGGGCGTGTGCGTGTGCGTGTGCGTGTGCGTGTGCGTGTGCGTGTGCGTGTGCGTGTGCGTATGTGCGTATGTGTGTGTGTGCGTGTGCGCGGGCGCGGGCGCGGGCGCGGGCGCGGGCGCGGGCGCGTGTGCGTGTGCGTGTGCGTGCGCGTGCGCGTGCGCGTGCGCGTGCGCGTGCGCGTGCGCGTGTGCGTGCGCGTGCGCGCGTGCGTGCGCGTGTGCGTCTGCGTGCGCGTGTGCGTGTGCGTGTGCGCGTGCGTGTGCGTGTGCGTGGCGTGCGCGTGTGCGTGTGTGTGTGCGTGTGCGTGCGTGCGTGCGTGTGCGTGTGCGCGTGCGCGTGTGCGTGCGTGCGTGCGTGTGCGTGGGCGTGTTCGTGTGCGCGTGCGCGTGGGCGTGGGCGTGGGCGTGGGCGTGGGCGTGGGCGTGGGCGTGGGCGTGGGCGTGGGCGTGGGCTCGTGCGTGTGCGTGTGCGTGTGCGTGCGCGTGTGCGTGCGCGTGCGAGTGTGCGTGTGCGTGTGCGTGTGCGTGTGCGTGTGCGTGTGTGCGTGTGCGCATGCGCGTGTGCGCAGTCGTGTGCGCGTGCGCGTGCGTGTGCGTCTGCGTCTGCGTGCGCGCGTGCGTATGCGCGTGCGTACGCGCGTGCGTGTGCGTGCGCGTGTGCGTTTGCGCGTGGGTGTGAGTGCGCGTGCGCGTGCGCGTGCGCGTATGTTTCTGTGGGTGTGTTATGTGTCTGTTTGTGGTTTGTGCGTGTGTGTCTCTGTGTCTGTGCGTCTGGGTGGTTGTGCCTGTGTGTGCCTGTGCCTGTGTCTGTGTCTGTGTGTGTCTGTGTGCGCGTGCGCTTGTGTGCGTATATGTGCGTGCGTGTGCGCGTGTGCTTGTGCGCGCGTGCGTGTGCGCGTGTGCGCGCGCGTGCGCGTGCGTGTGCGTGCGTGACCGCGCGTGCCTGTGCGGGGTGTGTTTTTGCACGCAGGCGGGAGCTTTCCCTCCCGTGGTTTGGCAGCATGACGCAACGCAACACGAAAACATAAGTGTGACGACGGCGGGCCCTGCGACGCACAAGACCAAGAAAGGGGAGCGTCCAAAACTTGCCGGGACCGTCCAGCCAATGAGACAGAAGCTCAAAAGAGGTAGCCCCCTGCGGGGGGGGGGGGTACGCATATCTATATGTATATATATATATGTATATATATATATACACATACACACAACACTGCATCAGCGCTGCGCGCCATGCACTTTGGTCCTTTAGAGTTTCGCACGTTAGCGGAATGCGTGCGTGCATACATGCACACACACATGCGCCTACGGAAAAAAAGACTACACTTGTACATGGCAATATACGTATGTATGGGTATGTACATGTATATGCAGATGGTCTGTCTAATTGTGTGCGCATACACATGCGTATCTCAGGCGGTAGTGGCCTGACCAGCTGTTCCGGGCATTTCGCAACTCAACGTGCGAGGGTCTCAAGCGAGAATGGCCAGACTACCATGGTCCTTCAAGTTGAGCAAGCAAGCGGGAAGACAGATATGTACGTAGTTAAAGAAAGCGATAACGGGAGTCTTCTGGGGGCCCTTGTGGATCCCTTTGAGGGCTCTGTTGGGGTTCTCTTGGGTCGTGTCGGGGCCTTTTTGTGACGTCTTGGGGCGTTTTGGAGGCCTTTGGCCGTCGTGGGTCTCTCCTGGCGGCGTCTTGGGGCCCTCTTGGGTGCCTCTTTGGGCGCTCTTGGGGCTCTCTTGGGCCCGTCTTGGAGCCCTCTTGGGCTGTCTTGGGACTCTCTTGGATCGTTGTCGGGCTCTTTGGGGGGCCTCTTGGGCTATCTTGGGGCGATATTTGGAGCCTCTTGGGCCAGTTCGGGCTGATGTTGGCCCGAAAAAGGGATAACCAGAAAAACCTCTAAAAACCATACAAAAATCAATAACAAATCCCTCTTGGGGCCCTCTTGGGAAGCCTCTAGGAGGCCTCTTGGGGCGTCTCGGGGTCCCCTTGGACGGTCTTGGGCGGTCTTGGGGTCTCTTGGAGCGCTCTTGGGCTGTCTTGGAGCGCTCGTGGACCCCTCTTGGGAGTACCTCGGGCCGTCTGGGGCGCCTCTGGGACCGCCCGAAAATCTCGGGGAATGCCGAAACTCGTTGGGGGGGGGGGGGCTCCGTTCGGGGTCCGTCCTGGGTCCCCGGCCTTATAAAAGTTTATAAATCGGAATAGATGTGTGTATGTGTACATCACGAAGACAGAGAGGGAGAGGGAGAGAGAGAGAGAGCAAGCCCTTACAGAGACTCTGTTTAGGGGATAGCGCCACAAAAAAAACTCGGTCATCGACCCGTCCTCTTCTTCCTCTTCTTCCCAAGCGAGGGCACGACGACGGCGGCGGCGGCGACGACAACTCGGTAAAACAGGCGGGGTGCGAGCAGAGTCGCCAAGCACAGCGCCGCGAACTCTACGCTTCCAGGCTCGCTAGCCTCGCGGGCCGCCGCCATCGTGATCGCTGCTGGCGTTGCCGCCGCCGTCGCCGCAGTCGTGGTCGTTGTGGCCACCGTCATCCTTAATCGCCGTTGTCGTCGACGTCGTCGTCGCCGCCGTGGTCGTCGTCGCCATTGTCGTGGTCGTCGTCGTCCCAGCTGCCGTCGTCGTCGCCATCACGGTCGTCATCGTCGTGGTCGTCGTTGTTGTCGCCGTCGAGGAAGAGGAGGAGGAGGAGGAAGAGGAGGAGAAGGGGCGGATTGAAGGACAGAGAGAGGGGGGAGGGAGGAGCAGGGGAGGAGCAAGACAGGAGCAAGGGAGGAATGGACGAGAGGGAGGAGGGAGGAGGGAGGGAAGGAGGAAGGGTGGGAGGGAGGCTCCGAGACTGCCTGCTCTGTTTTGTCTCGAGACCCGCAGCGGTGCTCGAGGACTCCCGCGCTGGCCGCCAGGGGAGGTGCGCCTCCGGCAGTGATCCTGGCCACTGCGCGTCCAGAGGAATTCTTCCATCCTGCGGTAGGTCGGGCACGTCCCCCTGCAGTCGGACCTTGGACGAACAATAAGAAACAATGGCCAACCATAGACTCCAAAATGATCCAGCAAACAGTAGTCGAAGATCGTCCCCAGACTATGTCTTGACTATGTTTGGATACTCCTCCTGCAGAGGGACACGCCCGACTGAAATCCTGCGGTGGCGCTCGTGTGCGCACACGAGCGCCACCGCCAGACCAGCCCAACCAGACCACCCCGACACAACCCGAAGACCCGAATCTGACACGAATTTCGGGTTGGGGCAGGGGGGTACGGGTTCCATGTGTTTTTGTCAGTGTTCCCCGACCCCCCCCCACTGGAAATGGAGGGCAAATTGAGGCCTTCGGGTTGGGTTGGGGTGGTTTGACTCGGCGGTGGACAGACCTCCCTTTCGCAAACCTCCCCTACCCTAGTGAAAACGGCCTGGGACCGAAACCGACGGAACTGGACCCGCAAAAATGACGGCCGCGACGCCCCCTCGCGAACCGAACACGGCCAATTCCTTACTCGACGCGTCCGGGCAGGAGGCCTGCCCACCCCCGACACAAGAGGGCAGGGGGAGGAGGATGAGGAGGAGGAGGAGGACGAGGACGAGGATGAGGAGGAGGGGGAGGAGGAGGAGGAGGAGGAGGAGAAGGAGGAGGAGGAGGAGGAGGAGGCCGCGGAGGCCGTGCGGAGGCCGCGGGCCGCCCGCTGGCGGCAGCCCCCCCCCCCTCCCGCCCGCCTGCGGCCGCCCCCTCTGCCCGCTGCCCCGGGGCCCTCCCCGCCTGCGCGGCCTGCGCCGCCCGCGCTCGTGCACCGCACGAGGCCCGTGCGGGGCGGCCGCCGGCGAGCCCCGCCCCGCCCCCCCATCCGAATCGGGGGCGGGTGGCATCTCCTCGGGCCCCGCCGCTCCAGGGCTCCCGGCCTGCTCCCCCGCTGCTCGCTGCTCCTCCTCTCCCCGCTCGCCTCCGTCTGCCCGCCGCCTTCCCCTTCCCCCCCCCCCCCTGCATGGTGGCACAGTCCGCTTCAACTTCGGGGAACGAAGAATGGCATAAACATGTAAAAACTCTGAGGTCCGCGCGGATTTCTTGGATCCGCGTTGGATCCCCCTCCCTGGCGCGCGGAGCGCGCCAAGGGCGGCGCCGGAGGCGCCGCCAGTGGGGTCTAGCGCGGATGCGAGCCGTCCGCGCGGACCTCCGAGTTGTTATATGTTTATGTAGTTATTCGTTCCCCTAGCTTCGCACAGGGGCCAATCTTACCTCGAAGAGGTATTCCGCGACATGTGCATCTTGCCGTTGCAGTGCCTGTTCACACGGGAGACTGCTCCTGATGACCGCCAGACTATTTTGATCACATCGAGCATGCAACTTGTTCCTTGGCTGGCTGTGGGGGCTGGAAAAAGCCTTGGTGAGGCACTTGCCTTTCCCTTGAAGGCTCGCCCGATGGCACACGATTATCATTATTATTATTATTAGTAGTAGTAGTACTAGTATTGTCAGCACAGCGGCGGCGGTTGGGTCTACCAGCCATGGGCCATGGCGGCAGCTCGGGGGCGGACGACGCTAACACGAGAGAGGGCTACGTGCCGCCCTCTGCAAGGCACCCTGTGCTGCGAGCGTCTGGCAGCGCGGTCGCCCCGATGGAGCACTGCCAACACACACACACACACACACACACACACGCGCGCGCGCACGCACGCACACAAACACACGCACACACACACACGAACACACACACACACACACACGAACACAGACACACACACACACACACGCACACGCACACGCACACACACACAAACAACTCGCGGAAACGAGGTAGGATGATGCGCCCTCCCAAAGCGGAACGAGCAAGGGTGTGCCAGGATTCCAAGGATACCCTGATCATTCCCCAACCTTGCGTCGCCGCCCTGGGAACATGTGCAACGCGAAAGCCACTGATGCACTCGCCCGCAAGGATATCCTCGGGCAAGGCGAACCGGAAACGCACCAAGGATGGCCGTTCTGAACGCCGGTTTTGACGGTATTCATTATCCTGATCATGCCTCACTACCTCTCCATGTCCCTCCTCGTCGTCATCGGCCTCCCTCATCCTGATATCCTTCTCCTCGTGCCCCTTCCCAGACTCCGCTTCTCCCTCAGCACCCCTATGATCCTACACATTTCCCCTCATCCTCAACAGCATCACCATCATCATCTTCATCATCATCAGCATCATCATCACCACAAGCATCATCATCCTCATCAGCATCATCACAAGAATCAGCATCTGCATCATTATCATCCTCATCATCATCATCAGCATCATCATCATCAACAACATCGTAAGAATCAACACCCTCATCATCATCATCATCATCATCACCATCATCATCACCAGCAGCATCAGCATCATCATCACCATCATCATCATTGTTATCATCGTCATCATCAACACCATCAACATCATCCTCGTCATCAGCATCGTCATTGTCATCATCACCATCATCACCATCATCATCATCATCAGTATCATCATCAGCGTCATCATCAGCATCGTCATCATCATCCTCACTATCAAGATCATCATAATGATCAGCATCATCTTCTCCATCATCAATATCATCAGCATCGCCATCATCAGCATAACTATAATCAGCATCGTCATCATCATCATCAACATCATTATGATCACCATCATCGCAACCACCCCGAAACCATCATCATCGTCATCATCAAAATCACCATCGTCGTCATCGCCTGCATCATCACCATGGTCATCATCGTCATCATCATCGTCATCATCAGCAACATCATCAGCATCAGCATCCTCCTAAGTGTCATCAGCATCAGCAGCATCATCGTCATCAGCATTAACATCCGCATCATCATCATCATCATCATCATCATCATCATCATCATCGTCATCATCACCAGCATCATCAGCATGATCCCCATGGCCATGCCGTCATCAGCAGCATCATCATCAACAGCATCATCAGAATCAGTATCATCATCAGCACTAGCATCATCATCACCATCATCGACAGCGTCATCATCATCATCATCATCATCATCATCATCATCGTCGTCATCAGTATCGTTATCATGGTCCTCATCATCGGTATCATCGTCATCATCTCCACCATCATAGTCATCACCATTATCAGCATCATCAGCATCATCATCAGCGTCATCATCAGCATCAGCATCATCATAAGCATCAGCATCATCATCATCCTTATCATCGGTATCATCGCCATCATCGCCCTCATCAGCATCATAATCATTATATGCATCATCATCGTCGTCATCAAGTTCATCAGCATCATCACCAGAATCATCATATGCAGCAGCGGTACTCTCTTCTCACGTGCATCCTCCTCCGCCGCCTCGTCCTTCCATCCTCTTCCTTCTAACCTTCCCTATTCCTCCTGCTCCGCCTGCTGCTCCTTATCCGGCTCCTGCTCCGCCCCCTCCTCCTTGACATCCTCTTCATCCCCATGATGAAAATCATCAGCATCATCATGATCATCACCACCACCATCATCATCAGCAGCAGCACCAGCAGCCACAACAACATCATCATCATCATCACCATCATCATCAGCATCATCATCATCATCATCAGCATCAGCATCATCATCATCATCATCATCATCATCATCATCATCATCATCATCAGCATCATCCTCATCCTCATCCTCATCCTCATCCTCATCATCATCATCATCATCATCATCATCATCATCATCATCATCATCATCATCTTCCTCATTGATATCCTCGTTGTTTCCCGCATCATCCTCTTAGTCGACCCGCCCATCATGTCAAATGATTCCGCATCCTGCTGAACCCTTCTCCTCAACTACCTCACATGCTATTCCGTTCATCCGTTCCCTCTTCCTCCACGTCCCCTCCTCCTCTTCTCATCCTCCTCACCTACCCCTCCTCCTCGGCCCCTCCTCCCCCTGATCCCATGTTCATCACTGGTGTTCTCCCTCCCCTTCCCTCTTACTCCTCCTACTCCGCCTCCCCATCGTCCCACTCCTCCTCATCCTCCTCCTCCTCGTCCTCCTCCTCCTCCTCCTCCTCGCTCAAGTCCTGATCACACCGCTGGAGCTGCAGGACGACAGCACTGGCGCTGGGGCTCGAGCAGGCCCCCCGCGGCCGTTTCGGCACCACGATCACGAAGTCTGCTTTCGCCCTTGTGCGCTCGCCTCGCCTGGTCCGCCCCAGTCGCAATTAGCCACGCGGAGTGATGGCGTTCCTGTGTGCAGCCCTACGGGGTGCGGCCCCAACGTCGTCGCGTAGCGCTTGCCGCCGCGCCAGAGCTCGCGCAACCCATGCGCGCAAGCTCCAGGAGGCCAACGGCCGACTGGCTGGCCTTCTTGCGGCAGGCCCCCCGCCTGGACTCGTGACGCAGCTGCCCATCGCGTCGGGCATGCTATACCACGAACTCGAGGAGACGTTCTGGACGCAAACTGTCATGCTGGTCTCCGACATGGAGGCCAACGAGCTGGTCACCTACGGCGAGGGCCTCACGAACGAGCTGCTGCGGATCCTTTCGCCACAGCGCGTGGCAGACACGGAGCAGTATGCCGCCGCCGTGCCTGGAGTCATCGATGTCTCGGACGCCAAGCATATCGAGAAGGCCGTGGCCGAGAAGCCGCACGACGGCTTCGACATCCAGGCTGTGGACCCAGAGCATCCCAAGGGCATGGAGCCCTTCGATGTGGAGGGAGACGACGGCGACGACATCAAGAAGTCTGCGGACGAGCAGGTGGTGCAGTTCGCCGCGGAGCGGGCTGCGGAGCCGCCCAACCAGGAGGCGATTGAGGCGTCGGAATATATGCAGATCGAGCAGGCTGTGCTGGAGAAGCTGCACGACGGCGTCAGCAGCCAGGCGGAGGTCCAGGAGCAATTCCTGGGCACGGGGCCTTTTCGATGAGGCGGCCCCCCACGACGACGCCATAGAGGTCAATTCCGAGGTGGTCCAGGAGCAATTCGACACCACTAGCTGGAAGTACCGCGCTGGAGAAAACTGGCTGTCCTTCGGCAATCAGAGCGCGGAGATAGAGAGAGCATGTGTACAGTCCGTTGAAGGAGAAGGCGATCGACATTACACCATGAATATTAGTAGTTGCACGCCTGTCCGACTAGACCTTGTCTTTTTCTGTATGGAGCCACACTATAAAAGCACGTGCAATAGCTTCAGTTACAAGCTATGGAGGCCGCGAGTAGCGTTGCCCGCATTCACTGAAGTCTGAGATATGTATTGCATGCAGCTGCTATAAGATCAGAGAATGGGTTCCTTGTGTTCAGTGCTCGCTGCATACTGTGTCTGTGCATGTCTGCTGTATCTTGTTTCGCAGGTGACAGGCATGTCGTCGGTAACCTTCCTTGAAAGGGAACGGATTGTTGTGCCGCCAGCAGGTCGACGAGCCAGGCATACCCCGGGTGCTTCCCTGCGCAGGAGAGCGGCGGGGGCTACGCCCTTCGCCCAAATTCGGTTCGATATCGCCCGTATCACGTTTCTCACTGTTCTTTGCGTGTATGGGATAGACCTTGACAGTCAGCAAGATCAGGTTGTTGAGCCATTATCAGGTGCCTCCCTGGTCAATAATGGAATGTCTGAAAGGCCCCCATGAGGGTCGTCGGATTTCTCCCGTGCCGCTGGCGCAGCTGCTCAGAGAGGCAGCCCAAGCCAGGCACAGGCCGCCCCGCCCTCGAGGACAGGTGGCCCGAACTCATCATCCAACTGCGTGCTGGTCCTCCTCCTCTTCCTCCTGCTCCTGTTCCTCCTCATCCACATCCTCCACCTCCTCATCCGTGTTCCTCCTCCTCCCCATCATCCTCCTTATCATCCTCATCCTCCTTATCATCCTCATCCTCATCATCAGCATCAGCATCAGCATCAGCATCAGCATCAGCATCAGCATCAGCATCATCATCATCATCATCATCATCATCATCATCATCATCATCATCATCATCATCATCATCATCATCATCATCATCATCATCATCATCATCATCATCATCATCATCATCATCATCATCATCATCATCATCATCATCGTCATCATCATCATTATCATTAAAATCAGCAGCAGCAGCATCATCAGCATCATCATCATCAGCATCATCGTCGTCATCATAAAAAATCAACAGCAGCATCAGCATCAGCATCATCAGCATCATCATCATCATCATCATCATCATCATCATCAACATCATCATCATCATAATCAGCATCATCATCATCATCATCATCATCATCATCATCGTCATCATAAAAATCAGTAGCAGCATCATCATCAGCATCAGCATCATCATCATCATCAGCATCATCGTCGTCATCATCATCATCATAAAAATTAGCAGCAGCATCATCAGCATCAGCATCATCGTCATCATCATAGGCAGCAGCATCAGCATGAACATCAGCATCAGCATCATCAGCATCAGCATCCTCAGCATCATCACCAACAGCAGCATCATCAGCAGCATCAGCAGCATCAGCGTCAGCACCAGCATCATCATAATCATCATCATCATCATCATCATCATCATCATCATCATCGCAATCATCAGCATCATCTTCAGCATCATCATCAGCATAATCCTCAGCCTCACCCTCACCCTCGTCCTCATCCTCATACTCATCATCAGGCATCAGCATCATCAGCATCATCACCAGGAGCTTATAACTAGTGTTTTGATAGTTCGTGTGTTCAGTGTTATGCGTATTCTCCTTATTAGCACTAGTAAGCATATTGTGTGAGTCGCATGTGTTCTGCGTATTAGTGTTCCTCATATTCGTCTTATTTGTAGTATCCCTCATCATCAGTTGCAGCATCATCATCATCAGCATCATCATCACCATCATCATCAGCAGCATCATCATCAGCATCATCAGCGTCATCATCATTCTCATCAGCAGCAGCAGCATCATCCTCCTCCTGTTTCTTTTCCTTCTCGCTTCCTGCTCTTCCCCACAGCATCCTCCTCATCCTCCCCTTCCTCCGCGAGGCAGAGTAGGGTGGACGCAGCCTCCCGCCTCCACAGGGACACGAAACTCTCCACCCGCTCCTCGTACTTTCCTGGGTGAGCCGGGCGGGACCAGCCGACAGACGGGAAGGACAGAACAGGCATACATTCCACAAGCGTAAACTTCCAGAACTCCGCGCGGATCTCCGAAAGCCAGGTTGCGGCGCTTCTGTCAACTCGAAGAAGAGAAGGGGGGCAGCTTGCAGTGACGTCGGAGGGGCCGCGAAGCGTTCTTGCGCCAGGTGAGCTGGCCATGGGCACGGTCGCGGCAGCACGTGCGCGCGCACGAAGGGTGCGCGCGGAGCGTGCGCGCGCAAACCCCCGGCCGCCCATTCGGAGGCACCGTGGGCCCCTCTCTCCTTGGTGAGACTTGCCAGAGGCGTCGTGGGTGTTCGGCGCGGGCTCGCGCGCATACGGGGTAACGCCCTCTCCCTGCCCACCCGGGGTGGCACTTGATGGGGGGCAGCGGAAACGCGTACGCGCCGAAACGCGCGTACAGGAATGAAAGCCCCGCGAGCGGGCCACGCAGCGCGGGGGAAATACGATTGGATGAATCTGCAATGCCTTGTCGTTCGGGGGCGGCCAAGAGGGGGGCGTCCAAGAGGAGGGGGGGCGCATATCATGGCCGGCAGCATGTGCGCGGCCCAAAGAGGGGGGGCCAGGGACGTAATGAAATAAGAAGAGGCGCCATGAAATCTGGGGAGATATCATGGCCTCTCCCGTGACATCCACCCATCCCTAGTCCTCACCCCCCTCGTGGCCGCCCCCGACACACGTCCTCCAAAAGCTCTGGGCTGGGAGGACCCACGGGCTGTGGATCCTCCCAAGCTCCAGGCTGGCGCCACCCCTGCGGCGTCCCCCTGGTCCTCGGTAGAGGGCCGCCAAGTCGGGCAGGCACCTGGGGGGCCGAGGCCGGGAAGCGGCAACAGCAGCGGCAGCACGCGTCGGGCGGGGCGGGAGGGGCCACGTCGGGCAGAAGCAGTGAGCAAGACGGGCAAGGAGGGAGGAGGAGGAGGAGGAGGAGGAGGAGGAGGAGGAGGAGAAGGAGGAGGAAAAGGAGGGAGGAGGGAGGAGGGAGGAGGGTAGAGGAGGAGGAGGAGGAGGGAGGAGAAGGGAGGAGGAGGAGGAACGGAGGAGCGGGAGACAGGAGAGGGAGAGGAGGGATCGGGGAGAAGATGGCTCGTTGCTCGTCCTCTCGTTGCCGGGCACGGGAGGTCGACACGCACTCACAAGGAAATCGTGGGCGGGCAACGCGGTGGTTGAGAGAATCGGTTCCGAAGCTGTTTCTCTTACTGAAACACAAACAGCCATTGTTCACAAAAACCGATGGCGTTTTCACGGTGGCTGCGAGGAGGACGAAAGAGGTAGAGGCCGGCAGGACCGCCAGCAGGGCTTCGAGGCTTAACCTGGCAAGGTCCGCTTTGCACAGGCGTGCAAGGCGCAACTCTGCCAGACCCCTCGGGCATCTTTGGCGGCTTTGTCGCCGCACAAAAACCTTTTGCAGTGCAGGCATCTGATCCAGGGCTGCATCCTCTCTTCGGCTGGCTTGCAGCAAAAGACGAAGCCCTCGAAGCGAGCCATCAGAAGCTGACATCATGTTTGGCACTGCCCCCCAACATACCATCTACTGAGGCATCGGGCTGGCTCTGCCCAACAAGAAACGGAGCTCACACAAAAGAGAAGTGAAAAGTGTAAGACGGGGAACAGGGAGTGTCAAAGGTGGTCTCTGCGTACATACACGTAAACATATTCCTATATATATATATATATATATATAGATATATATATATATAAAAGGCCGGGGACCCCGGAAAAGCGGCACACGGTGCCCACCCCCCCCCAAAAAAAAAAAAATCGGCCTCCTGGGGCGCCCCTGCAGAGTGTTCCGCGTTTGTCCTGCGAGTGCGACGCGAAAAAAAAAACAACACGACGGCCAAAGAGGGCCCCGAGACACCCAAAGATCGGCCCAAGACGCCCAATCTGGGCCCAAGACTGCCCAAGACGCGCCCAAGACGCCCCCAGAGACCCGAAAGAGCGTGTTCTACCGCTGCTGGCGGAAAACCGGGGGGGTTCACTACCGGTTCGAACCCCTCCCCCCCCCCCCCCTCCGGAAAACCGGGGGGGGTCACTACCGGTTCGAACCCCTCCCCCCCCCCCAGTTCATCATGAAAAGGGGGGGGGTCACTACTGGTTCGAACCCCCCCCACCGGGGGGGTCACTACCGGTTCGAACCCCCCCCCCCTCGAAAACCGAGTGGGGGTGCGGACAGTGGTGGGGACGGTGTTGGTGGGGACAGTGGTGAGGGGATAGCGGGACAGTGGTGGGGACAGTGGGACAGTGGGACAGTGGTGGGGACGGTAGTGGTGGGGACAGTGGTGGGGACAATGGTGGGAACAGGGGGGCACAGTGGACAGTGGTGGTGACGGTGGTGGTGGGGACAGTGGTGTGGGGACAATGGGAATGAGGTGGAAACAGTGGGACAGTGGAGGGTACAATGGTGGTGGGGACAGTGGTGAAGGCGGTGGCGAGGACGGCGGTGGGACAATGGGACAGAGGTACAGTGGGGACAGTGGTGGGGACAGTGGGGACATGGTGGGAACAGTGGGACAGCTCAGTGGGACAGCGGAGGAGTCAGTGGGACAGCGGGGACAGTGGGGATAGTCGGGCAGTGGTTGGGGCCGTGGAGACAGTGGGGAGAGTGGAACCGTGGTGGGAACAGTTCTGGGGACAGCGGGGACAGTGCGACAGTGGTGGGGGCACTGGTGGGGACAGTAGGGCGGTGGTGGAACCAGTGGGGACAGTGGTGGTGAGGACAGTGGCGCTGGGAACACCAGTGGGGGATGTGATGCGGACGGTGGTGGGGACCGGGAGTCGTTTGCTGGCGGTGAGTGGGGGGGGGGGGGGGTTCGAACCGGTAGTGACCCCCCCCCCCCCCCGGTTTCCGAGCGGGAATGGTGGGGGGGGGGGTTCGAACCGGTAGTGACCCCCGTCGGTTTTCAGGATCCGGAGGGGGGGGGGGGGGGTGGGGGGGGGGGGGGGGGGGGGGGGGGAGGGGTTCCAGCAGGGGGGGGGGGGGGGCGGACCCCCGGGCTCCGGAGGAAAAGGTTGGCAGTTTTCCACAGCGAAGCGGCGGTGGATCACGCTCTCTCAGAGACCCCAAGAGGCCTCCCAAGAGAACCCCGAGAGGCTACAATTGCTGATTTTCCTGTGTTTTTCTATGTTGTTGGCCTTTTCGCTTTCCCCGCTTCCCGACGCTCCACAATGGCCCAAGAGGCTCCCTAGATCGCCCCAATACTGCCCACGAGACCCCCAAGAAGGCCCCGACACGGTCCAGGAGGGCTCCGAGACCGCCCAAGAGGCGCCCAAGACGGCCCAAGAGAGCACCAAGACGGCCCCAAGAGAGACCCAAGAGGGCGCCCCAAAATTCAAAAACTAAATTTTCCTCCGCGAGAGGGCCCCAAGGGGCCCGGAGAGAGCTCCATGAAGCCCCAAGAGGCCCCCAAGAGGCCCCAAGGAGCCCCCAAGAGGCCCCCTAGAAGCCCCAAGAAGATCCCCGGAACCTCAAAACGCCCCCAAGAGGCTTCAAAACTGCCTCCTAGAGGGCCCCGAGAGGCGCACCACGAGATCCCAACACAGCGGTCTCCCCCTCTCATTATCCCTTTTTTTTTTGTCGTCGCCTTCTTCGTCGTCGTCGTTGTCGTCTCACATGGCGCAGCGAGGCCATTTTTCGTTCAAACCACCGAAGGACCCAAGAGCTCCTCCTCCTCTTCCTCATTCTCTTCCTCTTCTACCTCCTCCTCCTCCTCCTTCTCCTAATTCCCCGTGATGTTTCACGTTCCGCCCCGCCAAAGGTTTAGCAGAAGCAGCTTTCCTCGCTCTCCCAAGTCTCTCCTGCGGATTTCTTCCGCGACACCTCGGCTGCACCCCAGATATCCACATAATCTGTCCTCTTCATCCTCTTCCTCCTCTTCATCCTCCTCCTCTTCCTCCTCCTCCTCCTCATCCTCTTCATGTTCCTCCTCCCGCCTCGACTGAGCTTCTCGCAACACTCAATACAAACCGTCGGGGCCACGACACCATCTCATCCGGACGCGCAATTGGGAACCAGGGTTTTTGTGACATTTCGGAGATCAGGCCGTCGGGAACCTTCGGTTTCAGCACACATCCTGGG